>CM071595.1:67906794-68506794 GCA_036435485.1 Saposhnikovia divaricata | reverse complement strand
CCACAGATGTTGAGTTGGAAGAATTCTTTGAATTTATCAACTACTCAGAGGCTATTAAACTTGGAAAGCTGAATAGGAAGTACTTGAGAAAGGAATGGAGCTATGTTTTTGCTACACTCCTTCAGGTATTCACTGCCAGGAAATCGAGCTTTGATCAGATTAGTACACCTGTGCTGCAGCTTGCCTATGCCTTGGCTCATGGGAGAAAGATAGATGTTGGACATCTCATCATACAAGAGCTATATGGGAGACTTGGTAAGAACACAGCCAAGAGAGGTACTGAAATTTTCTTTCCCCGCTTTATTCAATCAGTACTTAATTTTAAAAATGCTTCATTGATTGAATTGCCTGGATTAGATAAAAGTAAAATAGGCTATCCTAGGTCCATGACCAAACTTATTTTTGGTAACTTGGAGACTAGGAATGATGTGGATGTAAGGCTTAAGATAACTCCCCACATGGAGGGTTTGTTTAGGTCTTACCCCCACAACATGCCAATATTTGAGTCTAAGTCTCAGTTAGCACAGCCTAAGCAAGAAGAACACAATGCTAACCCAAGGCTTGCTAACCAACCCTCTCAGACAAACACTCTACCAAACACAGAGCCAATTGCATCATCCTCTCAAAAGGGTGATGTTAGTAAAAAGTAGAGAAAACAGGTTGCTTCTGAACCTTTAACCATCTTAACTGAAGCAGCCTTGGCTGTAGAACTAGGTTTAGGAGGTGAGGAAACTGAGTCACCTATCATTAGCCTAAAGAAGAAGAAGAAGAAATCTAAAACCACCTCTTCAGTCACCCAAATGGCTGAAGTTGTAAAATCAGGGGCAAACAGCTCACTAGATGTATCCTCTCAGCAGGGTGCATCTATAGAATCAAGCATCCTCCCCAATGCACTTATTTGTACAGAGTCAGCACATGGGAGTGATAAGGCTGGCACAACACTGAGTGGAGAGCACATCACAATTGAAACTCCCTCTATCTCTCAGGGGGAGTTGCCAAAATCTAATATACAACACACTTCTCTTCCAGAATCTACCACTCATATTTCTTTGGAGCCTGCAACTCAAGCAATTGAGGAGCAAGGCATTGATCATCAAGAATTCTTTTCTCTTGATGAGCCAATGGATTCAAGTGACTTGGTGCATGACACCTTGCTCACCACCCAGGTACCACATTTAGATGGTCAGGGAATGCATGCTGGGGCATCTCCTAATGACACCATCACAAACACAGAGGATTCACTAGTTTTAACTAGAGACTCTGTGCCTGTGTCAACTACTGTTGTAACTCATCCCACTCCTGTGGAGACAACAGTAGTAGAGTCTTTTCATCCGGTTACAGAAGTTGCATCAGTAACTGAGGAGTCTAGCTTGCCTAGCTCTAGCTCTAACTATATGTCTCAATGGCTGAAGCCTATGCAACATGACAGTGCTTCAGGATCAGCGTCTATTCCACCACAATTGACGGTTGAAGCACTCCAAAGCTTAATTGTGGATCAGATCCCTGAGTTCAAAAAGATTGCTCAGCACCTTCTCACTGCAGACATGCCCAATCCAGACTATGAAGCTATCCTCTTATGCCACAGAGATGATGTAGAAATACAGAAGGCTAAGATCATAGATGAAACTGAGAGGGATGGAAACATAGATGCTTGGCTTCAAGGAAAGAATGACATCTCTCTCTCAGAAGGTCTCCAGTACCTCAGAGGAGAATACATCACTTCATCAGGGTCCAATGCCAAATCTCTCACCCCTACTGATGTGTATGAAGCAGTGAATGACAGCTACAAGGGCATTCTGAAGGCTGCACACTACCTTGGCAAAGGTCTAAAGACAGAAGTAAATGAAGTATGTTCAGCCACAACCAAGGAGGTGCATGAGATAAAGAGGACTTTTGACTCCAAATTCCCTCAACTGGAGACTGTAGTCAAGGACATTCTAGCCTGTAAGTCTACCTGCACCAAGATGGACAATGGTTTGGCTATTCTCAAGGATGCTGTCACAACCCTGGGGCACAAATTCCAAAATCTCACTGATCAGACAACTGAGGCCAATGCCATGCTAAGGACACTCTTTGCAAATCAATATGGAGACAAGCTGGTCACTGAGGTCCCTGTGCATGAGCTGTCTAGGTTTGAAGTGCAGAGACTTAAAGAAAAATCCATGTCTGGCTTCAAATCTACTGCATTATTCAGTAAGGTAGATGCACTTGAAAAGGAGGTAGCTACTCTCACTCAGTCCAATGCTCATCTTACAAACAAGGTACAAACTCTGACTGAGCAGTTGAACACTCAAGCCACCACCACAGCTGATGTTCTTCTGCATCAACAATCAATGTTGTCTGCAATGATGAAGCACATGGGTCTCCCTCTACCTGAAGAATCTTCAACCCCAAAGGTCAATCCTACATCCTCTGTGCCTGACAACAAGCCTAAGGGGGAGAAGAGGACATCAAGGAACTCAAATACAAAGGGGGAGAAACCACCAGTAAAGGGCATCAAAATCATTGAAGGTGGTCATCAAAGAACTTCAAAATCTTTAACTCATGTGCCTGGCAAAGGAAAAGACAAAGTTGATAAGCCTCCTGCTTCTCTGCCAATTGTCACTCTACCAACTGTGCACATCACTACTTCCAATGGTCAAAAGCAATCTATCACAACCACAGTGGTTGCAGGGAGTATGCCATCTGACAAACCTTCACTCTCCATATCTAAAAGTGCCAAGACTGTAGAAGTGAAGGTGGTCACTGAGGCCAAGCTACAAGAAATTTCAAACTCAAATGTCTATCATGATGATGCATTCTTGGAGTTTTTGAAAGTCTCAAAAGAACAGGCTGGTGACACTCAATTGTATCTAAGGAGCTTGAAGGATCAGATCGATTACTTCACTGTGGTACCAAGAAAAGTTGATAGCTCATGGCTCAAGTAATGATGGTAGCAAAATCCAGAATTTGGCATCTAACCTACAAAACTCTACAAGCCTTGAAACATTCAGAGATAGATGCGCTGATTGAGCTCATAGAGAAGAGGAATGTAAATGAAAACAATAAGAGTCTGTATGATGACTTGAGGAATGGCCAACCTTCAAGGCTGCCAGAAGTGATTAAGAAGCCATGGACAATCATCTATCAGTCTGGCACCAGAGTTGAAGAGATTAAACAATTGGTCATTCCCAATGATCTCACTTCTCGAAATCACAGACTCATTATTGCCATCATTGATCTATTGCAAAAGAAGAAGGGGACAAGTACTGCCGAAGAGATAGAGGCACTGCACATTCTCAGATCATACATTGTAACTGGTGTAATTCCAGAAATGGCCAAGCCAAGGAGGAATAAGGATGATGAAGATGAAGACAAGAGTGATGGGAGGAGAAGTCATCACAGGAGTGATAAGGGGGATGAGGATAAGAAGAAGAAGAAGAAAGACAGCAAGGATAAGAAGGATGATGACCAAGGCAAAGTCTATGGGAGGAAGAATGGAAAACAGCAGGCCTTAGGCATTGCTAGCAGTAATCTCACCACAACACAAGACTCTAAGTCTAGGGTGAATGTTGTTAGTAATGACCTACCAAAATCTAATCCCTTGGCTTCTGCAACTGTTTTACCACCTCAAGAAGAAAAGAAGATTTAAGTCAAGAAACCATCTATATATTTCAAAAAGCAAACTGCTAATGGAATACTACAATGGTCCACAAACAAAGGTCACATGCTACTGCCAGGCAACCATGTAAAAAGGATCAAATTCAAACAAGCTGCAAGGAAACCAAAGCTATCTAAATCAAGGACTCTGACAATCTATCCAGGCTTAAAACTCCAACCACTAGATGAAGACTTTGATGAAGACCAACTACAATTCTTACAAGCTCAAAGAATCTACCATGTTGCCATTGTTGATAACTGCCTTGAGATCAAATATACTGATGGAAGGGAGGAGAAATTCAAACAAGGAGGATGTCAACACTGGGGCAAGCTACATGACATAGAAAGAATCATTGCATTGTTGAGCTCAGAAGATAAAGTGGAAAGAGTATGGAAGCTGGAACTAATTGATTTTGTGAAGATGAAGAGAGATCATGAGGAGAGAACCAGAAAAGAGTGTCTTGAGAAATGGCTAGCAAGGGAGAAAGAAATTGAGAGACTGGAGATTGAAGCAGAAAATCTAAGGGCAAAGGGATTGTGTAGAGTTCAGTTTAACCCCTATGTGGTGAAGTATAGGAGGAGAAATGGGGATCAGGTCCAAATCAGAATGAATCTACTCAACCACTATCTTGCAAACATTCTGAAACCAGTACTTGAAGATTTCAAAGACTCAATTTTGCTTGAAGAATTGGATGCTATGGTAGAAATAATAACAGCTATGGATGAGAATACAAGGAAGGAGAAAGAAAGAAGACATAAAGCATATGATGATTTGCAAGCCAAAGCTATGGAAAGGGAAACAAATGACAATGGCTAGTACTTCTTCATAGGCTGTAAGATTACTCACCCTGTAATTCTATCCACATTGCTAATCAAAATTCATACATGTACTGTCAAGTTTTATCTTTATGTATGTTAGGCTTGTTATCAGACATGAAATTGTGACTAAGGGTCTTACTCACAATTTGGGGGAGATTGTTAGTCACAGAGGCATGCCTGAATACATCTAATAACAAGCCTAAGTATGTGTAATGCTATGCATTACCTACATGACCTCTTAACTGAGGGAACCTCTAGTTGTAGAGTTTCTATTTGTTCTGTACTTGTAATAGGCATCAAATTCTAATTGTGTTACTGTACTTATAAAGTCAAGAATAATGCTTGAAAGAAGTTCCGAGGTTCATGCCTCAAGCAAGGAGATAAAGATTGCCAAATAATCACAGTTGGGATTTGAAGAAATGAAGAATTTGCCTAAGTACCAATTCGAGAAGTACATTTGTCTATTCGAGATGTCTAGCATTCGAGAAGTCAGAGATTCGATATCTCAGAAGACACTATTCGATATCTCTGAATACACTGTTCGATATCTCATTCGATATCTTAGAGATTTGATATGTCTATTACTCTATTCGAGAACTCATGGAGTCAACAAGTCAAAGCATCATTCGAGTTCTCTAAGAGTCAACAAGTCAATGCTCTATTCGATATCTCAAGGACTAAAGAAGCTATTCGACATCTCAGGGATTCGATATGTCAAAATGCTCTATTCGATATCTCAAGGAGTCCAAGAGAAAAGAGCTATTCGAGAAGTGATTCGATATGTCAATATAACACTATTCGAGAACTCAGAGTTATCAATTAAGTCAATTCGAGTTCTCGAATCAATCCCTTAGCACTTCTCGAATACATTCTTGGAGACAAAATACTGAAGAATTGTACAAGTCAGAAACCTGCAACAAGCCAAGATGCTTTATTTGACTATGTACTATAAAGCACATTGGAAAGCCTACAAAGAAGCTTGGAGAGATAAGACAAAGGGACAAGGAGCTAAAGAAGTGGATCTGAACAGGCTTTGCAAAGTCAAATCTGTAGCCGTTTGGACTCTTACTCAAATGAGATAGACATACTGGAAAGTAGTTTGTTTTACCTACCTTATTTGTAGTAAGTAGGTGTATCCATGTCTATAAGGATACAGCCTCACTTCCTTAGCAGATAAGTTTTTAGAGATAAGATCAGAAGAAATATCTCTCTGAGAAAAACGAAGCTGAGAATACTATCATTTGTATTCACAGATTGTAGCAAAATCTTTATCTAATAAAATATTAGATTAAAGTGATATTGTGTTGTGTTTGTCTTTGTTATCTGCACTTACATATCTTACATACTCAACACATATCTTGTTGCAAAGATTCAAGAACAAAGAAAAGTTCAAGAATCCATTCACCCCCCCTCTGTATTCTTTTACTGTATTCAATACTCAACATGATTTTTCAGTACAAAGCATTTGCATCCAAAGACATGCAGAAAGTTGATTGTTGGTTTCTTGCCTTTGAAAAGTTGATAAGGTGTCATGCCTTTTGCTTGATTGACCAAAGAAATATTCTGAGTGTAGCATGCAGTGTTTATAGCTTCTGCCCAGAAGTATGTTGGTAGCTTAGACTCTTCAAGCATTGTTCTTGTAACTTCAATTAGAGTACTGTTCTTTCTTTCCACTACACCATTTTGTTGAGGAGTTCTTGGTGCAGAGTATTCTTGGATAATTCCTTCTTCTTCATAAAACTCTATTATTACAGAATTCTTGAACTCAGTTCCATTGTCACTTCTGATTCTCCTTACTTTGAGTAAAGGATTGTTGTTGACTATCTTGATGTGATTTATAATGACTACATATGCCTCATCCTTATAGTGCAGAAAGAATGTCCAAGAGAATTTTGAGAAATCATCAATAATCACAAGACAGTATTTCTTCTTTGAGTTTGACAATACATTGACTGGTCCAAAGAGATCCATGTGAAGTAGTTGCAAGGGTTGATCAATTGATGACATTGACTTTGATTTGAAAGAGGCCTTCTTCTGCTTCCCTTTCTGGCATGCATCACACAATCCATCCTTGGAGTAATCCAACTTTGCAATACCTCTAACCAAATCCTTCTTTACCAACTCATTCATTGCTTTAAAACTCAACTGTGATAGTCTTTTATGCCAAAGCCAACCTTCATCTACACTTGCCTTGCTGAGAAGACATGTAGTCATGTTTGCATTTGTTGAATTGAAGTCAGCAATGTACACATTTCCTCTTCTATCTCCTGTCAACACTACCTTGTTGTCATTTTTCTTGAAAATGACACAAGCTTCAGATGTGAACCAGACATTCTGGCCTTTATCACACAGTTGGCTGACACTTAGCAAGTTATGCTTAAGTTCATCAACCAGTGCTACTTCTTCAATGACAACATTCCCTTGTGAAATCAAGCCATATCCTCTAGTATCTCTGTAACACCCCCAGATCCGGGGTAAGGGATCAGGTCGTTACGGTCTCATAACTCATACATAATACTTGACTTGAGTCCAAAATCAATAAGTAGTATGCTGTGACCCCACAATAATATCCACACCCACACACAGTTATAGTCCTAGAGATGAAATTGAAATAAGTCTTACATAAAGGGGTTTACGAATAAAATTATTACAAGCCGAAAGGATAACATCATAAGTTTGGAAGTTTTGCCGTTGATTACATTAATTATACATATAGTTGATAAGTGCATATTTTTGCATATTTTATTTACCTATTTATTGCTTGAACTCGTGTTTTAATAATTTATTTTGTTGCATTTCAGGTAAATCGTAAATAAATAAAGAAATGACAAAATAAATAAATAAAGTGCAAGGAAGGGAAAAAGGAGGAAGAAAAAGGACCAAAAATGAAAGAAGGAAAAGAATTAGGAGCTTGAAGCAAAAGGAATATTTCAAGACAAGTGGAAGGTGGAGATCATCCCAACACATTAGCAAAGTGTATGGCCAAGATCAACTCTTCAAAGCTTAAGGGGGAAGGAAACAAATAGATGGCTAGGATTTCACCACCACACAACCCAAATGTATGGTGGGGATTTACCCAACACCCCCCTTAACCCTAATTCCTATCCTATAAATACCCCCTCACCCCCTTGTATTTAGTAACTTAGATTTTAGGGTAGTTTTATTTTCTTGTATTTCTTTTCTTAGTTTCAAATCTTGTAAACACTCCTATTATAATTAATTTTTATTTTCTTTACTTCTTGTCTTGCTCTTTCGTTATTGTTGCCTTGTTTCGTTATTTTCGTAAATCCCGTTGCTAACCACTTGGGGTTGAAAGTAACGAAACTTTAATTTCTCGCTCCTTGTTTTAATTTTTAATTCGTAGTTTGCCCCTTTAAATCTCAATTTTATTGTGGGCCATTTAATATCAAATTCTCGTTTTAGTGAAAATTTTATTTTCGTAGTTAAATTTTATTTTCGTATTTAATCTTCAAAAAAAAAAATTAGATCTATAAATTTTTAGTACGTTTTATTCGTTTTAATTGTTGTTTAATTCGAAGCCTGCGTAGTCTCCCCATGTTTATTTTCGTTTTATTCAGCAAAACCCACCCAAACAAACCCAGCACCTCTAATTACACCATTCCCCTATTTTCTAATCTTAGAATCCAACACTGTTTCCTATCTTCTTCTTCTTAATTTTTTTTTTCTCTTTCTTCTCATTCACTATTAAACTTTTTTCGATTAAACTCACCTTTCCCCCATTTTCTTCTTGTTTATTTTCTTGATTTTCTTCTTTTAATATCTACTCTTCTTCTTCGATTTTGCAATTACAAATACCGATTCCCTGTTTTCTTCTTTTTTTTGTTTTTTCGATTGTTGTTGAGTTCTGAGTTTTTTTTCTTTTGTTGTAGTTGAGTTGCTCTCTGAATTGGTTGAGTCGTTGGTTTCTGTTCGTAGTTCTAGTTCGTATTGTGAGTTTCACTGAGTCCAATTGTTTAATCTGAGTTTGCGAGTTTATGATTTGTGAAGTTCATGGCTGTTTGAGTTTCTTGGTTTATTGTGCAGAGAATTTATGTACGAGTTCGAGTACCTGGTTTCCTGTTTGTCCGTTTTAAGTTCTGAGTTTGTAGTGTACTAATTACTAATGTCGCAGTTTTGTGTCTGAGTAATTGAGTTCGAAAATAAAATCCATTGAGCTCATTTGTGTTAATTGCGAGGTTCGTGTCTAATTAGTTCGTGGAATTCGTAGCTGTGTTGGTGGCTGTTGTTTTCCAAGTCACCATGATTGTTTTCAGAGTCCGTGTTTTGGTTGTGAATTTGCTGTTGATTACTGTGCTTTGGTTTCGAGTTTTACTGCGAGTTCAATGCCGAGTCTTGTGTTATTGATCTCCTGTTCTTAACGAGTGCTGCTTGCTGTCATTGTTATTGTTGTTTTCTTAGTAGTAACCGTGTCATTGCTGTGTAATTTCAAGTTTTGCCTTATTGCTAGTCGAGCTGCAAGATTCCCGAGTTCTGGTTTGAATGATCGTATGGTTTTGTTTCTTTTTCCAGTCGTATGTTGTTCGTAATATCAACGTCTTTGTTTTGTTCTTGTTCGTTGAATTGCTAAGTTCATAGTCGTTCGAGTTTGCGAGTTGCTGCGTCTTCATTTTGAGAATTGCTGCTTGAAGTTGCCGAGTCGAGCTTCCTGTAGGATCACTGGTTTAGTTGCCAGTGATTTTTGACTCGTTTTGTTTGTGTGCAGATTTATTGCCTTGTTTTGGTGAAATTTTCTGTCGAGTTAAGTCAGTTCAAAAGATTTGTGTTTTTGGTTTCGTCATGTTGCTGTTTTTACTGAGTTTTGTGCTATGTTTTTCTGAGAATTGCGTTTGATTATAATTCATGCTAAAATTTTCTTTAAGAATTTCTGTAAATAAAAAGTTTTTAATAATTTAGTTTATTTTTAAATAATTTAGAAATTTTTAATTAAAAAAAATAGATTTACTTTTTGTAATAAAATAGTATAAAACCGAATTTTCCAAAAAAATCTAATTTTAATTTAGCTTGGCTTTAAATAATTTAGAATAATTTAGTTGTTAGTTAGTTAGTATAAAATTAAATCTAATTCTAAAAAATTCACTTGTTCTAATTCGATTAAATTATAAATTAAGGATTGCGAAATAAATTAGTCCCTATGGAACGAATCATTAAATTTTTACAACGAAACGAATTGTGCGCTTGCGATTCAAATTTTAAATGTCTTTATTTTTAGCACAACAAGTTTTTGGCACCGCTGCCGGGGACTAATTATTTTTCGCGCCTTAATTTTTAATTTTTCGAGTTAGTTTTATTTCTTTTCTTATTTTTATTTCGTTCTTTTTAGGAAAGCTTGAGATTTCGGAACTCTTCTCAACGAAGCGTGGAAAAATTGGAATTTATGGAAAGCAAGCTTCGGTAACCGTATCTCACTCTTTTCGCCCTTTTTATTTTTAGAAAAACACAAAAAAAATTAGAAAATTCAAAAATCACAAAAAAATTGAAAAATCAAAAATCCAAAAAATTAGTTGTAAATACATAATTGTTGCATCATGCATCTAATCACTTAAGGCACATCATCTACATTTTTATTTTCTTGTTTTTAATTTTTCGTACCTATAATTGTGGTGATCGCTGGAGGACCCTAAGGTACGTTAAATTCCTTTCTTTCTTTAGATTAAATCACGTAGTGTTAGCATCCATATTTGTTTATAATTTTTGTATATATCTTTGTTTGTTGCATCATTTTGTAAATAAACATTAAGGGCAAACCTCTCAAAAGATAAGGGAAGGGATTTCATCACTCTTTCCTTAGCCCAAAAACCATTTAATTCCTCATTTTGCATTCCCTAGCCTTTTAATAAAATTAATTAGACTTGGCCCCTTGGAATTCGCGCTCAATTAGGAAGGTGCTTAAGAAACGAAGTAATCTTTAATTATTCTTACTTTTTGGTGTCTAGGAAAGCGAAAGCTGACCTGGCCAATTAAGGTTTGGTGTCTAGGCTGGTGTTTAGCCTCTTGGCAATGCTTGCACCTACCTGGCCAAGCCGGTTCGAATAATTATTGATTTACCTAGTTTTTGGTAGCCCTTACAGTTAGGAGCAAGGTCTAGTTATTTTATTAGGGAACCCTAGGTTTAGAATTTTTTCTTTTAATTTTACACCTCTTTCTTTTTGTGTGTTTTAATTTTTCGCACTTACTTGCTACGTGTTTCCTTTTGTGGTTTATGCGAACTACGTGGATTAGGGATAGTTCTTCTAGACTAGTGAGATCTTTCGAGACTTCTTCATCGTCTAATTCCGAGTCTTTAGATTATTCTGAACCCGTAGTAAACATGGCCATGTCTCTTAGGGACCGTTGCTATCCCACTCGTTCCGCCCAACCTTCGTGTATCACCCTTCCTCCCGTTAATCGTAATAATTTCGAAATTAAAGCTCACCACATCAGTATGTTACCTAAATTTAACGGGAGCGAGGGAGAGGACCCGTATCTCTTTCTTCATGAATTTGAGGAAGTTTGTGCCTTACAAAAGCTCCAACAATTAACCGAGGACTCGATTAGGCTTAGACTCATTAATTTTGCGCTTAAAGAAAATGCTAAGAAATGGTTGTATAGCCTACCGGTTAATTCTATTTCCACGTGGGAGGGATTTGTGGTAATTTTTCTTAAAAAATATTTTCCAAACCATAAGACTACAAGAATTACAAACGAGATAAATCAATTTCATCAAAAGGAAAATGAGTCTTTTTGGAAATATTTTGATCGTTTCAAAATTTTTTTATCACAATGCCCCCACCACGGAATAGAAAAATGGAGGCTTTATAAGATCGTTTATGAGGCCTTAGATGGACCAACAACCGCGTTGTTGGAATCTATGTGCCAAGGAAAGTTCATGGAGAAAGATGAGGACGAGGGTTGGAAATTTTTCGAAGAATTAGCCGAGAAGACCATGTTGTGGGAGTCTACTAGGGAACCTAACAAGTCTAATGAGTCGTCTAGTTCATCTAAGGGTTTGCATTCGATTGGGAGTTCGATTGCAACCGATGCCAAATTAGCCACTCTAACTAGAAGACTCGAAGCCGTAGAAACTAGTAAGGCCCCCTCAAATGTGTCTATGTGCCCTAATTTCAATCAAGGTTTTTCGGACTATCCCGCTTTTGATCAAGTTAATGCGGTGTCTCAACCACCCACTAGGAACGATCCGTTTCCTCCTACTTACAATCCCGGGTGGAGGAATCACCCGAACTTCTCGTGGAATCAAGGGCCAAATTACCAAAATCCGCCTTCTTTTCAACCTCCTTTTCAAAATGCTCCATCTTTTCAAAGGCCTAATCAAAATTCTTTCTCGACTCCAAATCAAGGTCCCTTTCCAAACCCTACTCAAAATCTCGGTCCTTATCCAACTCAACCTTCTTATCCAAATCAAGCACCCGCCCACCCATCCGGCTTTAATGAGTCGGATAAGAGAATTACTTCTTTGGAAAAGACTCTTGATGCGCTTTTAAAATCAACGACTAATTTGGCTCAATCTCAACAGACCTTCATGCAAACCATGACTCAAGATAGACAAATTTTAAATGCTAGTACTCAAGCCTTATCTAAGTTAGAGGTCCAAGTGAGTCAATTAGCCAACGCCATGTGTGAGCGAGAGAAGAATAAGTTCCCGAGTCAACCAGAGGTAAACCCTAAATTCCCTCTCAGCCAAAGACCTCACGAAAATGTTAATGCTATCATCTCTCTTAGGTCGGGAAACCAATTTAATAATCAAGTAGGTGTCGAGTCTTCCAAGGAAGAAGAAGAAGAAGAAGAGTCAAATGTTGAACCGAACCCTACACTTGATCATTCAAACCTTACTCCAACTTCCGAACCTCTCGAGTCATCTATTCTCACACCTTCACCAATCGAACCTTCATCATCGAAATCCACTCCCGAGTCATCAAATTCTTCTCTTAAATCATCCTCACCACCTAACAAATCTTCGAATATCGTTCCACTTTCCACTTCTCTTCCCGATGTGTCTAACGAACGAGTCTTTAAGCCTAAAGCTCCTTATCCTCAACGACTCATCCCTCGCAAACAGTCACCTCAAGTAGAGAAGATTTTCGAAGTTTTCAAACAAGTCGAGATCAACATTCCTCTTTTAGATGCCATTCAACAAATTCCCTCTTATGCTAAGTGTCTAAAAGATTTGTGTACTCATAAACGTTCCACTCATGTCCCTAAGAAAGCCTTTTTGACTTCTCATGTTAGTTCAATTCTTTCAAATCAAATTCTCGTGAAATATAAGGACCCCGGTTGTCCTACAATTTCATGTGTCATAGGCAATACCTTTGTGGACAAGGCGTTACTTGACTTAGGCGCTAGTGTGAACTTGCTTCCATTTAAGGTCTACCAAGCCCTAGGTTTAGGAGAACTTCAAAAGACGAACATGACAATTCAATTAGCCGATCGTTCTGTCAAAATGCCTAAGGGAATAATTGAGGATGTGCTAATTAAGGTTTGTGAATTCATCTTTCCGGTTGACTTTGTTGTCCTTGAGACCCAACCCGTCACGAATCCTAAGAACCAAATCCCGATTATTCTAGGACGACCTTTTCTTGCTACATCCAATGCCTTGATTAATTGTAGGGATGGTTCGATGAAACTCACCTTTGGTAATATGACAATTAACCTTAACATATTTAATGTTGGAAAAGAACCCAATGAGCTTTACGAGCAACCAATAGCGGTTAATCTTGTTGATGATATTGTTAATTGGTCAAACCTTGAGGATAGTGAGATTGAGTCTCTTCTCAATGAGGATTTCCAAGTCAACTATGAGTCTAATCGAGAGTACGCTGATTCGTTAAGGGATATGACTTCGGAAGAGATGTTGAGAGAGTTGGATGCCATTTGTTCCCCGTGGGAGACCAAACCCGAGGATGCTATTGTTGAACCCATTGTCAAAACTTCCGTTGGTGAACCACCTACATTCGGTGAGTTCTTAGGGGATTTGTTAGGAAATCGTTCCAAGTATGAGACCCCACCCGAGGTTGTTTGTAGTGAGCCCGTTCTTCACACTTCCGTTCTTAAGAATCTCGTGGGTACACCACCCGCATTTGCCTTAACTCTTTATCATCCCGAAGTTGATCAACAGCCGTTAGGGAAAGAGGAACCCTTGTCTCATGTTATTCCTAGTGATTCTAACCCTAACCAGACTTTCATTATCTCTAATTTGCTTAAACAAAATAAAGAAGCCTTAAGTTGGTTTAGGGAGAACATTAGTGACAATTGTTCTTTAGGGTTAAATGATTCAATGTTGATTGAGAAAATCTGTTCTAATAAAAATTTTCACAAATTTCTTGATATTTTCTCAAAGTTGCACCCGAATTTTCCTACCGGCATCGGCTAATTCGTTTTTATTCTTTTGCCTCCCCTTGTGTAAGATAGGTATGGGGGAGGAGTGTGTGCGTGTGTGAGTTGTTTTCTCTTGTAATTTTTAGAAGTTTTCAGTCTCCGTCATCCCTTATCAGGTATTTCCTCAACTTTCTCCTTTATCATTTCTCTTTTCTCTTGCATTCACATACATTGAGGACAATGCATGATTTAGGTATGGGGGGGTTTTTTAGTGTAAATATAAAAATCAGAAAATCCAAAAAAATTAAAAAATCAAAAAAATCAAAAAGAGTTTAGTTCGTATTCTAGTCTTGTTAATTGATTCCTAGTTGCTTGATGCACCCTTGCATGCTATGATAATCTTATGATCCATTAGCTTTTGTTTGAGAAGTGATTTGCTAAAGTTCTTGTTCACACACTTACACTAGCAAGGTGAAGCAAGTAGACTTATTTGAATTGTGCATGAAATTAGAAGGACATGATTAGGTGTAAGATGATTTGGTCTTCATGCTTTGAGTACAAGTAGGTGCATTGAGGATACCATTACTTGAGATTGATTATGTTTTACCACACCAAGTGAGTTTTGAGCCTATATGCACATCTTTTGCATTTATATTCTTTTGCTTGAGTGTCCACTTGTCATTTGCATCGCTAGCACTTGTTTGAGTTCTTTCTTGAAACGCATGACATTGATTGATGATAAAATGATAAAGGCATTTAGGAATAACCTATATTTCCAAAAATATCCACACCATTCTTATATGATCAATTAGTCAACCCTTTGAGCTTAATCTTATTCTTTCGGTGACACACCACATTACTCGCCTAAGACCTTTTTCTTGTTTAGCCTTACGTATTCTTGATCCCATTTTGTCAAAGGCTAGTAGGAACTTAAGGGAGCTATAAGGTGTGTGAAATAGGGTTTACTTTTGTTCATAACTTTTAAGGAAATATTTGTGGTTATCTTGATAGTCGATTTTCAAAATTAAATCTAAATGAGGATTATTGTTACATTTATCTTAGCTCTCATAAATATATATATATATATATATATATAATAAAGAAAAAGAAAAAAATGAAAAAAATGAAAAAAATATACATATGAGAGCATACTTATGTTTTTTGTAATCCTCCTTCATTACGACTATTCAAGGCTTTTTGTTGAAAATAAAAATAAATTGTGTGGGGAGGAAGTTTGGTGTTGTGCATGATATTCATGGTTACTACTAGCTTTTGACACTTCACCTTATTTTGGCCTTTCTTGACATACCTTGTCTCTAGCCCCATTACAACCCTAATAAAGACCTTTTGATTTTCATCATTAATGTAAGTTGGGATGATACCAAGTGTCAAGCATGCATTTGATTTTGTTGGAATTGAGTGATACACTTACCCTTGTTCTTGAGTGAATATTCTTTTGTGAGTGAAATGTGAGGTATTGCTTGTTTTGCATATGAGATCTCAAGTTTTGACTCTAAGGTGTGCCCTTGTAGACTTAGCATGGTTACCAATAATTTTTGCACTTGACATGAACTTATAATCACTCTTGCATGGTTCTTTGAGTAGACTATGTGAATCCTTGCACTTTCCACACCAAGACTTTGCAACTTCATTTTGATTCTTAAGTTGATGTATCATGAGAGGACATGTATGTGTGGTGTGCATTGCCATGTGATCTTTTATACAAGCTAGATGGATTTTGTGGGTACATTCACTATAGGCCCTCACGAGACCTCACTCGTCCACTAGGGCTGCCTAGGGGTTTAAAGGGCTTGTTGCATATGCCAAATGCAACCGTCACACCTACGAAAAGGAGTATAGGACTTTGCATTTAGATTTTCATTTTATTTTTATTTTCCTCGAGGACGAGCAAAAGATAGGTATGGGGGCATTTGATAAGTGCATATTTTTGCATATTTTATTTACCTATTTATTGCTTGAACTCGTGTTTTAATAATTTATTTTGTTGCATTTCAGGTAAATCGTAAATAAATAAAGAAATGACAAAATAAATAAATAAAGTGCAAGGAAGGGAAAAAGGAGGAAGAAAAAGGACCAAAAATGAAAGAAGGAAAAGAATTAGGAGCTTGAAGCAAAAGGAATATTTCAAGACAAGTGGAAGGTGGAGATCATCCCAACACATTAGCAAAGTGTATGGCCAAGATCAACTCTTCAAAGCTTAAGGGGGAAGGAAACAAATAGATGGCTAGGATTTCACCACCACACAACCCAAATGTATGGTGGGGATTTACCCAACACCCCCCTTAACCCTAATTCCTATCCTATAAATACCACCTCACCCCCCTTGTATTTAGTAACTTAGATTTTAGGGTAGTTTTATTTTCTTGTATTTCTTTTCTTAGTTTCAAATCTTGTAAACACTCCTATTATAATTAATTTTTATTTTCTTTACTTCTTGTCTTGCTCTTTCGTTATTGTTGCCTTGTTTCGTTATTTTCGTAAATCCCGTTGCTAACCACTTGGGGTTGAAAGTAACGAAACTTTAATTTCTCGCTCCTTGTTTTAATTTTTAATTCGTAGTTTGCCCCTTTAAATCTCAATTTTATTGTGGGCCATTTAATATCAAATTCTCGTTTTAGTGAAAATTTTATTTTCGTAGTTAAATTTTATTTTCGTATTTAATTTTCAAAAAAAAAATTAGATCTATAAATTTTTAGTACGTTTTATTCGTTTTAATTGTTGTTTAATTCGAAGCCTGCGTAGTCTCCCCATGTTTATTTTCGTTTTATTCAGCAAAACCCACCCAAACAAACCCAGCACCTCTAATTACACCATTCCCCTATTTTCTAATCTTAGAATCCAACACTGTTTCCTATCTTCTTCTTCTTAATTTTTATTTTTTTTTCTCTTTCTTCTCATTCACTATTAAACTTTTTTCGATTAAACTCACCTTTCCCCCATTTTCTTCTTGTTTATTTTCTTGATTTTCTTCTTTTAATATCTACTCTTCTTCTTCGATTTTGCAATTACAAATACCGATTCCCTGTTTTCTTCTTTTTTTTGTTTTTTCGATTGTTGTTGAGTTCTGAGTTTTTTTTCTTTTGTTGTAGTTGAGTTGCTCTCTGAATTGGTTGAGTCGTTGGTTTCTGTTCGTAGTTCTAGTTTGTATTGTGAGTTTCATTGAGTCCAATTGTTTAATCTGAGTTTGCGAGTTTATGATTTGTGAGGTTCATGGCTGTTTGAGTTTCTTGGTTTATTGTGCAGAGAATTTATGTACGAGTTCGAGTACCTGGTTTCCTGTTTGTCCGTTTTAAGTTCTGAGTTTGTAGTGTACTAATTACTAATGTCGCAGTTTTGTGTCTGAGTAATTGAGTTCGAAAATAAAATCCATTGAGCTCATTTGTGTTAATTGCGAGGTTCGTGTCTAATTAGTTCGTGGAATTCGTAGCTGTGTTGGTGGCTGTTGTTTTCCAAGTCACCATGATTGTTTTCAGAGTCCGTGTTTTGGTTGTGAATTTGTTGTTGATTACTGTGCTTTGGTTTCGAGTTTTACTGCGAGTTCAATGCCGAGTCTTGTGTTGTTGATCTCCTATTCTTAACGAGTGCTGCTTGCTGTCATTGTTATTGTTGTTTTCTTAGTAGTAACCGTGTCATTGCTGTGTAATTTCAAGTTTTGCCTTATTGCTAGTCGAGCTGCAAGATTCCCGAGTTCTGGTTTGAATGATCGTATGGTTTTGTTTCTTTTTCCAGTCGTATGTTGTTCGTAATATCAACGTCTTTGTTTTGTTCTTGTTCGTTGAATTGCTAAGTTCAATGTCGTTCGAGTTTGCGAGTTGCTGCGTCTTCATTTTGAGAATTGCTGCTTGAAGTTGCCGAGTCGAGCTTCCTGTAGGATCACTGGTTTAGTTGCCAGTGATTTTTGACTCGTTTTGTTTGTGTGCAGATTTATTGCCTTGTTTTGGTGAAATTTTCTATCGAGTTAACTCAGTTCAAAAGATTTGTGTTTTTGGTTTCGTCATGTTGCTGTTTTTACTGAGTTTTGTGCTATGTTTTTCTGAGAATTGCGTTTGATTATAATTCATGCTAAAATTTTCTTTAAGAATTTCTGTAAATAAAAAGTTTTTAATAATTTAGTTTATTTTTAAATAATTTAGAAATTTTTAATTAAAAAAAATAGATTTACTTTTAGTAATAAAATAGTATAAAACCGAATTTTCCAAAAAAATCTAATTTTAATTTAGCTTGGCTTTAAATAATTTAGTTGTTAGTTAGTTAGTATAAAATTAAATCTAATTCTAAAAAATTCACTTGTTCTAATTCGATTAAATTATAAATTAAGGATTGCGAAATAAATTAGTCCCTGTGGAACGAATCATTAAATTTTTACAACGAAACGAATTGTGCGCTTGCGATTCAAATTTTAAATGTCTTTATTTTTAGCACAACAATAGTTAAACAGGAAACAAAAGCTGTCTATCTATGCTACCTCAGCAATGGCGGCTAGCATCTCAGTGGGGAGTCCGGTGGGTCGGGTAACCCGCTTGCGCCGAGTGCGCCTGACGCGAGCCATCTGTCCTAGCTGTTGTTGTGACATAATAAATAAGCAAGGGTGAGCAATAGCCCACCAACAACAATATAACTGAACAGTGATGACATATATATATATATATATATATATATATATATATATATATATATATATGTACAGTAGTTCAAACATCTTTGTAACCATATGCCATAATAATGCCAGTATAAGGTAAATGATGAAGTTCAAAACTTATATATTCCAATCATGAATACTTTTCCAATACTGCCAACAATAATAATGTTGCAGAAAATAAATGAATCTGAATGATGAACTAATGCTGGAGTATTCACCGCGCTCACTGTTCCAATCCTTACGATGATCAGTCGCGGATTGTACAGCTCAATTTAGATTTACTACCGGTAGAAGGAAGAGCTGACGGATTTACTTGTCTACCGCCATGTTAGATCTCCCCGGCCAACGGTTGGGCCAATGGGATAGACCGACGCTACTCGGCCTCTTACACGACTCCAAGTTCGAAAAGAAGATCATGATTCTGAATGCAAAGTTCGTCCCCCTTTCCCCAAGTATAATACTTGTTGATAAGACTCCACAAAGTAGTCGTATCTAGTTGGAAAGGAAAATTCAACATTTTATCTCCCAAGCTGTTGCTTGTTAGAGGATACCATCTTGTTCCGATAATCTTACCCCTCGAATGATGAGAGGGTGCACAGATACAATAGATAGCATTTCTAGTTGCGAGTGAAAAGAATACTTTTTGAAAGATTTATGACCGGGAAGTTATCAAGATAAATAACATTTTTCAAGTAAGGTTCTCTTATTATTTGAAAGATAGATTCGAAGGAAGAACGACATTTTGAGAACCTTTCTTGATATAATTTTAATAATAATCTGACTTCGAAGAAATTTTATAATTATCGAAGGTCAACGATAATATATGAAGTCATTTCAGAGTATTAGATAAATATTCGGAGAATATTTATTGTATCAGAAATAATTACAGAAGGCTTATGACTACGAGCGAATATTTAAATCAAAGTATTTCTTAGAATACTTCTCGAATAAATAAGGAGGAAATATTTTTTAAATAATTAAATATTTAAATGAATATTCAAAATAATATTCGTTCAAGTAATAATACTTGAAAGGAATCTTGAAATAATATTCGATAAATAAATAGAACATCAGATGAATATTTAAAATAATATTCATTAAGTAAATAGGAACTTAAATGAATATTCACAAAGTAATATTCATTTAATGTATAATATTCTAAATGAATATCAAAAGAATATTCATTCAGTAATCCAAGCTTTAAAAGAATATTCGAAATAATATTCGATAAATGAATCGACTTTGAATGAATATTGAAAAATAATATTCATTGAATAAATAACGTTCAAATAATTATTTGAAGTAATAATCGTTAATTAAATAATCTAGGACGAATCTTCAAATAATATTCGTCAACCAAATAATGGAAAATATTTACTTAAATATTTTCCTCGAATGTAATTACGATATATCAAGAAGTACTGACTCCCGTTCTACATTCAATGAATACGATATATATATGCCCTTCTCTAAGGGACTTATCAACAACCGGCTTATAACTGATTATTTAACATCTAGCTTATAAGCCGACAACAATTCAAGGAACAGGTATCACAATATATTTTGAAAGTGGGCATGCATGCTATGGCATATGTAACACAAAATCAAATCATATATATATATATACATTCACAACAACATCCTTTAAAAAGGATTTAGAACTTGCCTGGTAATTGAGTACGAGTAGGGGTAGTGGTAGGGTGTCCCGGGTCAGCTCGGCGATCTATAAATAGTCAAGAGATTCGAGATTAATCACTTAACACTTTTTTAAAAGGTTAAGTATCAACTTAAGTCGAAACATGTTTTCGAATTATCTCGTTATACCCCTTTTTAGTGTAACTCTTTTTATTACCGATACGATCCGACATTTGTTTGTCATTAAGACATGTCATCATACTCACACTTAGTGTATACTTAAGTCGTATAAGTTCTAAATTCGATATTATATCTCGAGTTTTATCGCTCGTTTTCTAAGTTATAACCAAAGTTATACTTTTAAGGGGTTCGTTCGCGTTTAACCTTGATTCAAACATTTTTATAAAATCGAAAAATGATCCGATTCACATGAGGTTTTCTCTCACACCTTCCTTTTTACCTCTATTATTTAATTACCAAGATTCGCCACTGACTTACGTATTTTACGAGGGTTCAATTTCAGTTACGAATTCTCGTTTACGGTTTCGAACTACTTTTAGTATACTGGCCATAACTCCTAAACCGTAAGTCCGTTTCACACGTTCTTTATATCAAAACAAAGCTTGGAACATTATCTATCTTATAATGTCAGATTTCGAAGCTAGGCAGTGAGTTACATCTACTGTCCAATTCGTTTTTCTGAAGGTTAACGAAATTTCTGCATTACGACGGCTATATATCGAACGTTCTAAAAATCATAACAATTCAACCAAGCCACACCGGGCATCCAAACAACTTATACACATAATAATCATCTCAACAATTCCAGAAGCTACTGATCTTCGCATCAAAATCATCATGCTTCTTAAATCCCTAAATCATTAACTAAGCATGCTTATAACATGAACATAATCATAACTAAGCTAGATCCATCAAGAACATGCTTAAAACTCAAAGTAGATCTAGGGTTTTCAAGTATTATACCTTCCTTGGAGTATATACTAGCCTCACAAAGCTTGGTATGGTCCTTGGATAGCTTTAAGTTAGCTAGGATCAACCATGAAAACAAGAAAAACAAAGATTAGTTCTTGAAAACACTATTCATCATCATCTTTCATGATTTATTTGAAAATGGAAGAAGATGAATTTGAAGCTGAAATTTCTAGGGGATCTAAGCTATGATATGAAGTACTCACCATAAATATTTCAAGATCAAATGATGGTTGGAAGCCTTACTTCTAGCACCTTGGACGAAAGTTTCAAGAAAGAAAGGAAAATGGAGAGTTCTTTGTGTTTGCTTGGTTGTTTTATGATAATAATGCATAAAGTGATCTTTTGCTAGATAATATCTCATCTTGGTGTATTAGTGGAGTGTGATGTCATGGATGAGGCATTTGGCAAGACATTTGTTATGTTTTGAATGGTTATAAGCTAACTTAGTGTTTGCTTTTGCTAAGTACTAGTTTCCTTACAAAGTATCCTAGTTACTTGAGTCCACTTGGTTGGTAGATCTTTTCTAGTGGCTTATGCATGACTCTTGCTTCCTCTACTTGTTTCTTTTATCCGGTTATTGCTCGTTTCGATTGATCGTTCGTAGGAATATTTCACGGATTTCTAATTAGGGTTTACCGGGAATCTTCTTAATATTAATACTATCATTCTCCATCTTTATTACTAACTTTCGAATTTATATTCCTTAAATTCCTTCATTAAATTCTTAAGTCTATCAGTGTCCAGGGAACTCTCGGAGAAAATAAAAGTGCGGTTTTTCAGAATCCGACAGCTTTTACATACACTTATTTTCCCCTGGATCACTAATACGAACTCGAAAATCCGTTCCGAATACTTCTATATAGTGTCGTCTCATAATATTCTTTTTTCACCCAAAAAACTATTCATTCTTTATTCTTTACTTATTCTCTTAGGGTTGTACAATTGTCCTTGTTCTCTTTCGATCGTTCCTTAACCTTTTTACGGAACCACTAGATTAATCATTATCGATCTGGATGACATGAGAATATTCTCCTGCTTGGAATCGCCCTATCTTATTCCCCTAGGAGATAGATTATTCTTACCTAAGTGGTCAACCATTAGCATTCTTCAAGACATATAAATATTTAAATCGAATTCCATTCATTCATTCAGAAGATCAACTATTACATCGTAGCGGAAACCACTATTCATTCTTACATCATTAAATAATAAAAAGTTTTAATTCTACCCAAAATCTAGGTTCTTACAATATCCTTTGCTGTTGTCTCCAAAGGTAATGCTAGGGCCAGCTCTCTCCTCAAGCTTAGTGAGCAGGGTAGAATCTCCAGTCATATGCCTAGAACAACCACTGTCCAGATACCAAAGATTCTTTCTGTTTCCGTGCACACATCAAAACAAAATCAAGTTGATTTTGGTACCCAAGTTTTCTTGGGTCCTGCCTTGTTAGCCAATTTCTTATCCTTCAAATCCCTTTTAACCGAAAGTTTAGAATGAGTTAAATCAATTTTGACTTTAGGTTTGGGCCTTTGAGAGACAGAATTTGATACTTGTTCATATTTGTTATAGTTAATAGCATTGTTAGGCATAGTCTGTGCAAACATGTTATTCATCATCCATGGCATTTGTGGCATATTGAAAGCATTGTAGTATGGATTATGCATGAATGGCATGTTAGCATATTGACTAGATTCATGAGCAGAGGGAGCATACATATTTGGCATAACATTCATAGCAGGCACAAACATAGGCATGTTAGGCATCAAAGGATTTTTCATAGCTTTGCAGTTGGTAGATAAATGATTAATACTTACACACTTTACACATTCTTTCCTGGGAGCATATTTATCAAGTGTGTAATTGTTGTGTTTGTTAATCCCTACCTTACCATTTCTGTTCTTTTTCTTGTCCTTAACACCTGACTTAACATTTTCTAGCTTGTCCTTCAATTGCTTGTGGGACAAGTTGCCTATGTTTCTTTTCTCAGCTGATTCAGTATTGCTACATTCTCCATTAACAAAGTTCTTGTTGGCAGGCCCGTACTTTTTATTCAATTTAGTTAAAGTTGCTTTGCTAACAGGCTTAAGTCTTAAAGAACATTCTTTTTCGACTAAATCACTGTCTGAAGTAACTTCCCTATCAACATCTAACTTAGCTTCTGCTAATTTGCAGAAAGAATCAATTCCTTGAACATTACAAATTTCCTTATTTACAATTGTTGATCCTTTCCACTTAGCAATCAGATTCTGTTCCTCTACTAACTGTTTCTTTAAAACTTCCTCTCTCTTTATAGCCTCAATCATTTCATTTTTAGCATCCAAGCAATCTCTTCTCAGAGTTTCAAACTCAATCAACAGTGTTTCTATTAAAGCATTCCTATCACTTAACTTTTCATTAAGGTCTTTAATCCTCTTATTCTCTCTGCTAAGTGATTTTAAGGTAACATGCATGTCATACAATTCAATAGACATTTCATCAATTGTGCTAGCACATTCAGCTTTAGAAATATCAGTTAAGACTGTAGAGAATACCTGGTTGCTTGCTGAGCTAGCTTCTTCATCAGTTTCGTTTGCCATGAGTGCAAAATTGACAAACTCCTCTTCTGCATCTGAGTCACCTCCAGCAGCCCAGTCACTGTCTTTTGACACAAATGCTCTCCCTTGTTGCTTGAGAAGATCAAAATATTTCTTCTTGTAATCAACAGTCTCGAACTGTTTCTTCTCTTTCTCAACTTTGGATTTTCTGCATTCATTGGCAAAGTGACCAGCAATTCCACAGTTATAGCATTTGATCTTTGATCTTTCAACCACATCCTTGTTCGGTTGATAGCTTTTCTTGAATTTCCCGGCTCCTGCTGGATTCTTCTTGAATCTTAGTTTCGAAAATCTCTTTGACAAAAATGCCAAATACTCATCTAGATCTTCAGCTTCATCCTCATTTAAGGCATCAGGTTCTTCAATCATCTTGCTTTTACCTTTGCTAGTTTCAGCTTCACCTTCACAAGTTTTTGAACTTAGTGTGGCTTCTACACTCTTCATTCTTCCACCACCTTGGATTGTTGGAATATCGGCCACCAAGACAACAGATCCACCTTTCTTCTGGATCTTCTCCACTTCCTCATCTTGCTGCATTTCAAGCTTATAGGTCTTCAGGATGCCATACAGTCTCTCAAGTGTAAAATCTTTGTAGTCCTGAGAGTTCCTCAACGAGACTGTCACTGGCTTCCATTCCTTAGGAAGAGATCTCAGAAACTTTAGGTTGGAGTCCTTGGTTTCATATTTTCTCCCATACGACTTTAGACCATTCTGTAACTTTTGAAATCTACTGAATATGTCTGTTAGATTTTCACCAGAGGAGTAGTGAAAATGCTCATATTATTGTATTAGGAGCTGCATTTTTTTCTCTTTGACCTGCTCAGTTCCTTCAAAGATGGTTTGGATAATGTCCCACACTTGCTTAGCAGTGGTGCAGTTAATGACATTATCAAACATATCTTGATCGATTCCATTGAAAAAAATGTTCATGGTCTTCCTATCTTTTTGAATCTCCTCCAAGCTTTCATCTGTGTACTCAGCTTGATTCTTTGGAATAGGCCTTCCAGCAGCTACAGTGCCAGCATCTTGACCAATCCCAGAGTTGGCCTTCATTGGAACATGAGGTCCTTTCTCTATGCAATCTACGTAGCCTTCATCGATGGCTGAGAGATGAAGGTGCATTTTTACTTTCCAGTGAAAGTAATTTTCTTTGTCAAGCATTGGAATCTTCACACCTGTATCCTTCCTTCCCATGATTTTGATCTTTAGACTTCTTATATGCTAGAAGTTTGCTCTGATACCAATTGTTAGGTCCCAAAGTATCGTAGAAGGGGGGGTTGAATACGATACTACCAAAAAAATAATTCCGAGAATATATCTTTATTGATAATAAACTCAAAGGGGTGTTACAACTTCTAATCCAATGGATTAACTTCAAAACCTGAACACTCCTAAGGATAGTTTAGGCACGAGGACCTTCTACCCGACACTTCCTGAAAGCGGGCTAAGCCGACATTCCTACTAGATGGACTGTCTAGCAGCTTACACTCCTAAGGATAGTTTGGGCACGAGGACCTTCTACCCGACACTTTCTGAAAGCGGGCTAAGCCGGCTTTCCTACTAGATGGACTGTCTAGCAGCTTACATAGAGAAGATATAAGAGAGAGAAGAGAGAGTTGTGTGTTGAGGTGTGTTTTGAAATGAAATACAACAGGCCTATTTATAGGTTTTAGAAAGTTACTATTTGACACTATTCCAACAACACCCAAATAGTAATCGGGCACTATTCCAACAAACCCCAAATAGTAACCGTTGGTACTATTCATATGAATAGTGATTTTGGATACTATTCACATGAATAGTAATTTCGGATACTATTCATTTTCCTCTTAATTTGACATCCTTAAATATTCAGTTTCCAACTAACCAGAGGATATCAATACTGCTCTAAACTCAATCATACCTCTTGAACAGTTTTTCTGAGTTAGATACTTCGATTCTTTTGTGAAGTGTTGACGCCTAGTGCAACTGGTCTGGTTCACAGATGACTAACATTCACTCGTCGTCTTCATATCATGTCTTTAAGAACACTGCTAAGAATTGTGCAATCATAAAAACTTTATCACTGGAATCTTTTGGCCCTTCAACTGAATCGTCTGTACATCTTATTTTGTCACTAAGGCTTGATCATGTTAATGAACATCTTTCAGTGACTTGATCCTTGTTGATGCCTGTTCTTCAAATTTCACGATCCCTGTATAGAGTTAATATTATTTATCTTTTATACTAGTTGAGTTATATATGTCTCTATTACATATTACATTACGTTATGCTTTACACAGTATAAGGTAAAGGATGAAGTTACAAGGTAACTCAACATATATAATCCGTGGAAATATCTACTATGTCAAAGATAAGCAAGATATTATCATTTATCATAAAAGAGGAACTTGCAGGAAAAATATTGCAATTCCAGTTTCAAACACTTTTCAACCCTGCCAACAATGATAATGTTGCAGAAAATTTCCAACTCTGAGAAAATGAACTAATCTTGGAGCATTGACGCTCCAGAAGACATAACATTTACGATGATCAGTCGCATGTTATGCTCCCCACTTTTGTTCTCTACATATAGAAGGAAGCACCGACGGATTTACTTATCTACCGCCCTCTGGAATCCCCCGGCCAACGGTTGGGCCATTGCTGGACCGGCGCCACTCGGCCACTTACGCGGCTCCTAGTTTGAATAACATCCATGACTCTGAAACGTAAAGTTCGTCCCCCTTTCCCCAAGTATAATACTTGTTGATAAGACTCCACAAAGTAGTCGTATCTAGTTGGAAAGGAAAATTCACCAATATTTCCCAAGCTACTGCTTTTTAATGGATACCAACTTGTTCCAACAATCCTACCCCTCAAATAATGAGAAGGTACACAAAGATTCAATAAGCAAATAACAACCAGGTTGTGAGTGAAAAGAATAATTTCGAAGGATTTATGACCGGGAAGTCAACAAGATAAATAACATTTCTCAAGTAAGGTTCCCTTATAATTTGAAAGTTAGATTTGAATGAAGAATGGAATTTTGAGAACCTTCCTTGATAAAAATAATAATAGTACGACTAAGATACCTTACATAGTATTTGAATATAAAGGAAATTTTTGAATAAAATATCTCATTTTAGAACTAGTTGAAAGAATTAAATAAATATTCAAAGAATATTTATTAAACCAGAAATAGTTCAAGAATATTCTTAATATAAATATTGCTCATGATTAACCCTCGAATAAGTATATATAAAATATTCATTAAATAAATAATTCCTCGAATAAATATTCAAAATAATATCCAAGAAAATAATTAAAACCTTAAATGAATACCCAAGATAATATTCATTAAGTAAATAAGCTCAAATGAATATTCGAAATAATATTCATTTAAATAAATAAACTCGAATGAGTATTCAAATAACATTCCTCGAATAATTTCCAAGTACTTAATACTTATGGAAATATAAATAATGTTCATAAATAACATCCATCAAATAATCTGTCACTGGAATCCCTCCGGGTTTCCATGACTATCTCTATATTACAAAATACAGACTCCCGGTCTTTATTAAAAGAATGAGATCATATGCCCTTCACTAAGGGTCTTAGCAATATCCGGCTTATAATTAGTATATCATGTATCTAACTTATAAGCCAACATCAATCAGGAAACAAGTATCACAATATCAATTTTGAAAGTCGGCATGCATGCTATGGCATATGTATCAGAAAACAACAGATATATATGCCATCACAACAACAGCTTCAAATTGATTGAAGACTTGCCTGGTACTCCCGCTATGCTAGTGGTATGACTCGGGGTGGTCCGGCAATCTATAAATAACCAAAATTATCCCGGGTTAACCCGGGTTAATCACTCTGGGGGAACCTCTTTGGCTCACAAAATACTTCGTCAAGGGTACTATTGGCCAACTTTGCAAGGAGATGCTCACAAGTACACTCGAGCATGTGATCGCTGTCAGAGGTTCGTAAAGTTGGGTGTCAACCCAGCCGTACCTCTTAAACCTCTCACCAGTCCTTGGCCTTTCGCAGTTTGGGGAACAGATTTAATTGGGGAGCTTCCCAAAGGCAAAGGAGGAGTAAAATATGTGGTTGTTGCAGTGGATTACTTTACAAAGTGGGCTGAGGCAGAACCTTTGGCAACAACAACTGCTGTAAAGTTGAAGGAATTTGTGTTTCGAACTATAATTTGTAGGTATGGAGTACCTTATAAGCTCATCTCAGACAATGGGAAGTAGTTTGACAGCAAGGAGATGCGAGGTTTGTGTGAGGATCTTGGAATTCAAAAGGGGTTTTCAGCTATTTGTCACCCTCAAAGTAATGGTCAAACAGAAGCTGTGAACAAGATAATAAAACATACTTTGAAGGCCAAGTTGGAGGAGCGAAAGGGAAGATGGCCGAAGGAGCTTCCAATGGTGTTGTGGTCCTATAATACCACTCCAAGAACTACAACAGGTGAATCTCCGTTCACTTTGGCATATGGATGTGAGGCAATGGTGCCTGTTGAGATAGGAGCTGGCTCATTTAGGAGGGAAAATTATAACCCTGAGGATAATGAGGTGAATCATCGCTTGTACCTGGACCTTGTTGAAGAGGTACACATGAATTCACAGCTGAAGCTAGCTGTATATCAGCAACGAACTCGGAAGTATTTTGATAAGAAGGTTCGAGCCCGACCTCTGAAGGTGGGTGATTTGGTCTTAAGGAGGGTGCTACCCAATATGAGGGTACCTGGTCATGGTGCGTTTTGAGCCAATTGGGAAGGACCATACCTTATAAAAACGGTTCTTTGGGAAGGTACTTATCACTTGACTGATTTGGATAGGAAGCTGATCCCTAGGGCATGGAATGCCGAACATTTGAGGAAATATTACTAGTAGGTGCTTTTTTCAGGTAACGCCTTTGAGTAGACCTCTTTCAGGCATAGGATTAATAAAGGTAGTTTATTAGTTATAGCTGCCATCTTTAGGACAAGTAGATGATTTGATTTTGTCTTGCTATGCTCGGGGGGTAGTACATGTACACCTCACCGATAAAAATATCATGAATTTTGCTTCCATGAGGCCAATAAATTTGTTGCTTTCTTATAAGATGTTTTGTTCTTATATTATGTTTTGTTCCTTATATGCTTTATGGAATGAGTATGGAATCATATGCATAAATATGTGGTTTTAAGTTCTTCATCATAGTTGGTAATATGATTAAAGAACTTGGGGGCTAGTAGGGTTTATATCACCTCCCTTTAGTCATTTTCTTGAATTTAGGAAGTCAAAAATTGGAGTATAACAAAAATTAAAAAAAAGTATATGAATTTTGGAATGGATTATGGTACATGGAGAACCTCATGGGAAGAGGTTCGTAAAATTGGTCCACCTTTGAGGAGGTTCCAATATGGAAGCTGTTTTGGAGATATACTATCAGGTTCATGGTGATCCCAGGGAATCTGGGCGCATGAAGAGCCAAGGGATAAGGATATATCATGTAGGAGCCAGAATTCAGGCTACATGAAATGGAATAACTTATATAAAAATTGGCAATAAGCTTCAGCTGGTTGAAAAAGTGAAGCTCACATATGAGGCACATTGCGTTCGTATTTCAGGAAAAAGGTTTTATGGATTCTTTTTATAAAATAAAATAAAGTCATATGGGAACCGAAGCATTGGCCATATGATCACTCTCTACATGGAAAGGCTAGGTGCGAGCAAATGGGAAGCTCTACCTTACTTTGGAATTTTATATCTATATTTGGATATTCATTCATAAGGGTCTTATGATGTATTAAACAGGATACTTCATACATGGAAAAAAGATTGGTTGGATAATAAACTATTATGACCAATAAATGTATTAAATCATGTTAAGGGAAGCTTCGTGATATACGTTTTGGGAGGATGTTTTTGGTTCCGGAAACAGGGATTATCTCATGTGGTTTTAAACAACTTGATACACTTGGATCGTTTCTCTTAACTCTTAATGGACAGTATTTATTTAACAGGAAATGTTAAGATGTAGGTTTATATCGTTACGAATTCATGATAAGCCTGGCATTTTTCTAAAAGCTGATTTGATTAAGCTAGCTACGAGAAAACACTTCGTATCTAGGCTTAGATATGTACTCAACATGACAAATTAATATGGATGGAACGTGCAAGGATATATGGAAATTTAAGGTGTATAGATCAAAGGAAAACTAGAATTATGGAATACAACTTGTGAGGCAATACGAGGAGCCCACGACCTCATAAAAATTCAAAGTTAGTAGCCACCAAGGCCATGCAAAATGATTTGAAAGTTTAAACCCACGCAGGGGTAGGAAAATTTTCTAATTGCAAGGAATTAAGGAGTAGGGGTGTCAGGAGATACCTCAATCGTTGGAGCAGGAGGAACAGGAACAGCTGTGTTGGAGGCATCTGCTTTAGCTTCAGCTGCATCTTTCGAAGGAACCTCCACCTCTTTCTCCCTATTAGCTGGATCAACGGCATCCACCTTAGCTGCAGCAGCTTCCTTCTTCTTAATGTCCTCCACAGCTTTCACAGCATCTTCGCCAAGCTGGGACCAGTCTAAGTCAGGGAACCTGAGGTAGGTGGATTCGATATAGTCGTTGATGGCTGCATTATAGCCAATACCATAGGCTTCCTTCCTTTTCTCCTTTTGAACGGACCTTTCTTCAGCAAGCTTGATGTTCATAGCTTCCACTTTTAGCTCTAGCTAATGGATTTGCTTGGCATAGGAAGAAACCAACTCCTCTTTCTCTGCATCTAGACCAGCAACTGAATTGGCCAGCTGGTCACGTTCCTTTATCAACTTGGTTTCAGCAGACTTGAGCTTCTTATTGGCATCCATGTACTTCTTCTTCTCATCGTCCTTGGCTTTGATGGATTGTTTAAGCTATTTTACCTCTTCAGCAAGTCTTTGGTCGCCTCTAGCTGTTTCCACAATCTTCTCACCATGCTTGAGGTAATGAAACAAACTCTGGGCATTGGCATGAAGGGCAGCTCTTGCACCCTTAGCTAGCGACATTTGTCCCAAGCAACTATGGCCTCTTTAGGAATCTGGTTTCCTGTCATCTCAAAGAAATATTGCATATGGGGACCAGAACTTCCAGGGTCTAAGGAATGAGACATTTTAGTTCTTTTAGTGGAGCGAGAAGCAGAGGCAGAAGCTCGAGGTGACTCAAGGAGAGGAGGTGGTAACTTTCTTTTGGAAGAGGTGGATGAGTTTTCCAGGTTGGGAGATGGAACTTTGATCTTTGAAATAGGAGTAGCTGCGATAGGGGTGACCTTATCATCATCGTCATCAGTAAACATCTCTTCATACTTGGTTGCTTTCTTGATAAAGGAAGGAATTCCTGAAGCCATTTCTGTGAGGAACAAACAACATGGAGACTGGTGAGCAAGTTATAGATTTAAAAAGAAAACAATTTTCATAAGTATATGCCTATATTAGTATTGTGCATGGTGTAAGGATTGTAAACAGGTTCAGCTAGGTGCAGTAGGGCTACCTCTCCCAGGGATGAAGTCAGAACTCATGAGGTTATCTCGAGTTAACAAGCTAAGGCCGTTCCCTAGCCCGGCTGACAAATTCAGTGCTTCTACAGCACGTTCCAGGGTTCGACCTCTTAAAGAAGATTTTGTAGGTATTTTTACAGAAAGATTAAAATCGATTCTCAATTGAGGGCAATCATAACAGTAAAGGAACTGTTTGATCCAGCCACTCATCCCTCTCTTACAACTCCTAAAGCACTGGCCTTCATGGACCCTCCAGGCGGCCAAATAAAAGAAACCTGAGTTTCTGCCAGTTGGTTTTAGCTGGTAAAAATATCCCAGCTCTCGAGCAGAAAGAGTCTTATTGAACCTAGTATGATAAAGAATATACATACACATCGCCATGCGATATGAATTGATGGTGAGTTGGATAGGAGCTATATCAAAGAATTCAAGAATCCCTTGGATGAAAGGGTGTAGAGGTAGAGATAACCCTAATTTGAAAAATTGAGCTGACAAAACAGCTCGAGGTAATAACTGTCCAGGCTCGAACATGTCAAACCTATGGCATCTCTCTTCGGGGGAGGGAATGACCAAAGAGCAACCTATGTGGTGTGATTGTGTCAGTTTCTTTAATAAGGGAGCAGTCGTGGAGGTACTTAAATTCTCACAGGACAGGGTGGCAGGAGGTTTTTCCAAGGTACTGCTTTCTAATTCACCTGTTAAAGAGTCTGTTCTAGGAAGAGCTGCCGAGGTAGTATGTGAGGGGGTAGCTTTTACGGAGGAAGCTTCGTCAGCAGTAAGTTCTTGAAGAAGGTTTGGTGTTGTCGATTCTAATGACATTTGTTCATTCGATGAGGTTACAAGGATAGCTGGTCGAGTGTCTCTGGTTTTATGAGTACAAAGGTTGGTTCTTAAGAGATGGGTTTGTGCAGGTTCAGTTATTTTGATTTTTGAACGGAAACTGGTTTGTGCTTGGGAGTTCTAGGGAGTGGGCAATCTCCTCAGAGGTAGAGTGTTGGGAGCTAGCTGCAACTGATCCACCAGACATCTGCACAAAGTGAAGCAGGATGAGTAGGTGACCAGTGAGTCCTCCCGAATGAAGTGTCTTAACAGACATGTGAAAATAAACACATTAAAAGCGGTCAGGAGCAATGGAAGGCCAGGTTCGCCTAAACAGCTAGCTGGGCACAGGTACGCCCATCAGGAATCTTGACTACTCTTCTTAAATTGGGTATTCATATATAATGCATACATTATTTATACAAATTTAATTAAAAACAAGGATTGGTACATGCATTATAACAGCAAAAAACAATGGGTTTCTGGAAAGGGGGGATTACATATGGATTTTCTGTAAAAACATACGATATTAATGGGCTTACGAATGAATGTCAGTAAAATTAGGGTTCTAGGGTTTTGATTTCTAGGAAATATCATGGTCATAGAAGGAGAATACTTGGTCTAATAACGATTTAGAAGGCAAACAACATAACAGAGCGATTCATGTGATAGTGATAATGGTGTGTGTATCTAAATGTGCATATACAAGCTCAAAGCAGTACTAATTAGAAGCATGCAATTAAGAAAACAGTGGTAAATCAATTCAGTGAAAGGTGTAAAAGGAATCATACCTTGAAGATAGTTGGAAGGTTTAGAGCAACTGGAGCCGGAGAAGTACTGCCGGACTGGTTCGCCTGATTGGAGCTTCCCGTGAGAAGGCGAACCGATGGGATTTTGGGAGAGAATGTGTTTTTGAGATAAAAGAAAATGAAAAGAGGATGTGAATATATATATATAAAAAAAAGTGTAGCGTGTAAAAGAGAAATATGAAGTGAAAAGAGTTATTATTGCCTTGGAACATGAAACGGTGGAAGCAATGTGAATGGAGGACACGGTTTTCGAGGAGGCATGCGGAGTTCCGGTATGATTTAAATTAGTAGAGTTTTTGTTTCTCTTTGGAATTGTGTTGAGAATTTATTTGGAAAATAACTTATTTAATTTTGGTAGAAAACGAGTTTTTCATATAAAAGGATTAATTGGTTGAGTATGAGATAAAAAAAAGGATTTATTTTTTGAACTCTTTGACAAAGGAAAAATTGTAGATTTTGCTTATAGAAGGAATTACAGAATTCTTTGGACTTTCGGTGATTATGGCGAGTTTATAAAAAGAGAGAAGTATTAGGATGATATGCTGGAGCTGGATATAAAAGTGAAGCTGAATCTGAGGAGAGATGGCAAGGTTCCTTGTGTATTTTATAGCTACAAAAATACACAAGGAACCGGGGGGTAGTTGTTGTGCCCAAAATTTGTAATGGGCTTAGTTTGGGGTCCATGGATGTTGAAGGCCTGATAGGGTGTTCAGAAGGTAGAAGTAAGTTTGTAGGAAGAAGGGAGGTGTACCTCTAGAGGGAAGCTCTAGAGGTGGAGGTTCACTTTTGAGGGAAGCTGTGCGGATTCAGGTGTACTCACAGGCTCCACCTCTGTAGATTCGAATGGATAAGGGTTATCTCCTAAGTTTTAGGAGGCGTAAATTGAGTCCTTTTAACAGTCTATTTTATGAAGGGACACGTTTCTAAATATGATAATTATTAAATATTTGTGATATGTGTATGGAGTTATTATAGGATTGGGCTATGGGAGTCCTACTTCGGACAGGACTCTACTAAGTGGCTAGCTGATTAAAGGATAAGGCATATTTCTACACAAACACATCGAGATAAGCATTGGAGGAAGGATGAAACTCTATCATTTTCGTGGCTTAATGAACAAGGAAGGGATTCCTAACCTAAAAGAACTACATTAGGGCTTGATTCCTATAAAATAGGATATGTAGGCAATTAGCAAGGGATTCGATTTTTACTTTTTCGATACACAAGGCACGTGTACCCTAAGTAATCATATTCCGGGCATATTTGGCCGGAGATATATGCCATTATTGTCCGGTGACCTTGCTAATTCAGCCCAAAAAACACTAAACACCATTATTAGGTTCAGCTGCCCTATTTTATTACAGCTGTTCGGTTTGTTTAATTATCCGAAAACCAAGGATAATTTCCGTTATTCCGGCGAGGCTTTCTCGGGGTGTTGTGTGAAATTTTTGCACAACATTTTTGGCGCTAGAAGGAGGGGCTTTCTCTTTTAAAAAATCAGTTGGTGAATCAATGTTGGAAAATTCCGAACCTGTTCGGACGCCGAGCGGCGAGGATGGTAGGCGTAAAGCCAATCCTGATGGTGAAGTAACTGCTAATGATATCCTCAACCATCTTCAAGCTATGGATGGTAGGATTGACCAGTTGGAGAGGAAATCATCACGGAAAAAGAAAGGACAAAGAAAGCATAGGTCCTCGGAAAGGCGCTTTAGACGGCGTGAAGTGACACCAAGAAATTTGGATTTTGGGAGTGAAGAAGAGCCTGAACAGGAGGCTCGAAAAAATAATTTCTCTGATGTTGAAACGGATCGAGAGAATGTGGATCGGAAGGAAGGTCCTGTGGATTCCCCAACTAGGAGTGTGAGCGTATTTGATCGAGTCGGGAAGAAGCTCAATAACAAAGATTTACGGCTTGTGCTGGATGGAACGAAAGAGAAGGTGGATGGAAATGACAACCTTGACAAGTCTCAGTCGAGGGGTTCTAAAAGCTATAGAAAGGAAAAATCTAAAGATGGGGAGCGGACTCATGACAGGAGGTCTAAGTCCACCAAGCTCCAATCAGCCGTCGGGAGTGAAGACAGCTCCAGCTCCCGAGACAGTTCAGCTCACAAGCAGAATGGAGACTCAAATGAAGACACGGATGAGAGTGAGGAATACCTCTCGGATGGAGAGGATGCAAATTATAAGGTGGCTGATTTAAGGAAAGCTCTGGAAAAAATTAAAGTTGAGAAGAGGTCGACATCAGGCCTAACTGTAGCTTCACCTTTCACTAAAAAGGTCCGAGATTCACCTCTTCCACCTAGATACAGGGGGGTAGGAGATCTGAAGTTTGATGGCACCACAGATCCAGTGGAATATCTCAGCCGTTTTAGTACTGAGATGGAGGTGTATCAAGTCAGGGATCGTACAAAATGCCGGCTGTTGGCAGCTACGCTAAGGGATAATGCTCATCAGTGGTTCAAGAGGCTACCATCTAATTCAATTCATTCCTGGAGGCAAATGAGCGAGCTCTTTGTGACTCAATTTCGGGCTACTGTGGCATTTGCACCTCCTGCTAACACTTTGGCAAATATCAAGCAAAGGGAGAAGGAAACTCTCAGAGAGTATTTTAAGCGTTTCAACGTAGAGGTGCCCAAAGTGAGGAAGGCTACAGATGAAACCTATAAAAATTTTCTGATAACTGGGATATGGCCTGGAAGTGATTTCTGGAAGGAGCTTCAAAAAGAGGAACCTGTCACGCTGGCTGATTTTTTTGCACGAGCTGAAGTTCATAAAGTAGTTGAGGAATCTATGGCTAAATTGAGGAAATATAACAACCCAACTGGTTGGAATGGGAGAAAAAGAAGCAGGTCCTACAGTCCTAGGAGAAGAAATGTGGATAGGCGTGCTTCCTATCATGGAGATTCAGCTTCCACCGAAAGGGAAGCTGGTCGCAAGGATAGGACAACACCTCTAACTGTGAATGCAACTGGTTCAAGGAGGTCTGTGGAATATAAGCACCCACCCTTGAAGAACTATAATAAATATTCAGAGTATACCCCGTTGGCAGCACCTCTTGAGCACGTGTTTGAGGTTGGGGACAAAGCAGGAATGTTCAGGAAGCCGACTCGCATCGGCCCACCTGGGAGGAGGGACCTAGGAAAATATTGTGCATTTCATGATGCAAATGGACATAAGACAGCTGACTGTCGTCACTTGAAGGATCATGTTGAGGATTTAATTAGGAAAGGATACCTTACGGAGTTCGTGGCACAAGAGGCGAAAAAATATAAAGATGAGAAAGAAAGAAAGGAGGCAGAAAAAATGATACCTGATCGTACAGCACGGGCGAATAGTATCCGCACCATAATAGGAGGTCCATATATCGGAGGAACGAGCAGGAACTCTATGAAAAACTTTGCACGGGAGGCTAAAGGAGCTCCCCTCACTAATGTCTTCCACCTAGCTGAAAGGCCCCCAAAGCTATTTACGGGGGAAGCTACAGACATCACCTTTACTGAGGAGGATGCTAAACACGTACACCATCCACATAATGATGCCCTGGTGGTCATGTTCTCCATTGGGGGATGAATGTACATCGGATCTTAGTGGATAATGGAAGCTCATGCAATATAATAGCTTATGACACCTATCAGAAAATGGGACTCCTGGATAAGGAAATGTTCCCCTCGTACAACGACTTATATGGATTTACTGGAGGTCCAGTTCAGATTATGGGACGAGTGAAGCTCCCAATCAGGATGGGGAATGAACCTTATGTGGCAACTCAGGTTGCAGAATTTATGGTAGTGAATGAAGACATATCTTATAATGCTATCATGGGTAGGCTTTTCTTGAAGGAGATGCGTGTGGTGACTTCCATTTACCATCTCTCAATGAAATTTACAACTCCTAATGGGATTGGGTGCCTACGAGGATGTCAGTCAGATTCACGGGAATGTTATGGTAAGGCCTTGCGTACTGCTGAGCAGGCTTCAAAACACTTGCTATTGGTAGATGGCGGAACAACTGACAACTGTTATCGCTATCTTGGACTCCTAAATACTTCAGCTGAAGAGTCTTCTCAACAGAAAGGAGGGGTACGTGAGAAAGAATCATGCAACACAATTATGATTGTGCAACATCCAAATGAAGACCCTTACGTGGATGTAGCTTCATTTTTGGGGGTAGGTACTGGAAGGGAGGTGCTCATGCTAGAGGCACCTCAACTGAAAAATGGAAACGGCAATGATGATTTTGTTGAAGGCATCATGGAAGAAGTGAATGATAGTGACTTTGATGAGGTGGAAATTTTAGAGAAATCGCAAAAAGAGGTACCTGAATCTGCCCAGGTGGAGGATAAAGGGAACCTGGTGGAAATTGATTTGGATCCTAGGATGCCCGAATCCAGAAAAAAAGCTGGTGCTGCAGGAGACACTGTATCTTTTATGGTAGATAACACTGATTCTAGTAAGGAGCTGAAAGTTGGAAAACAGCTAGGTCTGAATATGAGGGAAGCTCTGATTAACTTCCTTAGAAAGAATGTGGACGTGTTTGCTTGGGATCATTCAGACATGATTGGGATAGACCCAAAGGTAATGTGTCATCGTCTTAATATTGATCCAGAAGCGAAAACGGTATGGTAGAAAAGAAGGGCCATAGGTGGTGAAAGAGCTTCTGCTCTGAGAGAAGAGGTGGACAGATTATTGGTAGCTAGTTTGGTGAGGGAGTCTTTTTACCCCATGTGGTTGGAAAATCCGGTGCTGGTCAAAAAGCCCAATGGAAAATGGCGTACTTGTGTGGATTTTACAGACTTGAATAAGGCGTGCCCAAAGGATAGCTTCCCGCTTCCTCGTATTGACCAGCTAGTGGATGCAACTGCTGGGCATGCCCTGCTGAGCTTTATGGACGCATATTCAGGATATAATCAGATTCCTATGTATGGCCCAGACCAAGAACATACTTCCTTTATAACAGATAGGGGGTTGTATTGTTACATTGGGATGCCCTTTGGTTTAATCAATGCGGGAGCTACATATCAGCTTCTGGTAAACATGATGTTCAAGGATCAAATTGGGAAAACAATGGAAGTATATGTTGACGATATGTTGGTAAAGTCAAAAAAGGCAGCTGATCATGTTTCGCACTTGGCAGAAATGTTTGACATCTTGAGGAAATATAGAATGAAGCTCAATCCTCAGAAATGTGTATTTGGGGTAGAATCTGGGAAGTTTCTCGGGTTCATGGTTAATCACCGGGGTATTGAGGCTAACCCTGCAAAGATTAAAGCTTTGCTAGAAATGAGGTCACCTAGGAGCGTGAAAGAGGTTCAGTCATTAACAGGAAGGGTTGCAGCTCTGAACAGGTTCGTCTCAAAATCTTCAGACAGGTGTAAGGAATTCTTTTCGGCAATTAAGAAAGGAAAGAACTTTGAGTGGACGGCTGAATGTGAAGCTGCTTTTGAGAAGATAAAGGAACAGCTGGGTAGTCCTCCGCTCCTTTCTAAACCAGTTGATGGTGAGGCTCTGATACTCTACCTAGCAGTTTCTGAGTATTCTATTGGTGCGGTGTTGGTTCGAGAGGAGGGGAAGGTGCAGTTTCCGGTGTATTATGTAAGCAAGAGATTGCTGGATGCAGAAACCGATACACTAACATGGAGAAGTTAGCCTATGCATTAATTCTTGCTTCAAGGAAGCTTCGGCCTTACTTTCAGTCTCACAACATCGAGGTACGGACTTCTTTCCCGCTAAGGCAGGTGCTACATAAACCTGAAGCTTCTGGAAGGCTGATGAAGTGAGCTATCGAGTTAGGGCAGTTTGATGTTGAATATAAGCCGAGGTCCGCAATAAAACGGCAGAAATTGGCTGATTTTCTTTTGGAATTTCCTCCATCGTTTGAGGTAGGTGGAGATGAATGCCTACCTATTGGTGAGCTACCTGTGGCAGAGGTGCCTATGGAAAATTGTGCTCCGTGGTGGACTTTGTATGTGGATGGGGCAGTTAACTCTAATGGAGCGGGTGCTGGCATAGTTTTGGTAAGCCCTGAAGGACATAAGTTGCAGAGTTCTATTCACTTTTCATTCTATGCAACTAATAATGATGCTGAGTATGAGGCACTAATTGCCGGCTTGAAGTTGGCTTTGGAAATGAAGGTGAAAAATTTGACAGTCTTCAGTGATTCAATGTTGGTGGTTTGGCATGTTAAAGGAGGGTTTCAGGCTCGAGGCCCTCGCACTGATTTATACATGAGGTATGCACAGGAAATGATAAGGAGGTTTAAGGAGGTAAATTTGGAACAGATTCCTAGGTCGGAGAATGCTGATGCAGATGCACTGGCTAAGCTGGGCTCTCAAAGGGAAGCTACTTTGCTGGGAGTCATTCCCCTAGAGGTTCGGTTTCAGCCAAGTATTTCAAAAGTTGAAGTGTTAAATGTGGAAGCTACGGTGAAGGATCATTGGGTGACTCCAATTGTGGAGTATATCACAAAAGGAGTTTTGCCTTCGGATAAGGATGAAGCTCGGAAGTTGAAATACAAGGCGGCAAGGTATGTAATGTATGAAGGAGTACTGCATAAGAGGGGTTTTAACAAACCTTTGCTGAGATGTATTTCCGGAGATGAGTTCGAATATATCATGCGGGAGGTGCATGAAGGGATTTGTGGTAACCACTCTGGGGGAACCTCTTTGGCCCACAAAATACTTCGTCAAGGGTATTATTGGCCAACTTTGCAAGGAGATGCTCACAAGTACACTCGAGCATGTGATCGCTGTCAGAGGTTCGTAAAGTTGGGTGTCAACCTAGCCGTACCTCTTAAACCTCTCACCAGTCCTTGGCCTTTCGCAGTTTGGGGAATAGATTTAATTGGGGAGCTTCCCAAAGGCAAAGGAGGAGTAAAATATGTGGTTGTTGCAGTGGATTACTTTACAAAGTGGGCTGAGGCAGAACCTTTGGCTACAATAACTGTTGTAAAGTTGAAGGAATTTGTGTTTCGAACTATAATTTGTAGGTATGGAGTACCTTATAAGCTCATCTCAGACAATGGGAAGTAGTTTGATAGCAAGGAGATGCGAGGTTTGTGTGAGGATCTTGGAATTCAAAAGGGGTTTTCAGCTATTTGTCACCCTCAAAGTAATGGTCAAACAGAAGCTGTGAACAAGATAATAAAACATACTTTGAAGGCCAAGTTGGAGGAGCGAAAGGGAAGCTAGCCGAAGGAGCTTCCAATGGTGTTGTGGTCCTATAATACCACTCCAAGAACTACAACAGGTGAATCTCCGTTCACTTTGGCATATGGATGTGAGGCAATGGTGCCTGTTGAGATAGGAGCTGGCTAATTTAGGAGGGAAAATTATAACCCTGAGGATAATGAGGTGAATCATCGCTTGTACCTGGACCTTGTTGAAGAGGTACGCATGAATTCACAGCTGAAGCTGGCTGCATATCAGCAACGAACTCGGAAGTATTTTGATAAGAAGGTTCGAGCCCGACCTCTGAAGGTGGGTGATTTGGTCTTAAGGAGGGTGCTACCCAATATGAGGGTACCTGGTCATGGTGCGTTTGGAGCCAATTAGGAAGGACCATACCTTATAAAAACGGTTCTTTGGGAAGGTACTTATCACTTGACTAATTTGGATGGGAAGCTGATCCCTAGGGCATGGAATGCCGAACATTTGAGGAAATATTACCAGTAGGTGCTTTTTTCAGGTAACGCCTTTAAGTAGACCTCTTTCAGGCATAGGATTAATAAAGGTAGTTTATTAGTTATAGCTGCCATCTTTAGGACAAGTAGATGATTTGATTTTGTCTTGCTATGCTCGGGGGGTAGTACATGTACACCTCACCGATAAAAATATCATGAATTTTGCTTCCATGAGGCCAATAAATTTGTTGCTTTCTTATAAGATGTTTTGTTCTTATATTATGTTTTGTTCCTTATATGCTTTATGGAATGAGTATGGAATCATATGCATAAATATGTGGTTTTAAGTTCTTCATCATAGTTGGTAATATGATTAAAGAACTTGGGGGGTAGTAGGGTTATATCACCTCCCTTTAGTCATTTTCTTGAATTTAGGAAGTCAAAAATTGGAGTATAACAAAAATTAAAAAAAAAAGTATATGAATTTTGGAATGGATTATGGTACATGGAGAACCTCATGGGAAGAGGTTCGTAAAATTGGTCCACCTTTGAGGAGGTTCCAATATGGAAGCTGTTTTGGAGATATACTATCAGGTTCATGTGAATCCCAGGGAATCTGGGCGCATAAAGAGCCAAGGGATAAGGATATATCATGTAGGAGCCAGAATTCAGGCTACATGAAATGGAATAACTTATATAAAAATTGGCAATAAGCTTCAGCTGGTTGAAAAAGTGAAGCTGACATATGAGGCACATTGCGTTCATATTTCTGGAAAAAGGTTTTTATGGATTCTTTTTATAAAATAAAATAAAGTCATATGGGAACCGAAGCATTGGCCATATGATCACTCTCTACATGGAAAGGCTAGGTGCGAGCAAATGGGAAGCTCTACCTTACTTTGGAATTTTATATCTATATTTGGATATTCATTCATAAGGGTCTTATGATGTATTAAACATGATACTTCATACATGGAAAAAAGATTGGTTGGATAATAAACTATTATGACCAATAAATGTATTAAATCATGTTAAGGGAAGCTTCGTGATATACGTTTTGGGAGGATGTTTTTGGTTCCGGAAACAGGGATTATCTCATGTGGTTTTAAACAACTTGATACACTTGGATCGTTTCTCTTAACTCTTAATGGACAGTATTTATTTAACGGGAAATGTTAAGATGTAGGTTTATATCGTTAGGAATTCATGATAAGCCTGGCATTTTTCTAAAAGCTGATTTGATTAAGCTAGCTACGAGAAAACACTTCGTATCTAGGCTTAGATATGTACTCAACATGACAAATTTATATGGATGGAACGTGCAAGGATATATGGAAATTTAAGGTGTATAGATCAAAGGAAAACTAGAGTTATGGAATACAACTTGTGAGGCAATACGAGGAGTCCGCGACCTCATAAAAATTCAAAGTTAGTAGCCACCAAGGCCATGCAAAATGATTTGAAAGTTTAAACACACGCAAGGGTAGGAAAGTTTTCTAATTGCAAGGAATTAAGGAGTAGGGGTGTCAGGAGATACCTCAGTCGTTGGAGCAGGAGGAACAGGAACAGCTGTGTTGGAGGCATCTGCTTTAGCTTCAGCTGCATCTTTCGAAGGAACCTCCACCCCTTTCTCCCTATCAGCTGGATCAACGGCATCCACCTTAGCTGCAGCAGCTTCCTTCTTCTTAATCTCCTCCACAGCTTTGACAGCATCTTCGCCAAGCTGGGACCAGTCTAAGTCAGGGAACCTGAGGTAGGTGGATTCGATATAGTCGTTGATGGCTGCATTATAACCAATACCATAGGCTTCCTTCCTTTTCTCCTTTTGAACGGACCTTTCTTCAGCAAGCTTGATGTTCATAGCTTCCACTTTTAGCTATAGCTCATGGATTTGCTTGGCATAGGAAGAAACCAACTCCTCTTTCTCTGCATCTAGACCAGCAACTGAATTGGCCAGCTGGTCACGTTCCTTTATCAACTTGGTTTCAGCAGACTTGAGCTTCTTATTGGCATCCATGTACTTCTTCTTCTCATCGTCCTTGGCTTTGATGGATTGTTTAAGCTATTTTACCTCTTCAGCAAGTCTTTGGTCGCCTCTAGCTGTTTCCACAATCTTCTCACCATGCTTGAGGTAATGAAACAAACTCTGGGCATTGGCATGAAGGGCAGCTCTTGCACCCTCAGCTAGCGACATTTTGTCCCAAGCAGCTATGGCCTCTTCAGGAATCTGGTTTCCTGTCATCTCAAAGAAATATTGCATATGGGGACCAGAACTTCCAGGGTCTAAGGAAGGAGACATTTTAGTTCTTTTAGTGGAGCGAGAAGAAGAGGCAGAAGCTCGAGGTGGCTCAGGGAGAGGAGGTGGTAACTTTCTTTTGGAAGAGGTGGATGATTTTTCCAGGTTGGGAGATGGAACTTTGATCTTTGAAATAGGAGTAGCTGCGATAGGGGTGACCTTATCATCATCGTCATCAGTAAACATCTCTTCATACTTGGTTGTTTTCTTGATAAAGGAAGGAATTCCTGAAGCCATTTCTGTGAGGAACAAACAACATGGAGACTGGTGAGCAAGTTATAGATTTAAAAAGAAAACAATTTTAATAAGTATATGCCTATATTAGTACTGTGCATGGTGTAAGGATTGTAAACAGGTTCAGCTAGGTGGAGTAGGGCTACCTCTCCCAGGGATGAAGTCACAAATCATGAGGTTATCTCGAGTTAACAAGCTAAGGCCGTTCCCTAGCCCGGTTGACAAATTCAGTGCTTCTACAGCACGTTCCAGGGTTCGACCTCTTAAAGAAGATTTTGAAGGTATTTTTACAAAAAGATTAAAATCGATTCTCAATTGAGGGCAATCATAACAGTAAAGGAACTGTTTGAGCCAGCCACTCATCCCTCTCTTACAACTCCTAAAGCACTGGCCTTCATGGACCCTCCAGGCGGCCAAATAAAAGAAACCTGAGTTTCTGCCAGTTGGTTTTAGCTGGTAAAAATATCCCAGCTCTCGAGCGGAAAGAGTCTTATTGAACCTAGTATGATAAAGAATATACATACACATCGCCATGCGATATGAATTGATGGTGAGTTGGATAGGAGCTATATCAAAGAATTCAAGAATCCCTTGGATGAAAGGATGTAGAGGTAGAGATAACCCTAATTTGAAAAATTGAGCTGACAAAACAGCTCGAGGTAATAACTGTCCAGGCTCGAACATGTCAAACCTATGGCATCTCTCTTCGGGGGAGGGAATGACCAAAGAGCAACCTATGTGGTGTGATTGTGTCAGTTTCTTTAACAAGGGAGCAGTCATGGAGGTACTTAAATTCTCACAGGACAGGGTGGCAGGAGGTTTTTCCAAGGTACTACTTTCTAATTCACCTGTTAAAGAGTCTGTTCTAGGATGAGCTGCCGAGGTAGTATGTGAGGGGGTAGCTTTTACGGAGGAAGCTTCGTCAGTAGTAAGTTCTTGAAGAAGGTTTGGTGTTATCGATTCTAATGACATTTGTTCATTCGATGAGGTTACAAGGATAGCTGGTCGAGTGTCTCTGGTTTTATGAGTAAAAAGGTTGGTTCTTAAGAGATGGGTTTGTTCAGGTTCAGTTATTTTGATTTTTGAACGGGTTCTAGTGCTTATAGAGGAAGATGGATTAATTTTAGAAGCTGGGGTGGTAAAGGGAACCTGGTTTGTGCTTGGGAGTTCTAGGGAGTGGGCAATCTCCTTAGAGGTAGAGTGTTGGGAGCTAGCTGCAACTGATCCACCAGACATCTGCACAAAGTGAAGCAGGATGAGTAGGTGACCAGTGAGTCCTCCCGAATGAAGTGTCTTAACAGACATGTGAAAATAAACACATTAAAAGCGGTCAGGAGCAATGGAAGGCCAGGTTCGCCGAAATAGCTAGCTGGGCACAGGTACGCCCATCAGGAATCTTGACTACTCTTCTTAAATTGGGTATTCATATATAATGCATACATTATTTATACAAATTTAATTAAAAACAAGGATTGGTACATGCATTATAACAGCAAAAAACAATGGGTTTCAGGAAAGGGGGGATTACATATGGATTTTCTGTAAAAACATACGATATTAATGGGCTTACGAATGAAGGTCAGTAAAATTAGGGTTCTAGGGTTTTGATTTCTAGGAAATATCATGGTCATAGAAGGAGAATACTTGGTCTAATAACGATTTAGAAGGCAAACAACATAACAGAGCGATTCATGTTATAGTGATAATGGTGTGTGTATCTAAATGTGCATATACAAGCTCAAATCAGTACTAATTTGAAGCATGCAATTAAGAAAACAGTGGTAAATCAATTCAGTGAAAGGTGTAAAAGGAATCATACCTTGAAGATAGTTGGAAGGTTTAGAGCAACTGGAGCCGAAGAAGTACTGCCGGACTGGTTCGCCTGATTGGAGCTTCCCGTGAGAAGGCGAACCGATGGGATTTTGGGAGAGAATGTGTTTTTGAGATAAAAGAAAAGGAAAAGAGGATGAGAGGATGTGAATATATATATAAAAAAAAGAGTGTAGCGTGTAAAAGAGAAATATGAAGTGAAAAGAGTTATTATTGCCTTGGAACATGGAACGGTGGAAGCAATATGAATGGAGGACACGGTTTTCGAGGAGGCATGTGGAGTTCCGGTATGATTTAAATTAGTAGAGTTTTTGTTTCTCTTTGGAATTGTGTTGAGAATTTATTTGGAAAATAACTTATTTAATTTTGGTAGAAAACGAGTTTTTGATATAATTGGATTAATTGGTTGAGTATGAGATAAAAAAAAGGATTTATTTTTTGAACTCTTTGACAAAGGAAAAATTGTAGATTTTGCTTATAGAAGGAATTACAGAATTCTTGGGACTTTCGGTGATTATGGCGAGTTTATAAAAAGAGAGAAGTATTAGGATGATATGCTGGAGCTGGATATAAAAGTGAAGCTGAATCTGAGGAGAGATGGCAAGGTTCCTTGTGTATTTTATAGCTACAAAAATACACAAGGAACCGGAGAGAATAGAGAGAGAGAGAGATGGACAGAGAGATTGTAAGAGATTGAGAGAGAGACGGAGGGGAGATCGAGAGAGAGAGAGAAAGAGATCGAGGGAGAGAGAGAAAGAATGGCGAGAGAGAGATACACGGGAGAGAGGCAGCACAGGGGAAGGGGAGACGCGGTGGTGGTGGGTTAGGTGGGACCTACGCCATTGTTGTAGTTAGAATAATAATAAAATATTACAGTTATGAAAAAATGAGTGGTTGATCGTTTTAAATCGGGATTTATATAATATAAATGAATAAAAAGGGGTTCAACTGGTTTTGTTAAATTGGTATATTATTTAAAAATTGTGAGAAATAAATAATTTAATAAAAATGGTTTAGTTGACTAATTAATTAAATTGAAATATTTTGTGATTATTTGAACATAATTTAGAGACTTAATGATTCATTGATAAAAGAGATAAAATAATGAGGGTATTAAAATGGAATAATTATTAGGGTTTTAAATTGAGTAAATAGGATTAATTGTTGTCTTGAGGATTTATTTATTTAATTCGAGGACTTTTTATTTTTTTTTGATAGGCAAAGATTTATTAGAATAAGCCATAAGGCCAGACATGATACAATCACGGATTCAAATTCCACTACACTATTAGTGATACAAATTCCCACTGAATCCGGTCTTCAAAATAACTACCGCTGAACATACTTCCACTGATTTGATCTTCAATTTTTAGTAATGTCAAACACCGAAGGAGCAATTTCAGGATCACTGTTCAGAACCTGTGATTTAATTATAGTTGGTTTCTAGACCGCATCTATCATGATTTACGATCTAAAGACACTGTAAGAAAATTAATCAGCCTTAGTTGTGATTTAATTCGAGGACTAATTGTTGTCTTGAGGATTTAGTTATTTAATTCGAGGATTAATTGTTGTCTTGAGGATTTATTTATTTAATTCGAGGATTAATTATTGTCTCGAGGATTTATTTATTTAAATTAAGGATTAATTGTTGTCTAGAGGATTAGTTGGTTAAATAAGTTTTTTTTATCGTGGAGTAAGATAATTGTTTGAGGATTATTTATTGATTGAGTTTTTATATAGGATGTCAATGGTATTATTTTAGAGGATTGATATTTAGCATTTTCGGATTATTTTGATGAACCGGATCGGACCAGATTATTTTAGAAACTAAAAACCGGAATTAGTATTAAATTATTTGAGATATTTAAAAATGGAAAATTTGGAATTATTCGAGGAACCATTTTGGGGTAGGATTTTGGATGAGTTAGGAGACTCGTTTGGAAGAACTTAAAGAACGAAAGTTGTAGATGTGCATAAGTATTATATAGCGGTGAATAGAAGTTGATTGAAAGGTGATTCGAAGTTGAGTTAAATAATAGCTGAACTAGGTGTTAAATATAATTGATGTGTTTTAATCAGTGTTTAAGTGTAACAGTGAAATATCAGAGTTTAACTGGAAGGAAGTCAGAGTTTAGTAAAGTCTGACTGACGGAAGCTGGACAGAGTTTAGAAAAGTCTGTCTGGAAGCAGCGCGTACAGAGTCAACAGAAGATATTAGAGATCGATTGAAGATTGATATGGAAGCGATATCTTTGGAGATTGGATAGCTATCAAAGAGATCGAGTTGACTTAGGAGACGTGTGACAATCTGTAATTGATATCATTGTATAGCTGATTATTAGGAATATCAATTAGAGATTGTATCGAAGCTGTATATTTTATAAATACAGTTAGGTTAACCCTAGAAGGGTATCGTGCATCGAACTATCTTGATTGTAACCTAGCAGCTCTTTGTGATAGTTTACATCACGAAGAGGGTTCTTAATACCAGAAGTTTTAAAGTGCATAATCATCTTACTTGTTAAACTCTCATACAAATTTGATTATTAATTGTGTATTCGGCCTAACAAGTGGTATCAGAGCCAATCTGTTACTTTATTACAGGTTAAAATCCAAACACAACAATAATCATGTCAGCAATTCCTCCACCAACTTCCACTAGTTCTGAAAAGGCTCCTACTACTGTGAGTCGTTATGAACCAATCAGGGTTCCTATTCTCAGGCCATTAGAATATGCCATGTGGAAGGTCAAGATGACTATGTTTCTGGAGGCTACAGATCCAGAATATCTTGACAGGATTTATGAAGGCCCTCACAATCCTACAAAGCTATCTGTTGCAACTGCTGGTGAAGAAGCTAAAATAGTTCCAAAGGAAAAGAAGGACATGACTCCTGAAGATCTATCATCAATTGCTAAGGATGCAAAGGTTAGGCATTTATTGCATAGTGCTTTAGACAATGTTATGTCTAACAAAGTGATTAACTGCACCACTGCAAAAGAGATATGGGATGCTCTTGAAGTCAGATGTCAAGGAACTGCTGCTATTAAGAAGAATATGAGAAACATACTCACACAAGAGTATGAGCATTTTGAGGCTAAACCTGAAGAGACCATGACAGAAACATTTGATAGATTCTGTAAATTGCTTAATGATCTGTCATTGGTCAACAAAGAGTATGATCTAGAAGACTCAAATCTCAAGTTTCTTCTTTCTCTACCTGAAAAGTGGGATGTGAAAACAACCACTATTAGAGACAACTATGATCTTGCTGAAACAGAGATTGATGAAATCTATGGGCTGCTCAAAACTCATGAATTGGAAATGGAGCAGAGAAACAGGAGATCAAGCAGGAAGGCAAAGTCTGTTGCTCTTAATGTTGAAGAGAAGCCTCAGAATAAAGAGGCATCAAGAAGGAAAATGAAGGGAAAAGCTTTGGTCATACACTCAGAAAGTGAATCATCAAACTCTGATTGTGATTCAAACTCTTCTGAATCATCTGACTCTGAGGATGATGAAGAAGAAATGAGAAAAATGGTTGTGTTGATGGTGAAGACCTTCAAGAAAATGGGTTTCAAGAATTTCAAGAAAGGGAAAAGGTTTTCTAGAAATTCAAATGAAGACAGGAAAAGCTTCAGGAAGTCTGATAAGAGAGATTCAAGGGGAAAGAAGGATAAGTCTGAAATTCAATGCTACAAGTGTAAGGAGATGGGTCACTATGCTCCTGAGTGCAAGAAGGGTAAAACTGGAAAGGTACTCTACACTAAAGGCAGAGATTGGGCAGACACTTCAGATTCTGATGAAGAAGTGAACTATGCTCTCATGGCTACTACTGAATCAGAAACTTCTGAAAATCAGGTACCTCTAACTACCTATGCTTATAATATTGATGACATTGCTCAATTAAGAATTTATCTTAAGTCATTGCATATAAGTTATAGGGATCGGACTTTAGAGAATGAGAGGATAAAATCTCAAAATTCTGAACTTAAGGTTAGAAATAAACTTGTTGAAGAAAAACTTGAAAACATGCAACAAGTTCAGAAAGAGAGAGATGATGCTGTTTCTATAGAACAGGATTTGCTTCAGAAATATAAACAACTAGAATCTGAGTTGGAGGAAGCAAATAAGAAAATTAGGACTTGGACTAATTCTGGAAAGGACACTCAACAGATTTTTCAAACAGACACTGTTGGTCTAGGTTATAATGAGGGAGATGAACTAAGATTTCAAAGTCAAGTTAAAATCATACCTCATTTTGTACATGGAGCCAGTAAATTTTTGTCTGATAATGAAAAGGAAACTGTTGAGGTCAAATCAGTAAAAACTTGTGCTAAACAGGTTAATATTGGTTTGATGACAGATAAACAACTCAAACATAAACTGAAGGAGTTAAAATCTGTTAAGAAAAAGGGAGTGTCAAATAAGAACAGAAATGGAAAAGTAGGCATCAATTCAGGAAATAAACCAATGCTTGCTAGTTATGCTCAAAGAAAGACATGTCATAACTGTGGTAGTACTAAGCATCTTGCAAATTTCTGCAAGAAAAACAAAAATATAAATTCTTTACCTTCCAAGTCTGAGGTAAAGAAGGATTTTGCTAGAACTAAGCCACAGACTTTATGCATACACTGTGGAAGCACTTGGCATTCCATTTATACTTGCAGACAGTATCATGCTATTTATCATAATTACTATGAACTGAAACCCAATCTGAAATGGGTTAAAGTTAATACTGCAAGTGTAAACTCTGATACTGTTAGCTCAAACTCTGATAATGTTAATTCCGCTGCTAAAGCTAACAAAGTTAAGAATGTCAAAGGATCCAAGCAAGTCTGGATCCTTAAATCTAATCCTCAGTAACTGCTTGTGATTGCAGGGCAACAGGGAGGCAACCCGAGTCGTGGATAGTGGATGTTCAGGACACATGACTGGAAATAAAGCCCTGCTATCAGACTATGAGGAGAAGGCTGGCCTAAAAGTTTCCTATGGTGATGGCAATGTAGGAAGAACATTGGGATATGGCAATATTAATCTTGGAAATGTCATCATCAACAATGTAGCTCATGTCCCAGGACTCAAGCATGACTTGTTATCTGTGAGTCAAATCTGTGACAAGGGATATCATGTAGATTTTCAACCTGAATATTGTGAAGTTATCAGCAAATCTACAGGAAAGGTTGTTCTAGTTGGTAATAGGCAAAACAACATTTATGAAATCAAGAATGCCTAGTGAAGAGAGTTGGAAGTGGCACAAGAAACTCTCACATTTGAACTTGAACAACATCAATGAATTGATCAGAAAGGATCTTGTAAGAGGACTCCCAAAGGCTCTATTAAATGTTGATGGCCTATGTGATTCATGTCAAAAGGCCAAGCAAAGGAAGTCATCTTTCAAGAGCAAGACAGAATTTTCAATCACTGATCCTTATCATCTTCTGCATGTTGATCTCTTTGGTCCAGTAAATGTTATGTCTATAGCAAGGAAGAAATATGCTTTAGTCATTGTTGATTAATACACTAGATTCACTTGGGTGTATTTTATAGCAAAGAAGGATGAAACTACATTAACTCTGATGGAGCATGTGAAGCTTCTGGACAAAGGATCAAGTAACAAAGTCAGAATCATCAGAAGTGATAATGGAACTGAGTTCAGAAATGCAACAATGGAAGAATTCTGCAAGGACAATGGAGTGAAGCAAGAATTTTCAGCACCTGGTACACCACAACAAAATGGTGTAGTTGAAAGGAAAAATTGAACCTTGATTGAAGCTGCCAGAACTATGCTTGATGAAGCAAAATTGCCAACTTATTTCTGGGCAGAAGCTGTTCAAACTGCTTGTTTTACTCAAAATGCTACACTGATCAATAAGCATGGAAAGACACCATATGAGATGGTGAAGAAAAAGAAGCCTAACCTGAAATACTTTCATATTTTCGGGTGCAAATGCTTTGTTTTGAAGACTCATCCTGAACAGTTGACCAAGTTTGAGCTAAAGGCAGATGAAGGAATTTTTGTTGGATATCCACTGTCAACAAAGGCATTCAGAGTTTACAATCTGAGAACTAAAGTGATCATGGAATCTATACATGTGTCTTTTGATGACAAGAAGATAACTGGACTTGAAGACAAAGATGAATATGATCAACTGAACTTTGAAAATGAAGATTTAAACTCTGTTGAAGTAAACTCTGATCAAACAATTCTGACAGACTCTGTTGAAACAAACTATGAACCTCTACTGGTAAACACTGGAGAAACTTCTCAGCCACAACAAAGGGAAGAACCAGTTGAGGGGGAGCATGATCAAGATGAAGACTCAAACACTGATACTGAGTCAAATGAAAAATCTTGATCAAACTCTGATGACTCAAACTCTGAAAATTCAAATTCTGACTCTGGGCAGTCAAGTTCAGGGGGAGTCTCAGAAAACGAAGATAGATCACAACAAAATCAGGAGAGCATGGATCAAGTGGGAGGATCACATGCTGACAGAAGTCATTTGCCTTCTGCTAGGAAATGGACTAAATCACATACACCTGATTTGATAATTGGAGATCCAGCTGCAAAAGTGAAAACAAGAAGTGCCACTGCAAGTGAATGTTTGTTTCATGCATTCTTGTCTAAGAATGAACCAAAGAAAGTGGAAGAAGCTCTTCAAGATGCTGACTGGATAACAGCAATTCAGGAAGAGTTGAATGAATTTGAAAGAAATGATGTTTGGACCCTTGTACCAAGGCCAAAGAACAGATCTATTGTTGGTACTAAATGGGTTTTCAGAAACAAGACTGACAGTGAAGGTATTATCACAAGGAACAAGGCTAGACTGGTAGCAAAAGGCTATTCACAGCAGGAAGGAATAGACTATGATGAAACATTTGCTCCAGTTGCAAGATTGGAGGCAATCAGAATTTTTCTAGCATATGCCTCTCACAAGAAATTCAAAGTGTTCCAGATGGATGTGAAAAGTGCTTTTCTGAATGGGAAGCTTGAAGAAGAAGTGTTTGTTGAACAACCACCAGGATTTGTGGACCCCAAATATCCAGATTATGTCTACAGGCTAGATAAGGCACTATATGGACTTAAGCAGGCACCAAGAGCATGGTATGAGACACTTGCTCAATTTCTTCTAGAAAGTGGATTCAACAGAGGTACAATTGACAAAACTCTGTTTTATTTCAATCAAGGAAGTGACCTCCTTTTAGTTCAGATATATGTTGATGACATTATCTTTGGGTCTACTAATGATAAACTCTGTAAGAAGTTTGCCAAGCTCATGCAGTCCAGGTATCAAATGAGCATGATGGGAGAGCTTAGTTACTTTCTAGGCCTACAGGTGAGACAAACAGATGATGGTATCTTCATTAATCAAGAAAAATATACCAGAAATCTTCTCAAGAAATTTGGTATGCTTGACTGTTCATCTGCATCAACTCCCATGGCAACAGCAACTAAATTGGACAAAGACACAGGAGTTTCAGTGGATATGACAAACTACAGAGGCATGATAGGATCTCTTCTTTACTTGACAGCTAGTAGGCCTGACATTATGTATGCAACCTGTCTTTGTGCAAGGTTTCAGGCAGATCCTAGAGAGCCACATCTGACAGCTTTGAAAAGAATCTTCAAGTATCTCAAGGGCACCATATCATTAGGTCTGTGGTACCCCAGAGAATCAGATTTCAAGCTACTTGGGTATTCTGATGGAGACTTTGCAGGCTGCAAGATTGACAGAAAGAGCACTAGTGGAAGTTGTCAATTTCTTGGTGACAGACTTGTCTCTTGGTATAGCAAGAAACAGAAATCAATTTCTACATCTACAGCTGAAGCAGAGTATATTGCAGCTGGTAGCTGTTGTGCACAAATCTTGTGGATGAAGAATCAGTTGCTGGATTATGGATTGAGGTACAGTAAGATTCCTATTTACTGTGATAATCAAAGTGCTATTGCTATGACAGGTAATCCAGTACAGCATTCAATGACCAAGCACATCAGCATAAGGTACCACTTCATCAGAGAACATGTGGAAGAAGGGAATATTGAACTACATTTTGTGTCTACAGAACAACAGCTTGCAGATATTTTCACCAAACCATTGAGTGAAGCTACATTTACAAGACTGGTCAATGAACTAGGAATGGTCTCTGGTTCCGACTAGGAATGTTGGTTAGATTCAAATTTTACCTATGTAATGTGTTGCTCATATTTCCTTGATTTGTTAAGTGCTAAGTGAACTCTGTTGATTAAACTCTGTTATGCATACTCTGTTAACATGTTTTTCAGTCAAAATCTGTTAAACTCTGTCAGCATGCCTGTATGTCATACACTGTTAATAAGTTTGATAAACTCTGTGAACTCTGAGTTGATTTTTGTCTGAGTGAAAACACCAATGAAGAAATATGTATGAAGCATGATTCTCAGCAATTAATCATGAATCTTTCTGAGTTATTGTGATCTAATCTTAGATTGTACAGAAAGTTAACACAGCATGATACTGGTTCATATTTATAGCATCTCTTAGTTTATTTTGTCCTAAACTCTGAGTGTATAAATACTGTGTGTATTGCCTTTCATGAATAACTACTAATGTTGATGAACTCTAAACTCTGTTAGTTATACTCTGGTAGATTAAAATGCTTACTGAAATACCCCAAAGAAACTGTATATAGGTTGCTATACTCCTTTGAGATTATGTTGGAGACTAGGATGACCCAGGAACTTATTGGTATATAATATGTGCTAAAATCTCTGATTTTTGGTGACTAGTCAAATACTAGGATGACCCAGGAACTTATCAAAATGATAAGGGCTAAAATTTTTTAATTTTTGGTGACTAGCTCCAACCTCTAATTACTGGAATGAATAGAATAATAAAAAAATTGAGGGGATATAAAATAAATTAAATGTTACTGTATATAGATTGATTACTACAGAGTTTAGCTTTCATCATACAGTCAGTGTTTACTATGAGAGTTTGTGCATCCAGTGTTTATTGATTTACTTTATGGATGTTATGAAAAATTAGATGCTCTAAAAATTGATTTGGTAAACTCTGCTACACACACATATTTTCACAACTATGCAATTTATGAAAGGGTTTCGGTGATAAAGTTGGAGAATTGACAAACGCTGTTGATTTGTGGTTCGTACTCTGAGGTAAATTTTCATTTGGATAATTTGAAAATTTTGGAGTAAATAGGGTTTTTGACAACTGTTAATAAGTGTATTGTGTTAAAGTGTCTTGGAAATAGGAAAGAGAATACAGCGGTGATTCAAGTAATCCCTAATTGTTCTGTTCCTGATTTAATTGTGGTTATTGTTGATGAATTTGTTCCTTATAAGATTACTTTAATTAGTTTTCATATTCACTTCTTTGATTTAATTCTTTGAAGAACAGTTCATAAACATTAAAAATTGCGGAACACATTGAATAAGATTAGAGAAACAGGATCCTTCATTAATAATAAGAAAGAGATTACATGAAAATATTACATCTTTTTGTTCTCTCTATCTGCTAATCTATTCAACAGGAAAATAAAAAGTGAAGTCCAAACCACTCCATTGTTAGCAGCCATCCCAGATCCCATCTTTGCCACTTTGTTTGGGTGGAAATTGAAGGGATAAGGTTATTTTTGCTGACATATTCATTAACAATGGTTGGTGGTGTTGGATGAGGATGCCTTAGAGGAAAGCCATATTAATGTTGCTTGAAGAGCAGCATCGATGTCGATCACTCTTGCAGGCTTTTCTCTCTCGATTTCTTCAAGACTGGCATCCATCTGCAGCCACAGAGTATCAAGCTGCCTTTCCCAGTCAAACGCATCAAACTCTTCACGAGTATAATTGAAGATATCTCTGTTCTCTACGAGATGGAGATTCTTTTCCTTGATGGTAAGTTTTGACATTGTTTAACGATGTGTTGTGTGAAGGGTTTTTGATTTTCAGGAGAGAATGAAAGGTTAAAGGGATAGTGAACAAGTCTGAACAAGTCTCTAGGTGTTAAATAGAGATGTGTAAGTAACGAAGTACTAAAACGCTTCGTATTCTGGTTTTTAGTGGTTCCAGGTAAACGCTTCGTATTCTAGATTTTAGTGGCTCCAGGTATTTTAAGAGAGTGTTATTTGATTTTTTTTAAAAAAAAATCAAATATTTTATTGTTATATTCACAAATACACTTCTTAAAATTACGAGCGCGTGTGTCCCACTCACCCATTATTGTGTCCCACTCACCCATTATTGTGTCCCACTCACACATTAATCTAGGAACTGTTGAGTGTTTGAATACATAAAAGATTGAGTTTTAATTTTTAATTACAACTCTAATTACTTTTGTGTACAAACGATTGTGTTTTACTTTTTACATCTCACAGTTCTCTCACTTTTCACTTGGGCATTTTCGCAAACACCTTTCCTACATACACTTTTCTTCGTGATTTCTTGCCAATTTCTTGATTCAATGGCTTCTAAACCATTCACTGTTCTTGGTCTACGTTTTGTCCCTAACAATTATGCAGCTCCACTCCATCATGAACGTGTTCCAGAAGCGTTTCATCTTATGCAGAATTTCTTGAGAGACTCAGAGATTGGACAAGCTCTGGTTGAACCTGGTAGGGGTGAGCAAAAAACCGAATTAAAACCGAAACCGAACCGAAATCGGCCAAAACCGAACCGAAAAAACCGAAACCGTAACCGAACCGGCGGTTGCGGTTTTTGATTTTTAAAAACTGAGACTTTCGGTTCCGGTTCCGGTTATAGGTTAAAACCGAACTGGATAAAACCGAACCGAACCGATTATTAAAATAAATATAAAATTTATATAAATTTATGTTATGTATTATTAAATTAATAAATATAATATATCTTGAATTATAATTAAGTTTCAATTTGTTAGGAAGATATAAACTAGACTCACTGGCTTATACATCTGACTATGGATGTGAATTTATTGTCTGTGCGACATGTTCTACAGCCTGCACTGAAAGCTTGAGCATGGAATTCAATGTCCAGACTATTAACATCAGATTTCTGGAATATAAAATTGAAATAGATCGTGGCAGGGTTGGCATATAAATTAGAAGTAGATTTGCATGGAACAACTGAGAACTTGCCAATCTTGTCACGGCTTATAGTGTTTTGGGAATCTACAACAAGATATAAGAAGTTAATACAACAACAAATAGTACCAGAATACCAGCAGTAGTAGTTTTGCATCACATTTTTTTTTGCCAAGTATGTTTGTTTAATTTACCTTTTTCACTCAAAAATACTTCAACCTCTGACTGAAATAAGTTTGATATCTGAATAGTAAGAAGTATAAAGATTTCCTTCTGCTCTTGTAATGCAACATGTGAATTCCTGTTACTAGATGTGCATCCTGTGCTATCAGGTTGTATAACTGGAATATCCCTTCCAATGCTCTGAATTAGGAAGTCTATGTCACCAATATGTCCCTCTTCAGATTTCAGAGAACAATGTGCAATCCTAAAGGAACATTTTACTGACTCGGCGGATAGTAGAGCACTTCGAATAGATATAAAAAGCTATTAAACAGAAGTTGCCTTCAACCTATACACTGTGAGCACTGGTTTCACCAGTAACTAAAACATGTGGCGTATGTTTACATATTTTCATCCGGTTTTAAAACCGAAACCGAACCGTTACAAACCGAACCGGGGTTTTTGAAACCGAAACCGAACCCGAACCGGTGGTTGCGGTTTTCAATTTTAGAAACCGGAGATGTATGGTTCCGGTTCCGGTTTTACCCTAAAACCGGACCGAACCGGCTCATGCTCTACCCTAGAACCTGGTACTCTCTCTGCATCTCAAATTGCCAGTTTTTGGCAAAACTCGGTCTATGTCGATGGAGGAAAGAATGGGACTCCAAACATCATTTTCACTCATGAAGAACAAGAGTTTGTGATTACTCCACAAACTGTCAGAGATACGATGGGGTTTGATACACACACCTCTTATGCTTATGTTGGTGAACCTCGATTGAGACAGATGCTACAGGAGATAGGCTACATGGAATCTCTTGACAAGCTTGGCAGTGTAAAGAGGCCTAATCTCAGGAAGGAATGGAATTTTTTCTTCGATTGCATTACAAGGACATTCCAGAAGAAGGTCACTAACTGGGATGCTATTCCAATGGACAGTCTACAAATCGGGTATTCTCTACTTTATGGTAGTAATTTTGATTTTGGTAGATATGTTCTGATGAATCTAGGTGATAAACTGTCAGAGTCTACTACAGTTTATTTTGCTCGATTTTGTCAAATGCTATTCACTGCTTGTGTATCTGGTTTAGAGATTGCTGAAACTGATGAAATTCAGCCTTTTAGAGTCAACAAGAGAATATTCTCTGATATGACTAATAAGGATGCTGGTAAAGAAAATCTACCTGCCTTTGTTCTGCCACTTGCTTTGCAAAACTTTCTCAACCAACCTCAAGACCAACCACAACCACAACCTGAACCACAACCTGAACCACTAAACACTGATCATACTCAAACCCTAAACACTGAACCACCTACATCACCTACCCACACTGTACCTACTCAACAACCTCCATCACCAATCACAAACACTGCTTCAACCCAAAACCCTCAATCTCCAATCACAAAACAAACTTCACACACTCCACAAATAAACTCTGAACCATCACAATCTCAACAACAACCACAGCCTAAAGCAAAAAGAGGCAGAGTAAGGAAATCAGCAGGAACCACTGAAAGACATGCAAGAGTTAAGAAGATAATAGAGACAAACATCAAAGCCAAACAGACATCTAATGGAGCTTTTTATACTAGAAGAATGATACAAAGAGCAAAAAGACCTAAGTCACCCTCTGTGGTAGCAGAATCTAGTAAAGAGGTTTCAGATGAAGTGCCTCTAGCTAAGAGAAGAAAACTGGTAATCTCTGATTCTGTTGATGAAAATGTTGAAGCTCCAGAGGTAGTTTCACAGCAAACACCTACTGTTGAGGCTGAAAAAGATACAATGCCTGCAGAGGTTGAAATGCCTACAGAGGACAAAATGCCTGCAGAAGAGGATACTAGAGATGGCTTTTCTCCAATGAATGATATTCTTGATTCATTCATGCCATTCTCTGATCCTATCTCATCAATTTTTGCTCAATCTGAAGCAACTGGTGCAGCTGATCAACCTACAGTTGTCCTTTCTGAAACTGTAGCATCACATACAGAATTACTCTTAGATGCTCACCAGACTGTTGAAGGAGGAGATGAGATTGATCAACAACCTAAGGAGATAAACTCTGAGACTATTGTGCAATCTGCAGAGGATGTTGTACAACCTATTGTTGACTCTACTACTGAACCTGTTGCAAAGGATGTTGTTGACACTATTGATGCATCTATTCCAATTCCTCCATCCACTTATCATGTTGAAGCTGAGGTTGGAGATGAAACTGAAGGGAATACTGAGTCAAGCTCTTCTCAGAGTTTACCAGTCCAGACTGATGCTAAGGTTAAGGATTTTGCTGGTCCTTCAAATCAAGCAGATGCTGAAGAAGAACACCTTGAACAATTTTCAAATGACTGGTACAAGGACACTTGTATCTTTCCTGCTGCAAGAGCATCTGAATTTGTCAAGAGAACCTCCAGAACAATTACAAATCCAGAGATTCTATCTTGTCTCAAGGCTACAGTTGTACAAGTGAAGACTCTCAACTCTAGGTTTGATCTATGTCAAAAGGCAATCTCTGATGTTCGAGGTGATGTTGTTAGAGGAGCTGATATGATTAAACTTGACAACAAGAATAAATTTCACTATCTTACTCAGAATCAAGAAACTTTGTCTCACAGGCTGAGCAAAGTTGAACAAAATCAGAATGATATGTCCTTAAAGATTGATTCTATTACTACCTCCTTGGAGTTAATCACATCTATTCTTATGCCTGATGATGTCAAAAAGGGGGAGAGAGTTGCTAAAGACAAATGCAAGCAATTTCAAACTCTGATCAGAAAGGATAATGCTGGAGATGGAGGAGCAAGTAGTAAAGGAAAGGGCAAAACTGAAGAATTTCAAACTCTGAAAACTAGCAAGTCCTCTAAATCACAGTTTGTTGGGATAAACACTGATACTCAAGTTACTTCAAAGACCAAGAGTTTGCTATTATTTTCTAATCCACAGACTGATGAAGAATTGGCTGCTAAGTTGTTTATTGAAGTGAATGAGGAAGGAGTTACAATTGAGGACATTAAAGCTGAAGAAAAGAGTTTACAAGAAGAACATCTCAAGGCTTTAAAGTCTGGTAAGTTAAAGAAAGGAAAAGCTCCTAGGCCTGTTCTTAAAGGCATTGTGATCAAGGAAAGTGCTGATGTTAGTCAAAAATCTCAGTTATCAAAGGAAACAATGGCAGCAGAAGCTCAACTCAAGCTGAAAGGCATTGAAGGAGAAAGTTCACAGAAGAAAGTTACAACCTCTGTTTCTACACAAGTTGTACAGAAGAAAGAAAACACAACCTCTGTTGCTACACAAGTTATGTCTAGACCTTTATCTTCTCAGTTGCAATCAATTTTTGGGAAAGGAACACTTCATGATCCAAATCTATTATCTGGAGTTTCTATGAATTTCTCTGATGGAAGAGCCTTGTCTGGTAAGGTTGGAAACAATAAGGGTGGACTAGGTTCACACAAGGACAAAAGGTAATATACTGGTCCTAGAGATCCTTCTTCACTGGCTGTTCCAGGTCGTGGTGTCACTCAAGAAAGTTTGGACATACTGGAATCAGTACAGTTAGTTTATCAGAAGAGTTTAAAGAAGGACTTTCTCTTGTACTTCATGGCTGATGGGACAGTATTTAGAATTGGTGAGAATGATATTGGCTTGAAATATTGGGAAGAATTAGAATATGTTCTATATCTTTTCAAGGTGAATAGTCAAAGGACTCAATCAGTTGCAAATGTGCTTAGAAAGAAAATGCTCCAGAATTTGGCAATCAGAGGAATGAAGTATAATAGCAGATATGTTCCTAAGTACAGGGATTGGAATGGAAATCTTATTGAAATGAAGAAGGGTACTGCAAAATTAAAGACCGATTTGGGAATTACAGTACTTGACTTCAATTCACAATCAGAAGAAGTCAAATTTATCAGACTGGGAAATGAGATGAGAAGAAACAAAATCTATGATCTTAGATCTGCTATCTATCAGACAGATGAGAGTGATCCTCAGCTCAGAGAGATTAAAGAAGCTATGGAGATTGAGCTTGAAAATGTAGAAAGAAGATTACTCATAGATTATCTCAGAGCTACACCAGATCTTGAAGAAATTAGAGATTAAAGTCTGTAAGGATTTTCTTATTCTCTGTAGATTTTGTTAAGTAGAAGCTTAAACTCTGAATTTGTATAAACACTGTATTTGTCTATTTGTTTTGACATCATCAATTACTGTTATTAACTTGTGCATTTTTGCTAATGAACAAGTTGGGAGAGATTGTTAAATATAATTGATGTGTTTTAATCAGTGTTTAAGTGTAACAGTGAAATATCAGAGTTTAACTGGAAGGAAGTCAGAGTTTAGTAAAGTCTGACTGACGGAAGCTGGACAGAGTTTAGTAAAGTCTGTCTGGAAGCAGCGCGTACAGAGTCAACAGAAGATATTAGAGATCAATTGAAGATTGATATGGAAGCGAGATCTTTGGAGATTGGATAGCTATCAAAGAGATCGAGTTGACTTAGGAGACGTGTGACAATCTGTAATTGATATCATTGTATAGCTGATTATTAGGAATATCAATTAGAGATTGTATCGAAGCTGTATATTTTATAAATACAGTTAGGTTAACCCTAGAAGGTTATCGTGCATCGAACTATCTTGATTGTAACCTAGCAGCTCTTTGTGATAGTTTACATCACGAAGAGGGTTCTTAATACCAGAAGTTTTAAAGTGCATAATCATCTTACTTGTTAAACTCTCATACAAATTTGATTATTATTTGTGTATTCGGCCTAACACTAGGCCCGAGAAGGTGAAATGCCGGAGAACCAGAGACGTGGAGCAGGTTGGAGTATCGTACCGCAAAACCAGGCAAGTTTACTAATTCGGACTCCATTGTTCGGAGTATTTATTTTTTTAAAATTCCTAAGTATGCTGATTAAGTTTTCGATTTACAAAATCAAGTATTCTTTCTAGTGATTTATACCAGATTTTATTCATGCATTTTACATACATATATATTATTGTTGAGCTGTTATCCGAATAATTATTACTCGAGATGTTTAAATTTATTTCATGAGGTGGTCCATTGAGGGAACATTTTTTTTTAGATACTTTATTCGTACTTGTCGAGGAGATAATAGAGATATATTAAATAATATCTTCTTACTATATATTAATTGATATGTATATTTATAGAGTGGAGTTATATATATAAAGTAAGTTGTGAATACTGATATGGGTCACCTCATTTCGACTCCATGATCAGAACAGTTTTCTTAAATATTTCCTCTATTAATTTGAGAGGAAAAAGTGACCGGAGTAACGCACCGGCCCAACTGAGTAGTACTTAGGGTGTGTTCGAGACGTCGGCTCATCCTTCTATCGATAGAAAACGAGTAGTGATAATGGATTGATCATCCATTACTTGAGTAGGCGTTCTGAGCAGAAATCCAATCGTTGACATCCTAACGATTAACCGATGCCTGTGTGGTTCTGTTAACTATGGTGTTGATCCGAGCAGTTGTTAAATTTTATTCATTTCAATCAATTGAGCAGTTCTGAGAAGTTATTGAGATATATTTATTCTTTCATATGAGTAGTATTTTGAGAAGTTATTGAGATATATTTATTTCTTTCATATGAGTAGTATTTTGAGAAGTTATTGAGATATATTTATTCTTTCATATGAGTAGTATTTTGAGAAGTTATTGAGATATATTTACTCTTTCATATGAGTAGTATTTCGAGATTAATAAAAGTTTTCGAGTTGATCTCTTTTCAAAAGTATATATATTATAGAATGGTAAAAACCATATTTTGGTCGAGTTGTTGTTGTATTATATGATATATATATATATATATATATATATATATATATATATATATATATATATATATATATATTTGCTGGGCATTCTTTGGCTCATACTTGCTATTTAAATATTATAAAATAGTGAAAATCAGAGCTGGCACTAGTACAGCGAATCGTGATTAAGGAAAGAGGAAGGCAACTGATTCAGCGTGTTAACCTTATAGCATCTGAGGAAAGTGCAGGCTGGGAAGATGTTTGTATGATGTTTTTCTATCTAATACTTTGGAGTTGTAATAGTATTTCAAAGATTCTGGGAAGTGATCTTGAGAGGTAATAACTTTTGGAATTATTGAGTGCTTGTTCTAAGGCTATAACCCGTGGAGTTATGAATGTTGTTATAGATTTCATTGTGAGCAGGTGATTGAATCTTCCGCAAGAGATGTGATGACCTGGATTCCTGTAGGGGATTTGGGGGCGTTACAATGAAGAATGTATGTCACTGAGAAAGAAATTGGACGATGCAACTGCGTTACTATTTTCAATCACGATTTCATCTTCATCTATGTAATTCTCAGGTATACGAACTCAATACCAGATAGAGTTCGCACCATCTCTGAAATTTGGGTATGGATTAAAATTAGGGTTTTAATTATCAGGTAAATGAATTTAGAATAAGGGTTATAAGGGGCATGAGTTATAATTGGGTCGGGTTCATAATTGGGTTCGAATTCCAAATTGGGCGGATCTTTTACTGATGTGGCAGGTGATCTGGCACTGATCTGGCATCATTAGAAGGAGTTCCGTCTACTGTCAACGCGACTTAACGGTAGTGAAAATTTTAACGTGTTTAATAACGTGATTGAAAGTTTTTATTCGTTATGTGATCCAAGTGAAAGTTTTTTGAGTTGGATGACCCAACTGAAAGTTATTAGTCAATTGAGTGACCTAACTGCCATTTAACCCTATTTTTAATATTTTTGATTATCAAGTGAGTTAGTAAATCAGTAAGACGTATCTATGGTTCTAAGGTATTCACGGTCTACCTACACAGCACAAGTTGCATATGATGTACCCACCATGATATATGAATTCTAATATTCGGGATAGGATTGCGGGTTGAATTTTTTGCAAAACGCGCAATATGCTGCGAGTTATGATTTGAAATTTTAACAATGCAATTTAAATTGCATCGCACATATTTTTATTAAAATATCTAAAGTATATGAATATATATATATATATATATATATATATATATATATATATATATATATATATATATATATTCATATATTTTAGACATATATGAATATAGTTTTAAAAAGGTATTTTAAAAAAATTATTATTTGAGAGATAACAATTACATGTAAAGCACTTCAAGTAATCTAGTAACTAGTTCACTTCCTGACTCCATTAACATTGATTCTAGCTCATATATTTAGATTAACTAGTTCAGAGTCTACACATTTTGGATATTATATTTAGTGGCTTATTATTTTTTTACTTCAATGATTCCTTCTCATGTCATGTACCTTGTTTCATTTTTTTACATACTTGTTACTTAAATCAAATATTTTTAAATTGATTCTTGAAAAATTGGCAAATTAACAATTATTTTGATCTATTTTTTATTTAAAAATTTAGATAAGTAAACCAAATAAACCACATCGTATCGTATTTTGGTGATATGATTTGTGGAATTTGAAATTTGTGTGGTAAGAACATGATTTGAAAAATTGTCTACACTACAATTACATATTGATGCATGGTTTTCAACAAAAATCATACCGCTAACGTCGCGAACATTCGTAATTGTGGTTTCGATTTTTAGAAAAAATGTGAGAGTGAATACTCTTTTACTCCATAAATTTATGATTGCTAATCTAGAGACGAAAATTGCTAGGGAATTAAACAAAGTTCCAAAAATGTATCTAAAATTTGTGTGGTATGGACATGATTTGAAAAATTGTCCAAACCACAATTACGGATTGATGCATGGTTTGCAACAAAAATCATACCGCTAACATCGCAAACATTCATAATTATGGTTTCGAGTTTTAGAAAAAATGTGAGAGTGGATGCTCTTTTATAAATTTATGATGACTAATGTAGAGACAGTGAGACACAATTCGTTAAGTAGTCAGTTTGATGTTCGGATCAATAAACAAATGGAGTGTTTGGGGGAATTTTTTTCAGAATAAGTCAACTTATTTTAAGATAAAGTTAGATATTCCTAACTTTTTTCTGAAATAAGTTAACTTTTTTTTGCAACTTATAGAATTTCAAACATATATTAAATACTTGTATAAAAGAAAATTATCTGTTATAGGGAGAATATTGTATAACAATATTTTTGGAGGTTTGCTGGATTAACGGAGCAAAATACGGATATTTTGCTAATGAAAGAAGAATAGGGGATTAGGGTTTGTGTGTTTAAATGTGGCTGAGCTTGATAGGTGTTTTCAGGGGTGAACTGTTTCTCATCCGTATCAAGGTGCCTACGTAACCTATTTATAGGGATCAAGCCGTACGTAGTTCTTGGGCAGCAAGTTACCTAGACGGGCTAGGGTTTTAGAAGATAAGTCATGGCCCAAGCTCACTCGTATAGGGCTGATGTGGCAATGAGTCCTCAATTCTATCCATGATCCATGGCTTATAGAAGGAAACCGATGGTCTCGCATGGTTAGAGAAGTGAAGTAGAGCCTAGCATGCGACCTCGAGGGGTCTGGCCATGCGAAGCGGTCCCAAATGCCCAATTACTCATATGACCGTGAGGGGCCTAGCTACGAGCCTTCTAGTAGGGAAGGAGATAACGATCTCGTTTAGCCTATAGATGTGATAGTAGTGCGAAGCGATCCCTGAGTGGGGGTATCAGCGAAGCGATCCCTTAGACCGGATCATGAGCGAGGTGGCCCTGTAGTTGTGTCGGGCTGATTCCAATAGTGGACTTTAGTAACCCAATTGTCATCTTCTAGGCCCATAGTCAATTATGAACCGTTAATTTAGCTAATTAAATCATGATAATTATTATGCCAGATTTGGGCATAACAACTACCCCCCGAGTCCATGTTGTCATTGAAGATGCGATGTGGACTCAAAGAGAGGATGTATGAAATCGCGAGGCGAAGCCTTGGCCTTTTTTTGATATAGATATGACCGTTGGAGACGTCGCGACCCTAAGAATGTGAAGGGGTTTGACAGCTGTTGCGTCTCGAGATGTGTATTCAACGGTTGAGATCTTAACACGTGTCCCATGTCTTTCTATCTCCTGATGACTATATATACTCCTGTCTCTATCATTTCCTTCTTTCATTCTCACAAACACATTGTCGAAGTGCTGTCGGATTGCTCCCAGATCAAACAACGAAAATTTGAAGGCATCAGAATCCGCGACCCCAAAAGTTTTTCAAATTTCTTCAACGTTTTTCAAGAAAAAGTAAGTCTTCATTCTTCCCTCATAATTAAATTATTGTTCTTCATTGTAATTGCATGATTAAATAGCTTTAATTGTACGTGATGCGATCCCTTACCTTTAATATTATTTAGCGATCCCGTCCTCGCTTAGGTAAAATAGCGATCCCCTAATTTAGGTAGAATTACGATCTCTTATTCCGATTCGTGAGCGAAGTGAGGACACGTAGAGTTTTTCTACTCATCTATTCTTTTCTTCTCTTTATCCCTTTTTGCTTTCTGTAAGGGCACACACTTAATTGTTCACATTCTCTTTCAGCTGTCAAACGATGATAGCTCGAGGACTCCTTCTCCTCTCCCAAAGGTTCGAATTAGCAACGAGGCCGCTACCAACATCGCGAGGGCAACGAGTACGAGCGAAAGCTCCTTTAAATTATATTTCGACTCGCAATGGTCGCATGAAGATTACACCAGAGAGGTACCCTTAGATAAGTGGTAGGGGTGAGCAAAAAACCGAATTGAAACCGAAACCGAACCGAAACCGGTAAAAACCGAACCGAAAAAACCGATACCGAAATCGAACCGGCGGTTGCGGTTTTTGATTTTTAAAAACCGAGACTTTCGGTTCTGGTTCCGGTTATAGGTTAAAACCGAACCGGTTAAAACCGAACCGATTATTTATATATATATAATTTATATAAATTTTTAATAACATATAAAGATGAATATTCTCTGGCTCATAATCTGAACAATGTTACAGAGTAAACATAGGTTGCATTTGTTTTGGAGTCTTGTAAGGACGATGCTGCCAATCCATGCACATAATTTGAGAGGCAACACAACGCGGAGATGTTTAGTACTAATGAGCAAGGGCTTCATATCTTGAACTTATATATATTGGAATGGGTCCTTTTGGAATTGCCGCATCAAGTACCTCACCATTCAAATCCTCACTTGGAATAGTATCAACTAAGAACTAAAAATTGTATCCATCCTTTTATTAGCTACTGCCATGCCATTTTTCTGAAGCTTCGCCTTTTTATTCCCCCTGTTATAACTCCAAGTAGACATTGTCAAGTAAAAAATAAATATACTCACCGGTATGACTGGAGTTGTAGACCTTCAGTTCATATGCAACCCAAAACAGTGCATTTTTTAAGTTGTGTTGTGTAAACTAATATATTGTTCTCATTTTTATTTTCATCCGATTTTAAAACCGAAACCGAACCGTTTACAAACCGAACCGGGATTTTGAAACCGAACCCGAACCCGAACCGGTGGTTACGGTTTTCAATTTTAGAAACCGGGGATATATGGTTCCGGTTCCGGTTTTACCCTAAAACAGGACCGAACCGGCCCATGCTCTACCCTAATAAGTGGCGATCCAAGCGCCCTGCGAGCTCACGTGATCGATCCTTAGATGTGCTTCCATCTCAGAACGAGCCCCAAATTGAGATGACAGATGCCGAACGTGAGATTGAAGCGTTGAAGAAGAAAGGAGAGGGATTTAGCTCGCAAGCAGCACAAATCCTTGCTAGAATACCCGCTCCTCAAGCCATGTCGCCCATTCATATAAGCGACTCTCTGATAGATTCATTAGTTGATGCCTATTACGATATTGAAGGAGGTGCCGATAACAAAGCCAACTCCGATGATGATGATTATGAAGAGCCGTCTTCAGATGATGGAGGTCTTGACGAGGTTTCAAGAGTTATAAATTTCAAGGACTATGATTACATTCCATAGGCTTCACCAGAACCATATATACTGACCCCTCAACCAGAGTTAGAGAGAGTTATATACGTAGGGGGCCTCGCCCAGAAGACATCGAGCCTGGCTCGAAAGCAAAACCAGGCGAACCTTGCACTTTGGCCTGCCGAGACCTATCTTCGACTTTAAATGTGAAGTCCATCACAGAAGGGGTCGAGAAATTCCGTCCCGAAGGTAAAATTATTCTCCCCAAGAAGAAGATGCAATGCTACCGCTTCGATCATGAAGAGAATGGAGGTAGAATCCCACGGATGGTGCTAACGGTCCCTTTGATGAAAATTGGCGTCTCATCCCCTCTTCATCCATTCATACGGGACATTTGCGAGGTCTACCACCTAGCCCCCATCCAGATCAGCACTAATGGGTATAGATCCATGATTGCTCTCTATATCCTTTATCATAAACTCGGCTACCCCCCTCTTGATGTAAGAACCATGGGCTATTTCTTGCAACTGAAGCGATGTGGGGCCAAGGACTTTGGTTATGTCTATTTCTCCGTGTGGTCGGAGTTCAATAAGAAAAACCTCCTTCCTGGTGGGATAAGCAACACGGGCTCGTGGAAAGAGCCCTTCATCTATGTCCACGAGGTTCCCCGAGTCAAAACAAGTTTTAACTACCTTCCTGGTAAGCTATCGAGGCTGTAATCCTTTGCCTTATTCTTTGTTCTTTGTTTATAAACTAACAACTCCTTTGGCATCGCAGTCGGCGGCCAAGTTTGCACTGTTCTGAGAGGTGAAGAGAAAAAACGAGCTGATGATGTGTTAGTAAAATCCACTAAGGAAGAGAGAAACATTAGGACTCTTCTTTCTTTGGATAACTTAATAGAATGCGGATTCCTCAAGGAGGGAGTTGGTTTCTCTCCTGAAGCGGGGCCTTCGAACGCGAGGCGGGCCTCGAAAAAAAGAAAGTTAAGAGAAGAGGACTCGTCTTCTCATGTTGAAATAACAGATGAAGAGGGTACTCTTATATAGCGATATGATCCCTCACACTTTTTGCATATTGCATCGCATTTCTTTTTCTCTCTACATGCATAACTGTCATTTAATTTTGCATCTTGATTATCATACTTTGTGCCAGATTTTTTGAACTGTTTTTTAACTTGTCTTTTATTTTTCTTGTACAGGCATGTCGAACCGAACTGGTCAAGTTCCTCCCTTTCTCCAGTGAGGTGCCTCCAAAAATTTAACTTCGAAGGCAGCCTCTGCGCTAAAAGCACCAATTCCCCCAAAAATAGCTTCTCAACAAAAAATTATCAATGATCAACCTCCTCAAACCAGCCTCGCTGAAGATCAAGTCCTAGGCCTCGATGAACAGAGCCCTCTCAAGCGAGCCAAAAAGGACGGGCAACTAGATTTGCTTTCCCAATTGCCTTCGGGGGTCACAGCCACTACCCCTTCTCAGCATCTGTTCGCTGCGCTGGGAAATAAGTACACAGAAGAAGCCGAGACTTCTAACTGGTGGAAAGCGACCCCAGAAGAAAATGCTAACGCTCTGACCCGATGCCTTGCTGAGGCCTTTATCCGCCAGGCTGCGCACACTAAACACTTTTTTCAGCTGGACAAAAAGAATAAGGTGCTTGAGTTCCAGAAGGTTGAGGACAAGCGATCCTTAGAGGAGACCTATAAAAAGAAACTCTCTCACGATACTGCCCAAATTCGTACAGATCTAAATACTGCTCATAGGGAGAAGAACGAATTTGAGAAATCTCTCAAGGAATTGCAGAAGTCTAGCGAGGAGGCTATGAAGAAGAAGGATGAGGAGATCACGAAGCTAAAAAGCGATCTGACTGCTGCACAGGCCTCGCTAGCATCTGTTGAAGAGAAATTCCTTGCCCAGGGCCAAGTCACTTTCATGAAGGGATTCATTCGCGCGATCCCCGACTTTGACTGGGACCATCTTGGGCCTGGAAATGCTGACTATGCAGAAATTTTGAAGCTGGAGATCGCGGAGGAGGATGCCGAGGAGGCAAGGTTGGCCGAAGAAGCGAGGCTAGCAAATGAGGCCGCCGCTAATGCCAATCAGAATGAAACTGCTTCTTGAATTACTTTTATAATGACAATTTGAATACTTGAATTTGGGATGCGGGCTCCCTTTTAATGCCTCGCAAGTTGTAACAATATTTTTTGCTGGTCAAGAATTCTGGGATCGCGTTGCGATCTGCTAACTTTTAATTTAATCTTTGCTTCATTCAATATCATTGCTTTTGTTTCTATTTCACTTAGACTCGTAAAAGTATTCTTTTCCTTTAAATCTTCATGTGGATTATCTTCGTTAACATACTACATAAGTAACTTTGATGTTCTTCTCACGGGTCATTAGAATATAGATTGTGCTCGCAGATGCGAAGTGCTTTGAGTAGTTCAAACATGTGTTCCTTTGCTTAGATTCCTTTGATTGTTGCAAATAATTTAAGATGTGAGCAGCTACTTTGAGTTGTTTTTAAGTGCAATTCCAGCATCGTTGAGATGGCTTCGACCTTGAAATGTAAATGCTAATAGACAAGCAAGCAAATTTTGAATGCACAATAAAGCAATTCATAAAGCAAACGAACTCATGCATTGATAAGTGGGGCGAGGCCCAGTAGTTGATAAGTAGGGATGAGGCCCGAAAGTCATTACACCCGAAAGTCATTACATCATAAAGGGGAGGTGTCTATATGATCACTACCCCCCAGTACTTTGTATGAATTATTCATGCTAAGTAGTAGTAGAGAGAGGCTACCAAGGGCGAGGCCTTTACTGATAGTATTTTCTCAAATGCTCCGAATTCCAAGCTCGTGGAATAACTTTGTCTTTCATATCAGTGAGATAGTAGGTCCCTTCTGAAAGAGTAGCATAGATCTTGTAAGTTCCTTCCCAATTAGGGCCAAAAACTCCATGTCCTGGGACCTTAGTGTTAGGCATGACTCTTCTAAGAACTAGGTCACCTGTATGTAGAGATCGCGCTTTGACCTTTCCATTATAGTACCTCGCTGTTTGTTGTTGATAGGCTGCGAGGCGTAGCTGGGCCTCGCTTCTAGTTTCTTCTATCATGTCCAAATAAATCCTATGATTGACCTCGTCTGCCTCGAGATCGTAATGTTCTCTTCTAAACGACCCTGAGCCCACTTCGACTGGCACCATGGCCTCGCATCCATAAGTAAGTGAAAATGGTGTTTCCCCTGTGGTCGACCTTGGGGTCGTATTGTATGACCACAAAACCCTTGGTAACTCCTCAGGCCAATTACCTTTGCTCTCTTCCAGTTTAGCTTTCAAAGTGTGTTTTATGATTTTGTTTATGGCCTCGGTTTGACCATTCGTCTGAGGATGGCTCACAGCTGAGAAACTCTTTTTTATCCCCAGATTTTCACAAAATTCCTTCATTTCCTTGCTGTCAAATTGCTTCCCATTATCCGAAATGAGTTTGTTAGGTCCAAATGTGTTGTAGAGGGGGGGTGAATACAACTTTTCGAATATGAGAGGCAATAAAAACGATGCAATAAATGAACACACAGATTCAAGGAATATATTTCTTTATATATAACTTGAAAGGGTTGCTACAACATTCATTACAAAGTATAACAGAAGTTGAGAGAGAAGTGAATGATACTAAGCTCTGTGAATGCACTCTCTCTTTTTCTCTTGTGTTTTTCTCTGGAATTGCTCACTAACTAAAACATTACACAAGTACTTCTATTTATACTACATGTAATCTATGTCCTGTAGTCTTCAAAGACTAAGATGTACGTGGCCCAATGATGTCCACATAATTCTTGCCTTATCTTGAAAGCTTGGAAATCTGCCAATCAGAAGATGCCATGTGTCATGTTGAAGCTGCACCTAAGTAGAACTTCTACTTGAGAATTTCTACTTGGCTATCTCGAAATTCCTAAGTGGAACTTCTACTTGGCTATCTCGAAATTCCTAAGTAGAACTTCTACTTGAGAATTTCTACTTAGCCATCCAGAACATTTAGTACTTAGAAAATATTCTGGTCTTCAACTTGAAACTTCAATGCACATCTTGAACTTGTGATATCTTCATGTCTTCTTTATTCTTCAACAAGCTCTTGAACATGGTTCTTTATTACTGACATAAACTTGCTATCAATGTCCTGACACTTGATGCAATGGTCTGGTTCATAAGTGACTAGTCTTGATAGTGTTTCTGCTTCTTGAATAAATTACCATATTCACTGAATAACTTGGCTTTCCAATATTTGCTTTCCTTCTTCTTCACTTGAAATCAATTGGTCTTGTTGATACTGATAGTTATGATCTTGAATCTTGATTAATCAAATCACCGAGGCATGAACAACTTTAACTTGAACTTCTCTCAATGATTTCTTCTTGGCTTGATCATAGTTAGCATGTTTAATTGTATCAGTTACCTTGTCTTCATTTAGTGTTGATTTCTTGTGACTTCCTGTTCTTGATTGTCTTCTGGTTAAGTATCTTTTCCTTTAGTTTGAGTTACATTAGTTATAGTGTTACAAGTTTATACACTCTGCCTTTCAATCTCCCCCAATTTGATTGTCTAACAATGACATTCAAATTAATGAAGGATAACTCAACTAAACAATGAGACGAGAAAAGATAATTAACATTACAGTCTTGAATAATATACAATTGAAAAGAACTTGAAAACAATACAATGAACATAAAAACTAGAAACAGAATTCGAACCTCGAATTAAAGATCATTTGAATGATTCCTATCACCTGGATTATTTCATACCTTCTAGTCAAACTTATATCACCTTATTGGATTCACTCTTAGGTGAATTTTCCTCAAGTGAGTTAAAGCAACCGAAAGACATGAAGTTTTTCCAACTTCAAGTTCACACCACTCTGACCTTTAACCCTAATTCCGTTTCCTCTTTCTAGCTTCAGCAGCTTGGTCTCTTTCTTCTTTCTGCCTTTTGAGCTTCTCCTTCTGCTGCTTTTCTTTCTTGTATACTGGATCTTTAAGCTGCTTCCACCTAGCATTCAACAGACTTACAGCTTCCATTTCTAGAGGGTTCTTGGGCTCTGGATAAGGATGTTTGAAAAGCCTTCTGAGTTTGTCCACCTCCTGAGTAGTCCTGATCTTTGGAATATCCTCAAAGTTCTTCATGATGAGCTGAGATTTCCAATGAGTTTTATCAGCTTTAAACTGACAATAGATCATCTTGGGGTAGCCCTTGACACGGTTAGTATTGTGGACACTAGCCGCATCTCGCTCCATTTGCTTCTTTTCCACCACTACTTCAGACAGGTAACTCACGAGTCTCTGCTTTTCTTCAACAAACTTGTCTTCCACTTCGCCCCATTTGAACACATATAACACTTTCTCTAGAAATGCAGCATCTTGAGTCTGTAGCAGCCATTGTCTACTCATATGCAAGAGTGTTTGTTTCTGGTCTGCATCTATGTATGCTAAGGCATCAGCTGTATCATCAGCATAAGAGTGTATCCAGTATACACTATCTTTCCCTGGAACGCCAACTGCCTCCCTTATTTCTCCTTGTTCCAGTTCTCCAGAAGGAAGAGTCAAAGCTTCATCTACATTCTTCATTGCTTGAAGAATATTCCATTTCTGTTCTATCAGCTCCGGCTCAATCTTCACGTTGTCGAGAGGGTTTGGAGCAATGACATCACACTTCCACACCTCATTGCTCTTCAAGAATATGACTCTTTCAATGATCCTCACGGATTTATCTTTAAGCTCAGAGGCGAATCCCTTACCCATCATTTGTCTACATACTGCTTTAAGAGATTCCACTGAAAGTTCCATTAAGTCCTTTTCCTCCATGCTCACCCTCTTCATCTTTCCTTGAACCACCATCCGGACAAAATTTGGATAAGCTGAGAATTCTGGACCCTTGTCCTCTGCTAGCTGCATTAACTGATCCCTGTACAGAATGCTTAGCTCCTCAGATTGAGAGTACTGAATTTTAGTCGCTAGCAAGAACAACTCTGACGCAGATCTTCTCATTATGAATTGGTCATCCACGAATAGGAAAGATGTTGGGACTCCTTCTACCAAAGACAAGATAACCTGCCACTCCTTAAGATTTGCATTGTATCCAACCCTGACTTTAGAAATTAATCTCTTCAAAGCATTTATATAGTCCCCAGTCATTGGATTCTGCAAATTCAAGTTGTAGAACAGATCATCTGCATCCTTGTTATGAACTCCTTTTGCACATGGTCCCATCATTATCTTCCTTGCTTCATCCCATTTCTGCCCTATCCTTCTTTTGTCCAGATCAACTTGAGGATTGGCTAGCCTTGCAAGCTCATACTCATACTGCTTCCCTTGTAGCTCCACCTTCTGTTCTAGGAACGCAGCATGTTCTTGCATCATCTTCATTTTATGGAACTGAGCTTGTTCCAAGGCTAACTGTTGAGACTGCAGGGTTTCTTCATCAATAGGATCTTCTTCAGGTATTCCGAAAGACATACCAGCACCTCCACCTTGTTCCTTCAAAGATCGCTTAACAGCATGTGCGAAAGGTACGTCTTCCATATCAGAATCTGAGTCTAGTACCTCCTGTACTGTGTCCTGATGACTCAGGTCAATAACTGGTTCATCTTCTTCAACCATTATTGCCTTACCCTTTCTCCTCCTCAGAGCCTCTTCAGCAACAGACGGCTCAACTTCTGGTTCCTTAACAAGATCAGCGGGTTCTTCAATTTCTTCGATGTGAACTGCCTGCTGTCCCCGCTCCACTAGCACCACCTGCACCACCTGCTCCAGCATCGGGGGGAGGTTGTTCCGACTCGAAGCACTCCGGGGGCACAAAACTCCTGACTGCGAACATCATTCTACTGATCTCCACAATCATTGTATGCATTGTAGACTCCAATGCTCCCATCCTCTCATTGAGAGTGCTTCCCAAGACACCACCAGCATGGCCCAAGTCATTGACCTTATTTGTCAAATCATCAAAAGCTGTAGCTTGACTTGCCATTCTTGCTGCGTAGTCGTCTAGAGCCCGTTGATTGTTTCCAACATTAATCCCCAACTGCCCCATCGACTGCCCGAACTGCTCCATTTTATTCTCCATTGAAGTCATACGAGTATCAAAATTTTCTGTATTAAGGGACGGTGTTTGGTTTAGGTGACCTCGCTCTAATACGCGTTCTGTTGGTATTTGGCGCTCGGTGTCGGGCCTTAAAAATGAAGGTCCCTCTCTCCCTAACCTCTCACACACACTCCCTGTCTCACGCTCGTGTATGTCTTCAATGACTGATCCTAAAAGTGAAGCAGTACCTGCAGAAGCTTGATAAGAAATGTTGTTGACAGTTATGGGATCAATTTCTGTTTGTTCCTGAGTTGGAATCTCAGTCTGAGAGGCTGCAAAGTGTCCTTGTACGACATCAGAACCGATCCTCTTTGCAGCATCAGTACGTACCGGTGAAGGTACGGCTGAAGTTCTTAATACTTCATGTCCTCTTGAAGCAACAGTATCATCAAGAGGCACATCATCTTGACCAAAATCAAAGTCCCTATGTGCAGAATGTTCAAGGGGTGAACCACTCGCGTGAGGTGGAGTGGTTGCGTGTGACACGCTAGGGTTTGACTGTGGTTGTGAAGTAGCAGCGTGGAAAAGTTTGGCTTTCTTGCGAAAAAGTTGCTGCTCTTCGGGTTCATTCTCCTCATCATCTTGTATAATTATACGTGCTGGTTTTCTGACTTCCGTTAACAGGGGTGATAAAGAATAGGAATGTGTATCAGACTCAGAGTCAGAAATATGGCTCTTACCCTGGGATAGATCCTGCGGGTTAGCAGTCTCTTGGGTCGCGGAATCAGAAACGTAGGAGGAAGAATGAATAGTATGCATAGAGAGATTACCTGATTGCTTACCTTGTGCATCATCGCTTCCCTCATCCGGAATCTCATCAAATGCCTCAGCATGAACAGATGGATTTTGAGCATGTGATGAGACTTGTGATGATGCCTCCAAATTGGTAACTCCTGCATCATATCTAAGCCACATTTGTATATTTTCAGGAGTAGACATAGGTTTACCTTGATGTTTATCCTGATTTGCAATGGTTGCAAGTGACTTAGTGCCCATCCCTAGTGATTCAGATGTGGGGCTTCTGGCAAATCCCTGTCGAATAGCAAGAGCATCCTTCGGTATTAAGTCATTGATTAGCATTTGAAGAAACCGAGGAAACCAGCAGACGACATCAGTGGTAGAGAGGTCTCTGCTTGCAAGGGATCCCATTGAGGCCACTATCTCAGAGAGAACTATACGTCCATAGTTTATATCCAGTTCTCTTGCTAGGGCTACTGCAAAGGTTTGCATGGGAATCGGAATTTGATGAAAGTCTTTTTCGCGTGCCCGAAAACATCTTGTGATGGCCTCGAAAAAGTAATTCCATTCCGCATGGAAGAATTGCTTTTGGATATTTCCCGTGATTGGGCCTTTTGTAGGATAACATCCAATTTCTTCAAAGAATCTGAGGCGTTCTGCAGCAGTAGGTTCTGGATCATAGGCATCTTTAATGGGGAATCCTAGAACTCTGTTGACAATTTGTTCTGTCACCTCATATTCCTGACCCGCTAAGGTAAACCTGAAACCGTAGGGGGTTGATTTACTCCCAAAAGTAACCGCACTAGTCCATAATTGCTGTAAAGCATCATGTACTAGTGTAGGTTTAGCAGTAAAAGCTTGGCTAGCTTTGGAATACAAATTGAGAAATCGTATCCAAAACTTAAACCGCGGGAGTTGATCACCAATTTCCGTAGAAATATTGTAAAAATTGTTTTTAGCAAGGGAAAATTGGTGAGCCATTTTGATTAAATGTTTTTCTTTTAAAAGATGTGAATTTTTATTTTTATTTTGAAAAACAATTAATTTAGGAATTATCAGTTATATCCCTTTTAATTTAACAAAAAGACCAAAAGTCACTTTTGAAAGATTAAACTACGGGTTATAGATAATTATCACTGTGAGAGGCGAAAATCAACAACCAATTAACAGAATCTGATACTAGTGAAATCAGTGAAGTTATGTGTGTACACACCAGTGAAATCGTGTGTATATGACTGTGAAACGGTGTGTGTATATACGTATGTATATATATGTCGAGAAAGAAGAACAAATTCACAAACACACAAACTCAGATATTACTGGTCACTCAGATAATGGCAGTAAAAAAAAATCGGGCAGTAATTCGTTGTCCGTATGAGATTAGTCACAAAGATTACGAATCAGTGGTTGTAAGTCAAAATCGCCTGTATGTATATGGGGCGGCTGTAAAACTCAATTAGGTAAAAGTGAAAGAATAGATCGAGTTAGAGAAGTATATATAGACATTAATGTGGAATGACAAAAATGTCCCTGTTAAAAAATGTGAAAAGTACCAAGTCCATACAGGGGACATCTAAGTCGAACTCTATCTCGAACTTTTCTATCTCGAACTTTTCTATCTCGAACATCAAGTCGAACTTCGAGATAAAGTTCGAGATAGAAGTTAACTCGAACAATTATGCACAAAGAAGCACTTTAACCAAAATTACAGCAGAAACTATAGGGAAATACTATCTTGAACATTATTGATTTGTAGTAAACTTGGAAAAACAGAAAATTCAAGATACTTTTCGAGTTAGAGTCTATCTCGAACATCAAGTCGAAATTCGAGTTGAGTTTCGAGATAGACTAAGTACTCTATCTCGAACATCAAGTCGAACTTCGAGATAAAGTTCGAGATAGAAGTTAACTCGAAGTTAATCTCAAATTCTTTCCAAAATACTTCCTTGAATCAAAAAGTCCAGGGTAATTCAAGATATGTTTCGAGTTAGGAGTGTAACTCGAAAAATTCCCTTTAGCTTAACTGAGAACTCTATCTCGAACACCAAGTCGAAATTCGAGTTGAGTTTCGAGATAGACTAAGAACTCTATCTCGAACATCAAGTCGAACTTCGAGATAAAGTTCGAGATAGACTAACTCGAAGTTAATTCTCAGTTCTTTTCAAAATATTCCCTTAATGGAAACCTTATCTCAACCTTAGAGATAAAATTCGAGATAGACTTTATCTCGAATATTTTGAAGATAGAACTAGGCACACTGGTAACTCGAACTCTAACTCTAAGTCGAATTTCGAGATGAATTTCGAGATAGGTACTAACTCGAAATTCTTCCCAGACTTAGAATTTTCAAAACTTCACCCTGGAAGCTCAAGTCGAAATTCAAGTCGAATTTCTACATGAGTTTCGAGATAGAGACTAACTCGAAATTTTGAAGATACTTAGAATAATTTGACAATTTTTCTTTGAAAAACTCAACAATTAATTTTGTCAAATTAATATAAATATCAATTCAAGGATTTTAATATATGACATAATTAAAACATTCCTTGATAATTCTAAGGCCTCTAATTACATGAAAAACACAGGTAAATTCATCTAAAAATCATGCAATATTTAGACTATTATGAATTTAACTCCCCCTATGATCATGCAATCTAACAAGCATAAATTCACAGATTTGTGCTATAAAAGACACTTAAAACACAATGAATTCATGCAAAATCACACTATATGCAACCTATAACAATCATTAATTAAGCATATTAAAGTCTAAGCACATAATGATTGATTAGCTTGCACATACAAACATAAACATGGATTTTACAGATAGAAGGCTTTACTAACTTGTGTTAAGCATTCCCAATTCACCAACCAACCTATTGAATGTTACTTCATCAAGAGGTTTGGTGAATATATCTGCAATTTGTTGCATTGTGGGCACAAAATGTAGCTCCACAGTCCCCTCCTCGACATGTTCTCTTATGAAATGATACCTGATGTCAATATGCTTGGTTCTTGAGTGATCTACAGGATTGTTGGTTATGGCAATGGCACTTGTGTTGTCACACATGATTGGAATTTTCTTGTGCTCCATGCCATAATCCTTCAATTGGTTCCTCATCCACAGTATTTGAGCTACACAGCTTCCAGCAGCAATGTACTCAGCTTCAGCAGTAGAAGTAGATACTGTATGTTGTTTTTTACTTTGCCAGGACACCAATCTTCTGCCAAGAAATTGGCAAGCACCAGATGTGCTTTTCCTATCAATCCTGCAACCTGCATAGTCTGAATCCGAATAGCCAATAAGATTAAAACCTGTATCTCTTGGGTACCAAATCCCTAGATTTGGTGTGCCCTTGAGATACCTAAAAATTCTTTTGACGGCTACGAGATGTGATTCTCTAGGATCCGCTTGGAACCTTGCACATAAACAAGTTGCGAACATTATATCTGGTCTACTTGCAGTTAAATAGAGGAGTGAGCCAATCATACCTCGATAGCTTGTGATGTCAACTGATTTACCTGATTTGTCTTCATCAAGCTTCGTGGCTGTTGCCATAGGAGTCTTAGCTGCTGATGCATCTTCTAGATTATACTTCTTGAGTAAATCTCTGACGTACTTGGATTGACAGATAAAGATACCATCTTTTCTCTGACTGATCTGTAATCCAAGGAAGAAGGACAGCTCTCCCATCATGCTCATCTCATATTTTTCCTGCATTAGCTTGGCAAATTTCTCGCACAAGCGCTCATTTGATGACCCAAAAATAATATCGTCCACATATACTTGAACAAGTATTAAGTCATTTCTCACAACTTTATAGAACAATGTTTTATCAATTACTCCCCTAACAAAACCATTTTCAATTAAGAATAGAGATAGGGTTTCATACCATCGCCTTGGGGATTGCCTGAGGCCATAGACAGATTTGAAGAGTAGATACACAAAATCTGCATGTTCTGGATCAACGAAGCCGGGCGGCTGTTCCAGATACACTTCTTCTTCTAACTCTCCGTTCAGGAAGGCACTTTTCACGTCCATCTGGAATACCTTGAAGTTCTTATGTGCTGCAAATGCCAAGAACATCCTGACTGCCTCAAGTCTTGCAACTGGTGCATAGGTTTCATCATAATCAATACCTTCTCGCTGAGAATAACCTTTTGCAACCAAACGAGCCTTGTTTCGTGTTACAAGTCCGTTTTCATCCAGTTTATTTCTGAATACCCACCTAGCTCCAATTACGGATTTGTTCTTTGGTCGGGGTACCAGTTTCCAAACTTTCTGCCTTTCAAACTGATTGAGTTCCTCTTGCATTGCAATCACCCAATCAGCATCGCCAAGAGCTTCTTCTATTTCTTTAGGTTCAAGTTTGGATAAGAACCCAGAATATAAGGAGATATTAGCCATGTCAGCTCTTGCGGTTCTTCTAGTAGTCACACCAGCATCTGGATCACCAATAATTAACTCAAACGGATGGTCTCTATTCCATACCCGTTCACCTGGAAATTGTCTAGATGATTCAGCTTGACTTTCTGAGTTGGGGTGCTGACTACTTTGAATATTTTCACTAACTCCCCCTGAGTTAGTGCCAGCTCCTACAGAACTAGAGTCAACTCGACTCGAGCCTTGAACAGTAGTCCTTGAGCTGCTATTTACTCCCCCTGAGTTGTTGCCGGTTGGTACTGAAGAAGTCTCTCCTGATCTTGTAGAATTAGCTTGTTCACTAGACTCAGGTTCTTCACGTACGCTTGGAACATTTAATGGAACAACCAACTCAGGTTCATCTTCAAGATCTTCTAAGTCCAGATTCTGAAATTTTAGGGACTCAGGTTCACTAGAATCTCTTGAAATTGATGAGAGTTTGGTATCGTCGAATCTGACGTTGTAACTTTCAGTCACTTTTCGATCATTCACCAAGAACACTCTATAAGCTGCCACCACGTCTGTAGAGTAACCAACAAAGATTCCTTCACGAGCTTTTGCTACAAACTTGCCTAGATTTTCATCATCTATAAGCACATAGCATTTTGCTCCGAAGACATGAAAGTATTTGATTGTTGGTCTTCTGTTGTTCATTAGCTCACATGGTGTCTTTTCTTTATCTTTTATGATCAAGGTTCTATTTTGAGTGTAACAAGCGGTACTCACTGCTTCGGCCCAGAAATACAAAGGAAGTTTTGAATCATACAACAAAGTTCTTGCTGCTTCAACCAAAGTTCTATTCTTCCTTTCAACTACTCCATTTTGCTGTGGAGTTCTCGGGGCTGAATACTGACGACGTATTCCCTTAGATACACAGAAGTCATTTAGCACTGCGTTTTTGAATTCAGTGCCATTGTCTGATCTAATCGTCTTCACAGTAAGTGTTGAAACATTCTCAATTTGAGTGATGTGATCAATGATTAAGAAAGGTACTTCGTCTTTCGTCATTGCGAACAATACCCATGTATACTTGGAGAAGTCATCCACGATTACCAAAGCATATCTTTTCCTAGACAAAGATAGGACATTCACTGGGCCAAATAAATCCATATGAAGAAGTTGTAGAGGCTCAGTAATACTAGAAATTTCTTTGCTTTTATGCGATGCTCGCTTCGACTTTCCCATTTCACAAGCTTCACAGAGTCCTTTCGGAGCGAACTCCATTTGAGGTAGATCTCTCACCAATTCTCGCCTTGCGAGAGCATTCATCGTTTTGAAGTTTAAGTGAGATAGCTTTTTGTGCCATAACCAGCTTTCATCATCCGAGGCTTTGCTGTAGAAACAGGTGACCTCATCCTGATTTGCTGAATCCATATCTGCAACAAAAAGATCTGCCTTTCGAACTCCTCTTAAAGCTAGTGAGCCTTCCTTGATGTGAGTGATTGAGACACCTTTCTTGTTGAAGACAATTTCGTAACCTTTGTCACAGAATTGACTTATACTCAACAGATTGTGCTTTAGTCCCTCAACATAGGAAATATCTTCAATGATGACATTGCCAGTTTTCAGTTTGCCATATCCCTTAGTCACACCTATGCTGTCATCTCCAAAGGTAACATAAGGGCCAGCCTTCATAACCAACTCTGTAAGCAGGGACTTGTTTCCAGTCATATGCCTCGATGCTCCACTGTCTAGCACCCATATAACTTTATTTCTATTCTGCTTAATGCCCTGCAATGACAGATTGGTTAGACATTCTTCGGAACCCAACTTTGATTGGGCCCGGCTTTTCGATAAGATCGAGAATCAACAGATTTAACAACAGGAGATGCACTTTTCTTCACATTACTAGAGCTTTCGACTATCTCCTTTCCTTTCTCAGACTTGACAGATTTGTCAGTCTTAGGAGAAGGTTTGTCACTCCTAACTTTAGGAGGACTGACAGTCTTGGCTCTACCATACTTTTTCTTGATATTTGAACTAGCAACAGTATTTGAGCATGACTGGCTAGATGCATTCATTAAATGCACAAAAGTTTGCATGATATTAAAAGTGCATGGCATACAGTTAGGTTGACCACACTGTGCATGATTCTGATGCAGATTATTCATTGTATGTGTGGTAGGCATGGCATGTGCAGCAGGAACATTCATGTTAGCTTTGCATGCATAAGAAAGATGTTCAGTAGATTTACAATGATAACATGCTTTCTTTATTCGTTTAGCCTTAACCTCTTTTATGCCTTTTTCTTTCTTTCCTTGTTGTTTAACAGCCTTAGCTCCTAATCCCAGTCTAGATTCATCTCTAGGGAAATTTATTTTCACTTGTTTAATAGGAGTTACAGGTTGTTCTTTCTGGCGATCTTCCATCTCAATCTCATATCTAGCTATCAATTCAGTCTCTTCTTCTTCTATTCTAGGAACAAGATGTTTGTAGATAGGTTTGACAGCCGATTTAAGAATTCTAGGTGTTTCCTGTTTAAGGTCACTGGAACTAGGGTCAACAGGTCTCTTTCCTTCTTTCTTAGGAAGGTCAGAATAATCAAGCCCTATACCTACTCCAGTTATCTTCTTAAATGTGTCATTATCTACATACACTTTACTAGCAGCTAGTTTGTAAGCTTCGCATTTTGTTTCTAACTCAGCTAGATTGTTCCTAAGACATGCTTCTACTTCTTCCTTAAGGACAAGCTTGTGTTCCAGAGATTTAATAAAGTCTCTTAGAGAAGTATCTACAGTGCAAGCAGTCTCTAGCTCTTCCACTTTTGCCTCAAGCATTCTGCATTTGGCAACAAGTGTTTTCTGTTCCTTTTGAGAAGAGTCTAGGCTTTTGCACAACATGTAGATCTCTTCACTAAGAGCCCCGTTCTGTTCTTTATAATCATCAATAGACATTTCTACTTTAAGAGTCAGAACTGGTACCTCTGGTTCCTCTGATGTCTCAGCCATGAGCGCAAAGTTTGCTACTTGAGTAACATCTTCCTCATCTGAATCATCCCAAGCTCTTCCTTCTGTCACCAATAAAGCTCGTTTTCCATGTCTTTCCTTCAACAGTGCTTCATAGTTGCTTTTGAGAGCTTCAAATGTTTCTTTTGGATAAGTCTGTTTAGGCTTTTTGCAGTCCGAGGCAAAGTGTCCAGCTTCACCACAATTATAGCATTTGAACTTCATTTTGAAATCCAAAGGAGATTTGTAGCTGGTATTCTTGCCTTTTCCTTTGTAGCCTGACGAACTACCACCACCCTTAGCAGCCCGATAATAAGATGAAGATTTCTTCTGTGGTCGGTTGCTTTTTCTAAATCTCATGTTGCTGAACTTCCTTGCCATGTATGCCACGACACTATCGTCCATGTTGTCCAGCTCTTCTTGGGTGTAGTAGTCATCATCACTGTCAGATGCGCACTCGTCATCATTATCAACTTGATGTGGTGCAAGTGATGATTTAGGCTTTGCTGCAACCATTGCCTTCTTAGACTCTTCCTCATCAGCAACTAATCCTGATGCACTTTCTTTTGACTTTGAATCATTGTCCCATGCTTGATCTTGAAGCGTTTCCAGCTCATAGGTCTTTAATATTCCATAATACTCTTCCAGAGAAGTTGTATGCAAATCTCTGGTTTCTCTGATTGCGTAGACCCTATGCTCAATGCTTTTTGGCTGGTTCCTCAGATATCTCGTATTTGTTTCAACCATGGGGAGAGTCACACCTCTCAGACTCAAATCCAATACCAACTGACTGAATCGTAGGTAGACATCTGTTATGCCTTCTCCTTTCCTTATTCTAAAGGTGTCATACTCCATCTTGAGTATGAGTGTTTTGTTGCTTCTGACCTCTGCAGATCCTTCCATGACAACTTCTATCTTGTCCCAAATCTTCTTCGCTGTAGTCAGACCTTTGACTATGTTGAACATTTCATGATCAAGAGATTCCATCAAGGTTTGTCGTACAGCAGTATCCAAAGCTATTTGCTCTTTATCAGCATCCGAAAAGTCCGCTGCCTTTTTAGGCTCAGACCGGGGTGGTATAACCACTCCTCCTTCCGTATGTGAAGGAATAACTGCCATTGGGACAAATTTACCCTTGTCAAGGACTTCCAGATATTCAGGGTTAACAGTCTCTAGATATAGTCTCATTCTGAAAACCCATTCTTCATAGTGATCTTTGTTGAACATTGGGATCTTGAATGCATTTTTAGGAGCCATCTCAATTCTGGTCACTAAAAGTTTCTAAGTACCCAAGACTAGGCTATGTAGAATATTTATGTAGAACTTTTGCCTAAGTCGAAATTTCTCTAAGTAGAAATTTTGCTCAAGTCGAAATCACCAAGTAGAAATTGTCCAAGTCGAAATTCTATGTAGAAATTCTCAAGTAGAAATTCTATGTAGAACTTTTTGCCTTAGAATAATTTTTCTGCAGATTTCTTTAAATATTGAATAAACAATATTATCACTTTAACACTTTTTGACTTTGAATGCTTTACTCACCAAACCCACCTAACCCACATGCTAGGTACTGAGTATGTCTTTTACTTTCGGCCGAATAAAATAAATCAACAAGTCCAAAAACCACCTTTTTATTCTTTTACTATTGAAAAGGAGATCAAAAAGTTGTTGGATTGTATTCTTTGATAAGAACAGATGATGAACACTCAAGAACACCAAATATGAACTAACCCAGATAAATTCACAAAAATTAATTAAAATACACCCAAGCTAAATAATCACACCTGGAGTATTTAAATAATTTTTTCAGATGAGTTTTCACTACCAACGAATTAAAACACACTTTTCGAGAAAATGAAAAGTAGATCTGAAAAATGAAAACTCACGATTCTTCTACTCAACACAAGGATCTATGTTTTGTATGTTAAACATATAGCTCTGATACCAATTGTTAGGTCCAAATGTGTTGTAGAGGGGGGGTGAATACAACTTTTCGAATATGAGAGGCAATAAAAACGATGCAATAAATGAACACACAGATTCAAGGAATATATTTCTTTATATATAACTTGAAAGGGTTGCTACAACATTCATTACAAAGTATAACAGAAGTTGAGAGAGAAGTGAATGATACTAAGCTCTGTGAATGCACTCTCTCTTTTTCTCTTGTGTTTTTCTCTGGAATTGCTCACTAACTAAAACATTACACAAGTACTTCTATTTATACTACATGTAATCTATGTCCTGTAGTCTTCAAAGACTAAGATGTACGTGGCCCAATGATGTCCACATAATTCTTGCCTTATCTTGAAAGCTTGGAAATCTGCCAATCAGAAGATGCCATGTGTCATGTTGAAGCTGCACCTAAGTAGAACTTCTACTTGAGAATTTCTACTTGGCTATCTCGAAATTCCTAAGTGGAACTTCTACTTGGCTATCTCGAAATTCCTAAGTAGAACTTCTACTTGAGAATTTCTACTTAGCCATCCAGAACATTTAGTACTTAGAAAATATTCTGGTCTTCAACTTGAAACTTCAATGCACATCTTGAACTTGTGATATCTTCATGTCTTCTTTATTCTTCAACAAGCTCTTGAACATGGTTCTTTATTACTGACATAAACTTGCTATCAATGTCCTGACACTTGATGCAATGGTCTGGTTCATAAGTGACTAGTCTTGATAGTGTTTCTGCTTCTTGAATAAATTACCATATTCACTGAATAACTTGGCTTTCCAATATTTGCTTTCCTTCTTCTTCACTTGAAATCAATTGGTCTTGTTGATACTGATAGTTATGATCTTGAATCTTGATTAATCAAATCACCGAGGCATGAACAACTTTAACTTGAACTTCTCTCAATGATTTCTTCTTGGCTTGATCATAGTTAGCATGTTTAATTGTATCAGTTACCTTGTCTTCATTTAGTGTTGATTTCTTGTGACTTCCTGTTCTTGATTGTCTTCTGGTTAAGTATCTTTTCCTTTAGTTTGAGTTACATTAGTTATAGTGTTACAAGTTTATACACTCTGCCTTTCAGAGTTGATATGGGATCCCATAGCGACACACAATTGCTCTGTAAACGAAGTCCTTGAGCTTCTTTGCAGTGATAGTTGCAAGTGGCTCGGCCTCGGCCCACTTGGTGAAGTAGTCAACGGCCACTACTGCATATTTAAGTCTTGCTTTACCCTTTGGGAGTTCCCCAATTAGATCAATACCCCACATAGCAAAAGGTCATGGGCTCGTTAGCGAGGTAAGCTGAGAGACAGGGACGTTGCTGAAGTTGGCGATCCTCTGACAGGCATCGCATTTTCTTGAAAACTCAAATGCATCCCTTTTTAGCGTAGGCCAATAATACCCTTGGCGAAGAATTTTATGGGCTAGCGAGCTACCCCCCGTGGGATTGCCGCATATCCCTTCATGGACTTCTCTGAGAATGTAATTACACTCTTCCCCATCTACACACCTCAGGAGTGGGATGTTAAATCCTCTTCGATACAAGACTTCATCATAAATGACATAGCGAGCAGCTTGATATTTAATCTTCCTTGCTTCTTTCTTGTCTTGAGGCAGAGCTCCGTTTTTCACATATTCCCATATTGGGTCATCCAAGTCAACCCTGGGGTCGCTATCTCCATAATGAACTCCTCCGGTACACTGGGTTTTGTCTGAATTTCCAGTGGGATAATTCAAAGTAATGTGGCCTCGCGGCGCGACCCCAATTTTGCCAGTGCATCTGCTCCTTGATTCTTTTCTCTTCTGATATGAACCACCTTGACATTGTTAAACTTTTCGATCAACCTTTGTGCACATCGCATATATAGCTCAATCTGCTCACCTCTAGCTTGCCACCCACTCCAGAGTTAATATGTTACCAGCATAGAATCGCTGTAAGCTGTGAGGTTTTCCACCTTCATTTCCAATGCCAGTTTGAGACCAATAATGAGGGCTTCGTACTCTGCTGCATTATTGGTGGCTTCGAAGGCAAAGTGTACTGCACTTTGTATCTTACGACCCTCTGGAGTTACCAACTCGATGCCGACCCCTGCTCCTTCCTTGTTAGATGCCCCATCTACGTATAGCTCCCACCACGAGGCTGAATTTTCTTTTTTGTCCTCGCTAACTGTTATTTCTGGTGCTGCTATGATAGCCCAGTCATCTCCCTTAGATTGGGGAGGAAACTCCAAAATAAAATCTGCAAGTGCCTATCCTTTTATGGGGCCACGAGGCTTGAACTCGATGTCGAACTGACTAAGCTCTACTGTCCATTTTAACAATCTCCCTGAAGACTCTGGCTTGTGCATTACTTGCCTCAGTGGGTAGGCGGTGCGAACCTCAATGCTGTGAGCCTGAAAGTATGGCCTTAACTTTCGCGAGGCCAACACTAGGGCATAGGCTAGCTTTTCCATGTTTGTGTAGCGAGTCTCAGCGTCTAACATTCTTCTACTGACAGAGTAGACAGGATATTGAACCTTTTCCTCTTCGCGAACCAATACTGCACTGACCGCATACGTTGACATAGCGAGGTAGACAATGAGTGTCTCTCCCTCTTTGGGCTTAGAGAGCAAAGGTGGCGAGCCTAGCTGTTCCTTGATATTCTGAAAAGCCTCCTCGCATTGAGGGGTCCATTCAAAGTTCTTTCCCACCTTTTTGATAGTTTTAAAGAATTCATGACATTTGTCTGACGATTTTGAGACAAACCTGTTGAGAGCAGCTATCTTCCCTATTAGGCTTTGAACCTCCTTCACACATCTTGGCGACCTCATATCCATTAGAGCCTTTATTTTTGCGGGGTTGGCCTCGATACCCCGGTGGTTGACAATAAACCCAAGGAATTTCCCAGACTCGACCCCAAATACACATTTTTGTGGGTTGAGCTTCATCCTATACTATCTCAAGATACTGAACATTTCTACCAGGTGAGCGATGTGGTCCCCAGCTTCCTTGGATTTTACCAGCATATCATCCACATACACCTCCATTGTCGTTCCAATTTGCTTTTCAAACATCATATTGACTAACCTTTGATAAGTCGCCCCAGCATTAAGGAGGCCGAAGGGCATCCCTATGTAACAGTAGAGCCCTCTATCTGTGATGAACGAGGTGTGCTCCTGGTCAGGGCCATACATGGGTATCTGATTGTACCCAGAGTAAGCATCCATAAAGCTAAGGAGCGCATGCCCCGCTGTTGCATCCACCAATTGATCTATCCTCGGTAATGGGAAACTATCTTTTGGGCAGTGTTTGTTGAGATTAGTGAAGTCTACACATGTCCTCCACTTTCCATTGGGTTTCTTCACGAGGACTGGGTTTGCGAGCCAGTCAGGGTAGAATGATTCCCTAACGAGCCCGACCTCGAGGAGTCTATCCACTTCTACGTTGAGAGCCTCGGCTCGTTCTCCACTTATAGGTCGCCTTTTCTGTCTTACTCCTTTCTTGCTGGGGTCGAGATTGAGCCTGTGACACATAACGTTAGGATCAATCCCAACCATATCCTCGTGGGACCAGGCGAACACATCAAAGTTATCTCTCAAAAAAACAACAAGCCTTTCCCTTAAACTATGGTTGAGTTGCGACCCTATCTTCAACACCTTAGAAGGATCTTGTACATCAACAAGAATAGGAATAGTATCCTCCGCTGCTTCATTCCTCTGGGATGCGAGGATCAAGGTCTAGATCATACTCGCGAGCCCGGCTTGGCTCGGCATCGTAGGTATTAGTTTTTTCATGTTGGGGGGTCGCGATCCCATCCTCCGGCATTGGGGTTGCACCCACATGTCCATATTCATTCACAACAGTTGTTTCTTGTATGACTCCGCTTGGTAGCTCTATTAGTGTGGAAGTTTCCTTGCGAACCCATTTGGCTTTTCGGGCTCGCACAGCTGCCTGCTCTGGGCTCTTTCCTTCGTCACTAGCTTCTTCTACAATTCCTTCTTGGAGTACCATCACAGGTTGCGAGGCCTCCTGGGACCGGTTCTACCTGGATACCCAAGTTATCAAAGTAATCATCTGGAAGCTCCTCGATTGAGATCATGTTACAATTTGGTGAAGGCATGAGGGCTATCTTGCGAGGCTTGTCTTCCTCTTCGCATTCCATCTTATCAATCATAGAGTTACTCCCTTTTTATGCTGACTTAAGGGCCTTGTTATAGCATTCAAGAGATTCATGTTGCGCTCCCTTAACACATCCGACTCCATTTGGGGTAGGAACTTCATAGAGAGATGGTAAATAGAAGTGACCACCCTCATTTCCTTTAGAATTGGCCTCCTCACAATAGCATTATAGGCCGAAGGCTGATCAACTACCATAAAATCAGCGATCTGTGTAGTTATACAGGGCTCGTCCCCTAAGGTAACAGGGAGCCTTACGAGGCCCTTGACATTGACTGAAGCTCCAGTAAAACCATAAAGATGTCCTAGGGATAAGGTCTCTGTCCACGAACCCCATTTTCTGATAGACCTCGTATGTTAGAACATTTACTGCAGTTCCATTGTCCACAAGGACCCTATAAACATTTTGCGATCCAATGCGAACTCGGACAACGAGGGCATCCGAGTGGGGGTGGTGGACCCACTTCGCATCTTCTTCAATGAACATGATATTTGTATCTTCCCCCTTGAAGAGCTTCGGGGGTCGTTCCTGCAGGTGATGAACGTTAGTGAGAGGTCGCTCCTTAGCTTCGCGAGCATATCTCTCTCTGGCCCTATTGCTGTCTCCCCCGATGTGGGGTCCTCCAATTATCACATGAATACTTCCACCTCGCGTTTCCCTTTCCTTAATGACTGGATTCTGTTCAGGTGGGGGAGCTTGATTATAACCAAGGCCAGACTTGGGATTATGTTTCTTCACTTCTCGAACCGCCCACTCAATTAACTTTCCATCCTGAATTAATTGATCCACTTGCTGTTTGAGCTCCCGACAATTCCTTGTATCATGCCCTGTTTGTTCATGAAAGGCACAATATTTACCAGTGTCTGCAGTTCCTTTCGGACCCATTTGTGCAGGTCTCCTGAATACCCCTTTGTGCGCATTAATTGCATAGATGTGATCAATTGGGGCGACCAGAGGGACATATTTATCTCCACTCCTTGCAGGGCGAGCTTGAGGCGGGGATCATTTTGGTGGATCGCGCTCTCTTCTCTTTGGACTGGGGCTCCGACATCGATCACGTCTTCGCCTCGGCCTCCTGGAGTCCTTCCTTTTCACTCCCATATTTCTACTCCAACTGCTACTCCTTTCCTTATTCTTTTTTAGATCTGCAAGTGACTTCTCAACGCGCTTGAAAGGCTCAGCGACCCTGTGCAACTCAGAAAGGGTGCTAGGGGTTTGCTCTTGTAATTTCTTCCAAAACTTAGTCCCTTCCCTTACTCCAGCGATAAGGAAATTCTTTACAGCTTCATCATTCGCCCCCCATACGCGCGGTACTTCAGCATTGAATCTCTTGAAATAGTCATGAAGAGTTTCTCCTTCCTTCTGTTTTATGTTCGCCAAGGTAGATACAGGGGGTGCATAGTTCATCGAAGATTGGAACTGCTTGATAAAGATGTCAACAAATTGCTCCCATGAGTCGATGGTAACGAGGGCCCCTAGTTTTGAAAACCATTGCTGGGCACTTCCCCTTAGCGAGGCGGCGAACAACCTACACCTCGCTAGCTGCGAGACCTGGTATACATCCATCTCGTTGTTGAATCGAATTACGAACTCAGCTGGATCAGTATCTCCATTATAGGTCATATCTGAATGATGCCCACGAAACACAGCAGGGAGTGGCGCAGTTCAAATTTCGTGGGTAAAGGGTGAAGAAGAGCCCATAGTGCTAAAGATCCCTTTCTCATTGTTCATTGCGTCCAAGGCCTTTTTCAACTCTTCCAGCTTATAGTCTCCCACTTTGACCTCCTTGTCCCCCTCCTTTTTCTCCCCAGTACTCCCATGGTGTGACTGAGTCTTTTTTGGGACGCTAGACTCCTCATGGTCATTCCTGCGATCCTTCTTTTTACGATCCTCTTCATGGTATTGGGATCGTTCTCGGTCTCGATGAGATGGGGGTCTGTCCTCGCGACGATGGGACCGCTCGCGCTCTCTACGAGGAGAGGGAGGTCTGTCATCGCGACGATATGACCGTTCGGGATCTCGATGAGGAGACAATGGTCGATGAGGGCCCTTGCTTTTATTCTTAGATTCTTCATTCCGAGGTGCATTAATATTTTCTAATTTGAGACGGAGGTCGTGTTCGGTTAGCTTCTTTCCGAGACGGTCAAAAACACTAACCGATCTCCCCTCAAATGAGGCAACCTTGTCATGCGATCCTCCTTTCTTCTCGAGCGAATGCTCCTCCTCATTCTAGTCAGGGTTCGTTTGATCTGTTTGAACATCCTCGAAATCATCAATAAGTTTCTTGACAGGGACTTTGCTTCCTTCCCCTTGTTATGTTCGACCACCTGTCCTTGCATTCCTCTTCGATCCTCTAGAACTATAACGCTTCTCCACTTTTACAACCCTCTCATGTACAACGGTCACTTGATCGCTGAGGCCTTTTAGAAAAGACATTACCTCGCTGGTCAACGCCACCTTCTGTACTGGGGGTGTTTGCTCCTTATACCCAGTCTTAGAGTTGTCCTTGGATACCTCGTCCTCTGAGGGGTCCCTCGTCAGGGGATCATCCCTGTTAACCCTATGCGATCTCGGAGTCTCTCCATCATTCTTCTTTTTGTGTGATTTAGTCATCTTTCTCCCAATATGATGACTTGCCCCTCCTTCTAGCGCCAAATGTTATAGGGAGAATATTGTATAACAATATTTTTGGAGGTTTGCTGGATTAACGGAGCAAAATACAGATATTTTGCTAATGAAAGAAGAATAGGGGATTAGGGTTTGTGTGTTTAAATGTGGCTGAGCTTGATAGGTGTTTTCAGGGGTGAACGGTTTCTCATCCGTATCAAGGTGCCTACGTACCCTATTTATAGGGATCAAGCCGTACGTAGTTCTTGGGCAGCAAGTTACCTAGACGGGCTAGGGTTTTAGAAGATAAGTCATGGCCAAGCCCACTCGTATAGGGCTGATGTGGCAATGAGTCCTCAATTCTATCCATGATCCATGGCTTATAGAAGGAAACCGATGGTCTCGCATGGTTAGAGAAGTGAAGTAGAGCCTAGCATGCGACCTCGAGGGGCCTGGCCATGCGAAGCGATCCCAAATGCCCAATTACTCATATGACCGTGAGGGGCCTAGCTACGAGCCTTCTAGTAGGGAAGGAGATAACGATCTCGTTTAGCCTGTAGATGTGATAGTAGCGCGAAGCAATCCCTGAGAGGGGGTATCAGCGAAGCGATCCCTTAGACTGGATCATGAACGAGGTGGCCCTGTAGTTGTGCCGGGCTGATTCCAATAGTGGACTTTAGTAACCCAATTGTCATCTTCTAGGCCCATAGTCAATTATGAACCGTTAATTTAGCTAATTAAATCATGATAATTATTATGCCAGATTTGAACATAACATTATCAAAATATAAAATTTTTATTCGAAATAAGTTCATAAAAACTTAAAAAAAGCTGTGACAAACAGGTGTAAAGACTCATGTGAAGTACCAAGTGGGCGAGTAAAAAACAGCAATCTTATAAACTAATGAATTACTTAGGGGGTGGTATTGTATCATGACTTTTAAATACTTTTAAAGACTTTAGAAGTTTAGGGGTATTCAATTAATACTTTTAAATACTCTTTAAAAGTAAGGAGGTATTGTATCAGGATTTTAAAAAAGTCTTTAAAAGTTTAAGGTATTCAATTACAACTTTTAAAGAGTTGTTAAAAGTCACTTGTTATTCAAAAAGTCAATGATTTTGGTGGAAAAATAAAAGTGAGAGACTTTTCCTGACTTTTTATGAAAAAGTGTGTATATTTTCTCCAAAAATTGTCACGTCCTTTTTGAGAAGATTTGACAAGACATTGTCTTCCTCAACGATAGCTCTCACCCTAGGGTTCCATCCCTGCCAAAAGAGGTTCCTTTTTTTCTTGTTTCTTTTTCTTTCCCTCTATTACTGTTTTTTCTTTCTTTTGCTTCTCTCTCCATGTGTTTGTAGTTGTATCATATATATATATATGTATATATATATATATATATGTGTGTGTGTGTGTTTGTTTGTTTATTGTGTGGTTAATTTATCAATTATGAATGGTTGGATGTTATTTTTTTGAAAATTGAAAATTGTTTTTTCTCTAATAATCTTGGATAGCTTTAGAAAAACTTGCGGATACATCCTGTAAAGTTTTCGAAAGTGTTCGGGATCATCATTTAAAACAGCATTAATATATTCATACCCTCTTGAATTGACAGGTCGCCTAGTAAGTGAACGCTGGATGCTTTGATTAGACAGGGTATTGGTGTGCTTATCCAACACACTCAGTATTGCTCCATTTACTGCCAACACATTTTTAAAAATTTCATGTCGTTTTTCTTCTCTTGCTTCCTCTTCTTCCATCTCTTTTTCTTCATCTTCTTGGTTTTCTATTTCCATATTTATACTCATAACAATATTATCTCTGCATCATAACAACACCAATAAATTTACACAACACCAATAAAATTAGCTCTATATCATAACAATATTGCTGGTTAATGTCATAACTCTGCATCATAATTAGCGATGAATAGTGACAGATATATAATTCACAAATATCGAAACCCATAAAATTATGATATCATAAGTGAAGGTAAAAATCTGATACAAGATTCCTGATATGGTTCAGTATGATATATGTTTATAAATATGATTCAATTACAACAAAAAATATACAATGAATACTCAATTTAACAAGAAATATACCTTGTACTCAAGGTTTTTGGTGGCCGGATTGAACAGATAATACACGATCGAAATTGGGTTGTAGTGGTGAAAGGTTAAAGGGTTTCACAATATAGGCAAATATGATCTTACTACACCACAAAATCTATTTATTTAAATATAGGCTATATATTTAAAAGTCTATGAAAATTTTAAAAGTCATTAAAAGTCATTTTATTTGGAGTCATCAAAAGTATTTGGAAATCTTGGTGATTCAACAAGAGTCATTAAAAATCATTAAAAGTCTATAAAATCCATTAAAATCATTCTCCAAAGAATTGTCATTAAAAATCCTAATACAATACCACCCCCTTAATTTCACCTATCCTCAAGTACTAATGAGCCTTTTTTTGCAGATGGGATATCTGTGGCTTTCAATTGCTATAAAAAGGTCATTACTCATCCCATGTTCAACCCATAAAGAAAGGTTGAAACTTAAAACACTTTCAAGCTACATACACAAGACTTTAAACACAGGCTATATTTTCAGCCTTAGATATATACGTACATATTGAAAATGGAGTCTGAATATGATCTGGGAATACTAGGATGGTTAGTTTTTACAGTACTTGTAGGTGGGGTTGCTACAACATATGGATATTTCAAGAAGGCCAATCAAATATACTGGTCTTCTTCTTCTTCTTCTTGTTTTTCTTTAGGTGAAATAGGTTGGACAATTTGTTCCCTTGTCAAATCTCTCTCTCATGTTGTTGATTCTAGTTCATGTTGCTCTCATGGTGTTAACAGGTACTAATCTTTTCTTGATTCTACTTTTCATTATAACTTCAAGCTTGTTCCAATTTTTTCTAAAATATAGTTAAAAACATTTGTCACAGTTCGAATAATCGACATTAATATACCGTTAGACCAAATGATCATTGATTTATTGATCTAAATGAGCCATGTATATCAGACATGTTGAAATAGTTCTAAATAAACTAAACATACCCACTATCTTCGTTCTCAAAGTATATTACGGGGAGGGCCGGTCATAGGGTCTAGAGAAACGATTATTTTAAAGATCTCCGGCTTTTGAGATATTCGCTTAGCTCTCGTGACCGTTCTGATCTTTATTTTAAACCAAGTTGCTAATATTAGTCATAGCTGTTGTCACTTTAACAAAATAATAATGGTTTAATTATTTCTTTCAAAAAAAAATTGGTTTAATTATTTGAATTTGAATTGGAAACATATTGTTTTTAAGTATATTTTACAACATACAGTATAAAGAATTTTATGTACCTTGCCAATTTTGAGATAGTTGACGAAATGATATCATAAACTCAATCATGCATATTGATCAATTCTACCGTCAAACTAGTTTATTTGTACGGGTTATTTTTAATTTTTTTTTAAATTTATTTATAATGAAATATATTTTCTTTTATAATGTTATGAATATTATTTTAAATATTTTATTGTGAGGATTTGAAACTTAAATCTTTATCTTTAAAATTTTTTAATATTAAATCTATATTAATAATGTTGGCGATAATCAAATCTTTCTATATAACATCTTTTAGTATTAATTGTAAATTAAAATATTATTGACGAGATTCGAACCTAAACCTCTGTATATAAAAACTTTTAGTATAATAGTATTGTATCCAATGGTATGTTTGAGTTTTAGATGTAATTGTAATTGTAACCAAAAAGAGTAACTGAAAATAAGCGGTAACCAAAAATGGGGTAAAACGACTACAAAATATACCCCATTTTAGGTATAGTATAGATTACAAATAATAATTTTAGGAGGAGTGCTAGAGGTACCAAATTGAATACCAAAATTTATTATCAAAATGACATGACACTAATTATTTGTAATTTTGGGATGTTTTAATTGGATGACTCTGATGGATCCATTATAATTAGAACCAATCAAAATCATTTGGTACCAATTTTTGGTACCCAATTTACTACCTCTAATATTTTTCTAATTCTAGATCTGCAGTTAAATGATGCTCTTCATTTGTGGCAAAGCGACAACAGAAAAGCATCACAGGAGAATTTTAAAATTGTCACATGGTCAACTATTTTTACATCATGTGGTAGTTTTAGAATAACTATGACAGACTTATTGCGTGCTCCAAAATCACTAAAATAATTCTTACTTTTTTTCCTAATCATGTCTGGTATTAATTTAATTGTTATTATTCTTTGAATTTTCCTTGTCTCAGTGACTGTATGGATTTCCAGTTCTCTGCTTGGGAGGAAAGAATTATATCGGCTAAAAAACGGGAGCGAAAAGTTGGATTCTTTTTGAAGAACATTGGTTCCGAAAAGTATACTTTGGCTGTCACCGGAAAACAAAGCATCGTTGGCCAAATGTCTTATGATGTCTATGGATCCTTTGCTAGAAATCATGCTTCTCATCTGTCTCCTCGACAATCCCTCAAGTGGAGTACAAAGAGGGAAGTGGTGGATTGGTTATCTACATTGATAACACTCCCGATTACAGAAGTTGTGCAAGAAGTTCAGTATGCAAAAGAAGGCAACAGTTTCTTTAAAGTCCTAATAGGCGAGTTTAAAGATAGCTTAAATGTACCAGCAACATATTTACAGCAGTACAACAGCATCAAAAATGGTGCGATGAGACTAAGGAATGGAGAAAATGAATGGCAAGTAGAAGTAGAAGGTCGAATCATCAAGAGCGGGTGGAATAAATTTGTCAAGGATCATAAGCTTTGTGAAGGGGATTTCCTCTTATTTAACGCTCTAGGTGACATGTTTTTCAATGTGGCTATTTTTGGACAAAATGGTCGAATCAAAGAATATCCATGGTTCCATGCTTTTAACCCTGATGGTAGAGTAGTGTACGTGTGATTGTGTAAATATGGTAGACGGTTTCTCAAATAAACAAGCAAATTGAGCCACATAATCTGGAGAGGGGTAATTCATGCTTTATGCAAAGAATTTTAACTAGTCGTTGGAGTGGTTGCTGCTATTTTCGAAATCACTGATTGAGAATGCGAGATGGAGTAGCTGCTGCATATATCAGCATAAGCAATACCTCTGGTCCAGTACTACTTGAGGTGGTCTTAGCTGCTGCTGTCTTCCATATAATAAAATGAGATCAAGCAGGCATTTTGTTATTCACCATATGCGACGTCTCCAAGCTAAAGACGCAATGGAGGTTGTTGAAGCCGTAAGTACTGGTTACCCGGAGTAAAATACTAAAATTCTGAAGTTTCTGCAGAGTATTCACTTCTTGTATATATTCACTGGTCTAGGTAGAAACGGTAGGAGGGATGATAGAAAGGTTACCATATAACTTCAGTGATTTTGTACCTCTGTTTCAATGATGAGTACTGATAAGTACCCGCTGATAGTTATCAGCGGGCACCCGCTGACAGCAAACTCACTTGTTAACATTATACACGTTATAAGATGTCATTTTTCCAAATTACTCGACTTTACAACAAATATCATTAGAAAAATACTTGTGCAAAATATCTTGCTATCTTGCTCAACAAGGCAGGAGACAATAACGGAAGTCAAGGGAACACAAAAACATTCAACAATAGCAAAGGCGGCTATGATAGAATCGAGGTATGTCAGGAGAGGACACTAATCACTGTTCCAATAGTGGCTTACTGTAGCTTTTACAGCACAACAAGTGGGCAACCAAGTGGATAAACGGTGATTAGGAGTCCTAGCTTATAAATACCCCCTTTTACACACAAAGAAGGAGGACAAAAAAAAAACTCTAAGAACACAAAAAAGCCCACTACAAAAACTCTCTTCCTTTATATCAGATATATTCTTACCAGCCCGGTTATTATTATTTCCGATTACTGATTCTTACACCGGAGGTGCTTGACGGCCACAACCCCGGGCAAGCATTGTTTTGCAGATACCCAAACTCAGGTGAAGTACCCCCGGAAAAGTGTCCAGAACGGTGATCGGAAGCCTCTAATCGGCCGTGGGAATTATCATTTGGCGCTAGAAGGAGGGGGTCATTTTTCTCAAAGAAAAGTCCCTCGCCTGCTCTACCAGAATAGCTACTTCTACAAGACAAAACACAAGCATCAGCCTTAAAAACACAAGATACACAGCATCCGTATAATCACAAACACCAGACCTAAAAACCGTGATGGCAAACCCTGACGAGCGACAGTCAATGGAAATACAAGGAAATAACAATGGCATCCCGCCACCGGACCCGCCAGTAAATGCTGAAAACAGCTTACAAACAAACCCCCCTCGAGGAGGCAACCAAGAGTAAATTCTTAGCCTCGACCTAACAGGCTACGACCCACAACAAATAAACTTACTCATGCAAATAGCCTCTGCATTTCCCCAGGCCAGACAAGAAAAGCCACCCGAACAGAAAGAATCCCGAGTAAATCCACACAACGACCGAAGCGAGGCACACATCCGGCCGCGCAAAACAAACTCCGCCTTTTCTCGCCTAGGCTCATCCCAAGAAACGAGCCATGAGAGGCACAACAAAGGCCATCATCAACCCGAAATATGGGAGCAGAACAGAAAACAGAGAGACCTAAGGAAGGTGATTGTCGATAAGAAAGCCGCCTACGAAAAGGTTCTGGCCGAGTACGAAAAACAGAGACAAAGAGAGCGTTCCCCTCCCCGCCCAAAAGATACTGGCAGCACGCAACCCACAAACGCAGAGATGTTGCGAACTATTATGGAACTCAAGAAAAAGATAGAGGGAAATAGCGAACCAGAGTCGGGTGGCACGCCGTTTACCATTAGGTTGGAGGCGGAGCCCCGTCAAAAGGAAATCAAACATCACAGCTTTAATTCTTTCGACGGGTTAGGCGACCCAGAGGAGCATCTTAGCTACTTTGATCAACTAGCTCTTCATTATGAATACAATGATCTGACGCGATGTCGTTTCTTTGCCGCAACTCTCCGCGGAAATGCACAGAGGTGGTTCTGCAGAATAACCACCCGGTCCATAGACACTTGGCTGGAATTCAAAAGACTATTCCTCAATTAGTTCAAAGCAAACCAGCAACACGAGGTTCATACCGTGTTTTTGGAAACCATTGCACAACGCAACGGGGAAACACTGCAGGACTACATTGACCGCTTCAAGGAGGCCGTCAACAAAGTTATTTGTGTCAATGAAACAGAAGCTTTGGTCCACTTAAGGAGAGGTCTTAATCCCTACGAATGCGAAAAATACGTATGCCGTCTCATGGAGACAAAACCCACCACATTAGCAAAAGCATATGACCTGGCATCCCAAGCCATCAACGAAGCCGAATCTCTGAGCGTGCTGAAGCAATCCAGGGCTCCACCTACACCTCCACCATATTTTCAAAAAGAAAAGTTTTCGTCCTATCAAAGGCAAACACCAGCCTCACACCAAGTACAGACCACTCATGGACCGCCACCGCCCGCACAAAGAGCACAATCATCAGTCCCGGTCAGAGACCGCTTGGGGCCGGCAAACCCGCAAAGACCAGATAGGCGTCCTGAGCCGAAGTGGACCAAATTCACCCTCCCCAGGGCGAGCATTCTGAAAGAAATCAGAGGGAAACCTTTCTATCTCCCACCAGCACCAATGCATTCTCCGCCCGGGGACAGACCTAAAGACAAACACTATGATTACCACGAGACGCATGGGCACTACACAGACAGTTGCTTGTCCCTCAAATATTTCTTGGAAAGACAGGTAAAGGCGGGCAATCTATCTCAGTACTTGCCAAGACAGGTGCAAGGGGCATCCACCCCGCAAGGACAAAACAGAAACATCGTACATACCGTCTTCGGCGGACAATCTTCACCGCCTAGAGAAGACAACATCATCTATCATATATACGAGGGACCCCCGAATATCATTACTTTTACAGATGCAGACTATGAAGGCATTAACCCAAACCACACTGAGGCACTAGTTGTATCATTGGGCGTGGCCAACAATGAGGTAAAAAGGATCCTCGTCGATAACGGGTCCTCAGTCGACATCTGCTTCAAACACACCTGGGACAGACTCAAGTTAGATGGCGAGAAACTCGAAACATGTCCTGATGAGACACCTCTTTACGGCTTTGGGCACAACGCCGTCCCAATTGCGGGCATTGCCAGACTCCCCGTCTATTTCGGTGAATCACCCAGGCAAGTATGTCGAACGGTCAAATTCTATGTCATCAACACCGCTTCCTCTTACAACATGATTTTGGGAAGACCTACCCTCAATATGCTAAAGGCAGTCACCTCCACCCCCCATCTTAAAATCAAATTCCCCACTCTAAACGGGGTCGGGGAGATCAAGGGAGATTCCGAAACATCTAAGAGATGCTATGGCATAGCAATCACGCTGGGAAAAACAGAGCCTAGCAATATCCGCAAAGAAAAGGCAACCAAGAGAAAACAAGCAAAAAGACAAAGACACGCCGAGAATCAGCGCGAAAATAACAAAAGGAGAAAGGAAATACAGTTCATAGACGGGCATAACCCGCTGATAGAAGACCCTCCTCGCATCGACGCGAATCTCATGAAATGTCTCAAACGAGAAGAAAGGCCGCCAATAAGCCCTGCGGTGCAAACAGAAAAAATAGAAATCATACCTGGTGACTCGAACAAAAGTGTAAGTGTAGCAGCGGGTTTAGAGTCCGTCTTCAAATCCGGCCTCACAGACCTTTTATGAAAATATGCGGATGTTTTCGCATGGAGCCCAAAAGACATGCCAGGTCTAGATGAGTCAGTAGCTATCCACAAGTTGAATGTGGACCCAAATAAGGCTCCGAAGATACAAAAAAGAAGGAACTTTGCACCAGAGCGACAGTAGGCAATCGATATCGAAATCGACAAACTCTTGGACGCGGATCTAATTTGCGAGGTCACCTACCCTAAGTGGGTTGCAAATGTAGTACTAGTGAAGAAATCTAACGGGAAATGGAGAATATGTGTGGATTACACGGATTTAAATGCAGCATGCCCAAAGGACCCGTATCCACTCTCTTCAATAGACCAACTCATTGATGCAACAGCGGGTCATCTAATGCTAAGTTTCATGGATGCCTACTCCGGCTACAACCAAATCAAAATGACCCCTGAAGATAGAGAAAAAACAGCCTCCATCACACATAGGGGGTGTACTGCTACAAAGTCATGCCCTTTGGATTAATCAACGCCGGCACCACCTTCCAGAAAACCATGAATAAAATCTTCGGCGGTCAGTTAGGTCGAAATATGGAAGTATACGTGGATGATCTCATAGTAAAATCTCTCTTAACGGCTTCCCACCTTCAAGACTTAGAAGAATGTTTCTCAACCCTCAGAAAATACAGCATGAAGCTAAACCCCGACAAATGCGCGTTTGCACTAGACGCAGGCAAGTTCCTTGGCTTCTTAGTATCCCACAGAGGTATTGAGGCCAACCCGGAAAAAATAAAGGCTATAATCGACATGCAACCGCCCAAAACTTTGAAAGATATACAGAAATTAACAGGAAGGTTAGCCGTTCTCAGAAGGTTTATCGCTAAATTAGCAGACAGATGCCTTCCGTTCTTTGACACTTTAAAGGGAGCCGCAAAAACTAAAGCAATATCTTGGACGGATGACTACCAGAAAGCCTTCGAAGATCTCAAAACTTATCTATCTTCGGCTCCCCTACTTGCGGTCGCAGCTCCTTCAGAACCGCTATCACTATACTTATCCGCAACAGATAAAACCGTGGGAGCAGTACTTATAAAAGAGGAAAATGGCGAGCAAAAGCCGGTCTATTATGTCAGTCAAGTGCTCAAAGATGCGGAAACCCGCTATCCGAATGTCCAAAAGTTCGCTCTAGCCTTGGTCGTGGCAAGTAGAAAATTGAGACATTACTTCCAAAAAAGACAGATCAGGATCATCACAGACCAACCGCTCAGAAAAATTCTCCACAAACCGGATTGATCAGGCCGATTGATCAACTGGGCCGTAGAACTCGGCCAATTCAATTTAAAATACATACCTAGAACCGCAATCAAGGCACAAGCGTTGGCGGACTTCGTGATCGAATGTTCATTTTCGACAACAGAAAGCATAGTTCCCGCAAAAAACCTTACAACAACGGACAACAATTGGCAATTATATGTGGACGGTTCCTCCACAAACACCCGATGCGGGGCTGGACTCATCCTCACTATCCCCGACGGTTTTCAAGTCAAGCAAGCCATACAATTGAATTTCAAAGCTACAAACAACCAGGCGGAGTACGAGGCACTCTTGACCGGCTTAACACTGGCCAAAAACTTACAAGTGAAAAAAATCACCATCTACAGCGATTCACAACTAGTTGTTTGACAAACAACGGGGGATTATGCAACAAAAGACAACAATCTCAGCAAATATCAAGAATTGGTACAAGCAATGCTCCCTCAATTCGAAGAATACTCCCTAGAACAGATAGATCGAGCAGACAATGCAATAGCGGACATGTTATCTAAACTAACCCAAGGGGAAAAGACAGAAGCGAACACAGTGTACTTTGAAGAACTTACCACTCCCAGTGTCAGCACCCTGGATATCATGGAAATACGTCCACCAACTGAAACTTGGATGAGCCCTTACATCCGTTATTTGGAAGACGGCACGCTGCCTGAGGACGATATCAAAGCTAAAATACTAAAATCTCAAGCAACAAAATACTTTATCCAAGAAGGCACCCTGTACAAAAGGAGTTTTGACTCTCCCATCCTCAAATGTGTCGACGAAGAAGAAGCTCTCTATTGCATGATAGAAGTCCACGAAGGCATCTGTTGAGACCACATGGCTGGGAAGGCACTGGCACATAAAATACTCAGACAAGGTTATTACTGGCCCAAAATGCACAAGGAATGCAAGACATTCACCAAGAAATGCCACCAATGCCAGCTGTTCAGCAACATGTCTAGAAAAGCACCAGCCCTCCCAGCGGCAATATTGTCACCTATACCGTTTGCGGTTTGGGGCATCGATATCATGGGACCTTTCCCCAAGGCCAAAGGTGACCTACAATATGTAATGGTCGCCATCGATTACATGACCAAATGGGCCGAAGCAAAAGCACTCAAAAACATCACGCAAGATGATGCAATCCGTTTCGTCACAGAACAAGTGATTACAAGATTTGGAATTCCAGTGGTACTCATATCCGACAACGGCACACAATTCGTTGGGTCAAAATTCATAAAGTTCCTATCCGACTACGGGATCAAACACAAAAAAGCTTCAGTATGCCACCCTCAAAGCAACGGTTAGGTTGAAGTAACCAACCGCATCATTGTCAGGGGCCTAGAAAAAAGGGTAACGACTTCCAAGAAAAAATGGCCACATGAGCTACCCAACGTCCTTTGGTCTTACCGGACATCAGCCAAGGTCAGTACGGGAGAATCCCCTTTCAAGTTAGCTTTTGGCACTGAAGCGCTTGCCCCAATCGAGATAGGATCCCCATCTTTCCGTGCCATCAATTTCGAAGAAGAAGCAAACAACAACGGACTCAGAACAAACCTTGACCTTCTAGACGAAGCAAGGAAGGCCGCCGTCGAAAAAATGGCCGCCTACAAAGAAAAAACAAAGGAATTTTTCGGAAGACGGGCTAGAATCAAAGCCTATGTGGAAGGCGATTTGGTCAATCGAGCAACAGAAGCATCCGACCCAAGACATACGGGCAAACTCATGCCCAAGTGGGAAGGCCCCTATAAGATCGCCCAAGTACTCAAGCCGGGTTCTTACAAACTTGCCCGCCTAGACGGGACTGAAGTCAACAATACTTGGCACGGGGATAAACTAAGAAAGTATTATCAGTAGCCAACTACACTTCTGTAACCCTGGATTATTCTATTCTGAATGAAAAATCTCTATAAAAATGACTACAATAGCAAAGTCCCCTAGACGGGCAAGCATCCATTTACAATAGCAAAGTCCCCTAGACGGGCAAGCATCCAACTACAATAGCAAAGTCCCCTAGACGGGCAAGCATCCATTTACAATAACAAAGTCCCCTAGACGGGCAAGCATCCAACTACAATAGCAAAGTCCCCAAGACGGGCAAGCATCCATTTACAATAGCAAAGTCCCCTAGACGGGCAAGCATCCAACTACAATAGCAAAGTCCCCTAGACGGGCAAGCATCCATTTACAATAGCAAAGTCCCCTAGACGGGCAAGCATCCATCTACAATAGCAAAGTCCCCTAGACGGGCAAGCAACCATCTACAATAGCAAAGTCCCCTAGACGGGCAAGCATCCAACTACAATAGCAAAGTCCCCTAGACGGGCCAAGCGTCCAACTACAATGGAAAAATCCCTAAGAGGGCAAGCACCCATCTACAACGACAAAATCTACTACGAAAGCCAAATGGCTATCTACAAAAACTAAGTACTACAAAAGCCAAGTTATCTTCCTACAAAAGCCAAAATACTACGCAAAAGCTAAATGCCCGCAACGGACACACAACAAAGGCCAGTTTCCTTGGCGGACATAGCCGCTCAGGTCTCATCAAGAGACATCTAGCAAAACAAATATGCTAAAACAAACGAGTACAAAGTCTACAATCAACTATGCAAAAACAAAGGCAATATGTGCAGAATGAAGACAAATACAACAAAATGCAACGGGAAAAGAAATTTTTATTTATATCAAATAAGTTTATTACAAGCATGGGTTACAAAGATATAGTCTCCTACATCTAAAAACCTTCATGCTTGAGGAGCTTTCTTCGCAGCGTCCGCATCCTTATGATCGGAGCTTTCACCCTGCTTCGCCGCACGGAAACGGAAGTTGATTACATCCGTCTCCGGTGCCTCCTTCGCCTCCTTGGCAGCACTAGCAGCGGAACATTTCTCAGCAGCCTTTCGGCTTTCTTCAGCATTATAGGAGTCACCCTGTAACTCGTACACTTCAGCCATAGCTCTCCAAGCGGCTTCAGTCTCCTTTGACATACTCCGTTCGCGACCCCCTGGAAAAGGGCTGAAGAAGAAATCGTCCATGTCAGAGAGATTCATTTTACAAGCTATGGAGAAGTATTTTCTGTAAAGAAGGAAGAGAGGAATGCTCAAGATTAAGTATTTTACCTCCCCTTTTATAGGGGGGGTGAAAGAGGGTTAAAACAACCCACAGTCAAAAAACCTCCATCCCCATGCAGACTGCAGTAAAGGCACGGTCAAAAAGAATGTGATTTCCATGCAGCATTTAATGCTTACAGCAAATTCCCACAGTCAAACGCATGATTTCCAGGTAACATTTCCCGAAGGCCTATTTACTCCTCCCTTTGACAAACAAAATAACACATACAGTGCAGGTATATTTCACCACAAAAATTCAAAAATATATATCCCCAAACACAAACAGAGTATTTCAGACTTTAAAAAATTCCAAGTAAAAAATATATCAAACTATTTCCAAGTCACACAGCGGACAGACCCGCAAAGTGACTTCTAGATAGACCAACAACGGACACAGCTATAGTGAAAACTCATCCCCAGCGGGAAGCTCTCAGCGGACTGGACATGCCTATCAACGGCTCCTCTTCACCCGGCTCGTCGCTATAGACAGCTGCTATAGCCGACAACGGAGTTACAGCATCCAACTCATCCCCACCCGTTCCATGCTCAGCGGTTTGCACGCCAACTTCACTTGCCACAGGCTCAACTTGACAACCGACACTCACTGTGACCGTCTCCCCCAGACGGGCTTTCAATGTTTTCACTTTGCGTTTGGCTCTCTTTGCTTTAGACTTCAGCTTGGACGCCTTGTTTCTCAAACGGTCAATCTCCGCAGCATTCTCGGTGGCCGTCCGTCTTAACTCACCAAGCTCAACGACCTCATCTTTAGATACCGCTATACGCATCCTGGCGGCTTCCTCTTTCACAATTTCAGTAAATTCGGCACTGTTTCTAAATTTCCTAATAGCAGCCTCTTCCGTAGGACGGGAATCAAGATGGCCTTCAGCATCATTCGCACGGTCCTTCTCAAATTTCAGCAAAGTATTTAAGTTCTTTATTTGCTCCGTTAAAGCAGCCTTCTCGGCCTCAAGCTCGATTTTGTCCTCCGCCAAGAACCTTCGAAGATTAGAGCTATAAGCATAGCTTGCTTTGATATCAGTTTTCTCGGTCTCAATCTCATGCAAAGCCTTGGCAGCATTATCTTTCATGATCCTCTCAGCGGTCAGTTCCCGCTCAAGCAAGCTCACTCTCTCTTTTAAAGCAATGTTGCTGCTGCGGTACATATTACCCCGGGCCATCAGACCCGTATACATACATTGATTCTACAAAAAACACAACACAGAAGATAAAACAAGTCAACAACGGGCACAAGTAAGAACAAACAGAAAGCTACTAGACAGATGCATACCCGCGCAGCATACTTCTGAGAAAGGCGACACATCCGCCCCCAACTCAACTCATTCATCCTCAACAGATCATCATCAGTCATAGATTCCGTTGTGAAAGTATTAGGCCCTGACTTAAAGAGAAAACCATAGCCAGGTCTGTTTCCAACCTCAGCGTCATTAACTTCATCGTCGCTACTTGTATAATAAACAATCTCTTCAGAGGACTCTCCGCTATCCTCACCATCTTCTTTCTCAGTACCATCAGAAGCGGTATCTGTGCTCTCATCAACAACCAGGTTGGAAGGAATGTAATCACCTACCCTGGAAACCTCAATCCGTCTCCGCTTAGACGGACCAACATCATCAAAAACTCTCCGCTTCAACCCTGGAGGCGGAACATCACCCGCCACATCAACATGGGTATCCGCCACAACCTCGGCCGCTTGAGCGGTCGGCAGGGTTTCTTCAGAATCCAAGTCAACTACTACCTTGCTCCCAGGAGTGGCAACCGCTTCGGGAATATCAGAAAAGCCCGGCTCAACTCTTCGAATTGACGCTCTATACTCCCTTGAAAGAATATCCGGTTCTTTGTCACCAACTTCCAGGCTGGCAGCATATAGCCTCGCCACTGTACCGGGACTATTGACACCACTTTCAGCGGGCACGTCCTCCTCAACAAATGCTTCAACATCAGCGGGCATTTCACCCTCAGTGTTTACATCTGCCACAACGGGCACTTCAACTTCGACCGCAACCTCGTCCTCCTCACTCTTTCCTTGTGAAGGCTTTTCTCCCTCTGACTCGATGCTTTCATCAACTGGCTGACCTTCTCCACCCACAAACTCCTCAGAATCACCTAGCAACTCCTCAGATAGCGAGTTGGCTTTAGAATCAATGTCATCCTCGCCCACATCTTCCTCAGCATCTTCCTCCTCCACAGCGGTTTCTGGGTCTTCAAAAGGAACAGAAGGCTCAGCCCCTCTACCCTCACCTGATAGGTCGAAAGCATCCAATATATTTGCAGCGGAAAAATGACCACTGCGGAGACGGTTTGGTATGGGGGGCACCGTCAACATAAACTCTACATACAATCTCGCATCACTCAGACCCAGAGTTGGGTGTAAATCCAGCTCCGGCTTACGAGGATCCAATACTACACAAAATAAACGATATCGTCAATAGCAGACACAACAAAAACAACAAAAAACATGAAACAGAGACTTACGGCAATGTCTTCTCAAATCGGCCGGATCAACTAAATTGGCTTCCGTCCACACCTCGCCTAACGCCTTCACAAGCCTGACCAAGATATCAATCTCAACACGGCTCAGTCGATTGCGGTTCACCTTGTAAGTACACTCTACCTTCTTCGTAAAGTTCTTATGCCAAGCAAACTCACCATCGCCAATAACCAAGAACTCCTCCTGCCAACCCGCCATGCCCTTGGGAAATATAAACGGGCGATGCCCATCCAAGGCCTTCCCAATAACGGTCTGCGGCTTCACAAATTGCAATTCATAAAAGGGTTTGGCATGACTAGCTTTCACATCAAAGAGACAGAAAAATGACCTAAACGTCGGCTGCTTACCCATTGCTTCATTACTGGCTATAAACCAATTAATAGCTCTTATTGAATTGGGCGTAAACTGGGCTAGCGGACACTGAAAATACACACGGAATAAATCCATGATAAATTTGTGTGGGGGAACCCGGAAACCCGCCTTCAAATGACTAACTGGTATACACACAGAATCATCATCAAAACGGTGATACAGCCTCTCAGACGGTTCCACCCGCCTCAAGAAGTAGCCATCTTCAATCCGGAACATCCTACTAACATACTCTGACCATTCATCAGCCCTGAACGTACTGTCGTGTTGAAGATGAGGAAATTTAGAAAAGGCGACATCCATCTTCGCCTTCGAATATGCTGTCGGTGCCACATTGGTTGCCCGAAACAAGCTCTCACTACTCTCAAAGTATTTATAGCGGTTTCTCCGAAGGACAGCTGGGTAGGTCATCTGCCCAATATCCGCCCAGTGCCCGTTCAGATTTATCAACGGGCCCCTCTCTCCGGTCCCGGCATCTGCGAATTCATCACCCATCTACACAAATTCAAAGTAAAAACCCAGTACCACCTACACATAAACCGCTTACAACTATCAAGGTACACGTGGATTTTCAAAGTAATTTCCATTTTTATTTTTAAACTTATACAAGAAAAACGATTCATATTCCATTTCCCTCCACAAACAACGAAGCCATACATCAGAAAGCAATTTATACACCTTATTTAACATATACATACATATATACACACCACCACTAGCCTAAACATCAAAAAATCACAGAACTCAAACTCATAAACCACGAACAACAAACAATATACCACCAAAAGTCATGGTCAAAAACCTACCAAAGCACAAATCAAACTCTTTTTCGTGAAAGAGGAAATAAAAAAAAAACCCACTTACCATTAAAACAAAAGACAACACAAACCTACCTTCAAAACCATCTATTTAAATAGACATCACAAAAATGGAGATACATACATGGCATAGTTATCTAGGAAACAGAAATCACAAAAGAAAATACAAAGAAAGAGCACAAATCTCACCGCGAAGCAGGAGATACAAACGGCTTTAAAAGGACTGAAACCTCGTCAATCACCGGAATAGCGCAGCAACAACAGCCAAGAACAACCGAGTAAAAAATCAAAAGCAAAAGATATGAAGACAGTAAAAAGATGAGAGAAATAACTGAGCAAACCTCCCTTTTTATTACGTGAGGCGCGTGAAAAGAGGAGAAGAGATTATAGTGCTCAACGTGGCAGCTTCTGATTGGTCCACGGGAAAAGCAAAACAGTAACTGCCTCGGTAAAAAACACCAACTACTCACTTGGTAATAACTCCCCACCTTTCTTCACATATTATATCAAAGGTACATTCTTTTTCCACCCAAAGGTCACTTCACTCATTAATACGCACTGTCACTTATCATTTCTCATATTATTGGCATTTAATATTATTCTCTCATTAATTGAAAATAATAAGCATTTATTCGCATAGCAGTTACACATATCAAACAAAAAAAAACGTCAAGCACCGCAAACCGCACAAACTTGAACCCGCCTAGCAAAATTTTCTAACTCCTAAGTGTTGTCCGCCAACACTTAGGGGGCACATTTTTACAGCAAAATTTTCTAACTCCTAAGTGTTGTCCGCCAACACTTGGGGGGCACATTTTAAAACAACATTTTCTAACTCCTAAGTGTTGTCCGCCAACACTTGGGGGCACAGGCATTACACAGTTTTGCATATTTTCCGCATTTCGTTTCCTTTTACTCCCCCTACCCGCTAAAGCGCCTAGAAGGAGTGGGGGGCAATGATAAGTACCCGCTGATAGTTATCAGCGGGCACCCGCTGACAGCAAACTCACTTGTTAACATTATACACGTTATAAGATGTCATTTTTCCAAATTACTCGATTTTACAACAAATATCATTAGAAAAATACTTGTGCAAAATATCTTGCTATCTTGCTCAACAAGGCAGGAGACAATAACGGAAGTCAAGGGAACACAAAAACATTCAACAATAGCAAAGGCGGCTATGATAGAATCGAGGTATGTCAGGAGGGGACGATAATCACTGTTCCAATAGTGGCTCACTGTAGCTTTTACAGCACAACAAGTGGGCAACCAAGTGGATAAACAGTGATTAGGAGTCCTAGCCTATAAATACCCCTTTTACACACAAAGAAGGAGGACCAAAAAAAAAACTCTAAGAACACAAAAAAGCCCACTACAAAAACTCTCTTCCTTTATATCTGATATATTCTTACCAGCCCGGTTATTATTATTTCCGATTACTGATTCTTATATCGGAGGTGCTTGACGGCCACCAACCCCGAGCAAACATTGTTTTGCAGATACCCAAACTCAGATGAAGTACCCCGGAAAAGTACCCAGAACGGTGATCGGAAGCCTCTAATCGGCCGTGGGAATTATCAAGTACTAATGTTTACTTGAATACTTTGTTTACTGTTGACAAAAGATCAATGCTTCATAAATCACAAACCACTTGATTATTGTGAATCTAAAGAACTATGATTTCCTTTTTAAGTAAGAAATTAATATTTGATTACCTAAAAGGCCTCGTCTGGCTTCGCCTAAACATGCCCTGGCAGAACCGGTTATAACTCACACAATTCCTCTTAAATCAATGAGTACTTTTGGGATATCTTAAAACAAGTACAGTAACTTATAATTTAAAGTCGATAAGTGTCATATATAAGTGTGATAAGTGAATTAAAACTTATAAATTATTTTGGTGTTTAAATAATTTTACTTATAAGTTAATATAAGCTCAACTTTTCTCCAACAGGTGACAACGAATACATGAATCATTTTTACATGTAGTGGCGAAGAATACTTCAAACTTCGAATATATACATGTATAACACATTCTCTAAAATTTCTGTTGCGTTTGTTTTTTATGAACCGTACTCGTGAGTCGTGACAGAGATGTCCAACAAGGTTTTCTAAAACTTTTCAATTTTTAAATTTTTTGATTAATTTTCAATTAATCCTTAACATAATTATTAATCTTCTTCTTCTTTTCTTAATATATATGAATTTAGGAAAAAAAAATAAAACCAATTATTATAATTCGGATTTTAAAATTTAATTAATTGCTATGAATTATTTTAAATGCAATATTTTATAATAAATAAGTTTTAAACTAGTTATTAATAATATTAAATATATCAATTATCTTAAATTTATGGAAATTTCACCAATAACTAAAGTAGTTAGAAAGTGGAAAATGGTCAAATATACCAATATTTTAGCAAAGATATCTGTACTATTATATAATAATCGAAACATTAAAAGTTTTGGTACCGGTTTTTTGGTGCTTCGTAAATTTACTTATTTACCCTTCATTAAAAAGAAAAATACAATCGATATATATGTATTATTAAAATACCTAAAATAAATAATAACATAATATAATTAATGGTAATTAGTCGATTATCCTTTTCACATTTAATTTTAGTTGAAGACATTACCTTTTATAAACACTTAAAAACATGAATCGTATCATATCATCCAATAATTAATATTTCCTTTAGAATTAAAATACGTTACCTTTTTAATTTAAAACTAATCTTACAATCATTAATATATACCCGAAAATATCACACCATATTTTTCAATTATTAATAAAATATATTAAAAATCCGTATACCTTTGGCAAAAAAAAATCGGTATACGTTGTTTATAATAAGGAACCATTAGTACCTTAAAACATCAATCGTATCATATCTTCCTATCGTTAATATCTTCTTACGAATTAAAACACGTTACCTTTTTGATTTAAAATAAATAATAACATATTATATATATATATATATAATGTATTATATATGAAAAATCTATACTATTATATAATAGCCGAAACATTAAAAATTTTGGTACCTGTTTTTTGGTACTTCGTGAATTTACTTATTTACCCTTCATTAAAAAGAAAAATACATTCGATATATATACTATTAAAACACCTAAAATAAATAATAACATAATATAATTAATGGTAATTAGTCGATTATCCTTTTCACATTTACTTTTAATTGAAGACATTACCTTTTATAAACACTTAAAAACATGAATGGTATCATATCATCCAATCATTAATATTTCCTTTCGAATTAAAACACGTTACTTTTTTGATTTAAAACTAATCTTACAATCATTAATATATACCCGAAAATATCACACCATATTTTTCAATTATTAATAAAATATATTAAAAATCTGTATACGTTGTTTATAATAAGGAAACATTAGTACCTTAAATCATCAATCGCATCATATCTTCCTATCATTACTATCTCCTTTCGAATTAAAACACGTTACCATTTTGATTTAAAATAAATAATAACATATTATTTATAATAAGGAAACATTAGTATAATTCGTAACATGAGTATATTAAATTAAAATTAAAATGATTATATAAAAACATAATTGTAATATCAAATAAAATTTATAATATAACAAAAGAAACACCATATCAATAATCTATCTATACTATACTCCCTCCGGTCCATTATTATAAGGCGTTTGACTTTTGTGCACGTAATTTTAAGTGATTTGACTACATAGCTAAAATTATTATTTTTTTAAATTTCTTTTTCTAAATAAAAATTAAAATATCATATTTTTATACAAAAAAGGAAAAATTGAAAAATAATAATTTTTAATATATAGTCAAAGCACCTAAAGTTACGTGCAGAAAAGTCAAATGCCTTACATAATGCCTTACATAATGGATCGGATGGAGTACTATTATATAATAGCTGAAACATTAAAATTTTTTGTACCTGTTTTTTGGTACTTCGTGAATTTACTTATTTACCCCCCATTATAAAGAAAAATATATACGATATCTATAATAACAAAACACCTAAAATAAATAATAACATAATATAATTAATGGTAATTAGTCGATTGTTTTTTTCACATTTACTTTTAGTTGTAGATATTATTTTTTATAAACACCTAAAAACATCAATCGTATCATATCTTCCTATCATTAATATTTTCTTTCGAATTAAAACACGTTACCTTTTTGATTTAAAATAAATAATAACATAATTTAATTAATGGTAATTAGTCAATTACCTTTTCCACATTTACTTTTAGTTGAAGATATTACCTTTTATATACACCTAACAGCATCAATCTATCATATCTTCCTATCATTAATATTTCCTTTCTAATTAAAATACGTTACCTTTTCGATTTAAAACTAATCTTATCACACCATATTTTTCAATTATTAATAAAATATATTAAAAATTCATATACGTTATTTATAATAAGGAAACATTAGTATAATTCGTAAACATGAGTATATTAAATTATATTAAATTAAAATTAAAAATTTATTAACAATAATGATTTTATAAAACATAATTGTAATATTCAATAAAATTTATGACATAATAAAAGAAACACCATATCAATAAATTTTATTTATAACATAATAAAATTTTTCTATAATTTATTAATTTATATCTTCCAATCAATAATATTTTTTCTAATTTAAACACGTTAACTTTTTATTTAAAACATAAGCTTGCAATAATTAATATATACCCAAAAATATCACACCATATCTTCTAATCACTAACAAAATATAATAAAAAATCGTATACTACCAATAATGACCGTTAGATTTTTAGTAAAAAATCAGAACTGTTAGATCTAATGATTAGATATATTATATGATTAATTTAATTTACTAAAATTTCAAGGTTCGAATTTCATCAACGACATATTTATTTTAAAATTTTATAGTATAAGTTTTAAACCATGCATATCATTAATTAAATTTATATTAAATAATTTGAATAAAATAAAATATTGTAAATAATGATTATATAATAATATAATTATAACATAAATAAAATTTATTAAATATTAAAAAAAATTCGTGCATCGCACTAATTATAAGCTAATATACAAAATAACACTTCTCGATTGTTTAAAAAAAAAAAAACTTCTCGATATACGCGTTAATTTTACCTATTCAGATACCGAATCCATGAACGTGTATAGCATATAAAAGTAGATTACATAATCTCATCTTAGCAAAAAGAGCTTTTTCGATAAATATATGGATATTAGTCAATTTATCCATGCTTCCTGCGGTTTATAAATTTTTATTTTAAAGTAATGAAAATAGATAAATTTATTTCTATCACTTTAAAAAAAAAAATTTGCTAAATTGGTCTCTTATGAATTTTCTAAAAAAATTGATTTAAAAACAATTTATATGAATTATTAGTCGGAAAAATACTCTTATTATATATCTAAAATATTGAATCTTAAAATATCATAAACATATAAAAAAAATAAAAATTACAATATGAATGTAGTCTTTACGATCAAAAGTTACAAATATTGAATATAACTTAATAACATTTTTTCAAGCCGACACCCCTCTCGTAATATGCATGTTCAGTAATAGTGTAAAAAATTATTTAATTAGAATATTAATTTATTTTGACACAATATAATGAAATAACGGGTGTACAAATTTTTTATCAATTTAATCTTCCGATTAAATGGTTGGGTTTGTTCAATTTAATTAGTTTGGTCATAACCCATGTATAATTTATTCATGTGCAAAAGTATAAATTTGTCTGTATTATTTGTATACAAATTTCAGATATTAAGATAAGATCTATGTACTTGCATAATTTATTACGACTTCCACAACTATTGATAATAAAGGTTGCTTGAAAAGTTAATGTTAACAACATTTATTAAAGCCGACACCCCTCTCATAATATACATATTCAATAATAATGTAAAAATTTATTTAATTAGAAGAGAAAACTGCTCTCCTCATGATGGTCTTAGGCTTTCCCTGAGGTTATATGCGTTTGCAGTACAAATTCTGAGTGACAATGTTGTAAATATTAATTCTCTTCACTTTAATTTACTTAAATGCCCTTATATTTATGTTTAGAAAGCTTTGAATCTCACGGTGCTACCTGAGGTCATCCTCAGGCACATCTATCTCTAATTAGATTATTAATTTATTTCGACAAAATATAATGAAACAAAGGTTGTATAGCTTGTTTATCGATTTTATCTTCCGATAAATGGTTGGATTTGTTAAATTTAATCGATTTGATCATAACTCATATATAATTTATTCATGTGCAAAAGTAAAAATCTGTATGTATTATTTGTATACAATTCCAAAAATGAAGTAAATATCTTGAACTTCCATAATTTATTACGACTTTTACAATTATTGATAATAAAAATTGTTTGAGAAGTTAAGGTCGTCTACCCTATAATCATCCGAAAAAAATTATAATGATCTTGAATAGGGAATAAAAAATAACGCAAAATAAACAATTGTTATTTGTCATTTTACCTAAAAATAAACATAACTATATATAATTAGTATTTAATATTGAAATAATAACTATAATATTCAAATAAAGTTTGTTAATTTTTAAACAAATTAAATAGAGTTAATTTAATATATGTTTAATAGGTGTAATTAATGACTAATTAAATTATCATTAATAGCTATTTAATGTAAGAAAAGAATTTTAATAAAAAAATCAAAAAAACGAAAAATCAAGAAAAATACCTTAAACTGTTCTGGTGCATTTCCGATCTCCCGACATTATAATATATATAGATAAGTAATTTTTTGCAATTTTACTTTTGTTAATAAAATCTATTTGCAAATTTACTATATTAATTGCAAAAATGCCTTTTTTTTATTACAGAATTAACCATTTCTGAATTTTCAAAAAAAAAACCTGCGGGGCCCATTGCCACAACTGACCAGTCAACCACCATGTCAGAATGGGTGGGACCCACCTACCGCGTTAACTACCACGTCAGCTGCCACATCAGTTGCCAGTCAGCTACCACATCAGCAGGGGTGGGACTCACCTATCACGTTGGTAGGGGGTGGGACCCACCTCCCACGTCTGCTACCACGTCGGCAGGGGGTGGGACCCACCTGCCACGTTAGCTGCCACGTTCGCATGGGTGGGACCCACCTGCCACGTCAGTAGGATGGGTCCCACCTGCCACGTGGCGCACAGTCATCACATAGTCAGATAGTATAATTATTAAATAAAATATAAATAAATAATAATATAAATTTATTAAATTTGCAAATAAAATTGTAAAGATTGTATAATTGCAATGATTCAAATTTATAAATGAAACTATAAAAGTTACTAGTATAACTGATAAACTAGCGTAAATGCCCGTGCGAGGCACGGGCACTGAACTAATTTCTCGTTCGAAATTATATACATTAAAATAATTATGTAACTAAAAATATGATAAAAGATGAAATTTCAATTAATCGAATGTTTTTATAGTTATTGATAGAGTATATATTTATATGTATTTTATATGATTTTATTCCTCATATTTATTGTATTTTATAAATAATTGGATACTATTAATTAAAGTTTAATGTTTTATGACAGGAAATAAAGAATTCACAAATTTGGAAGGAATTGAGTTTATTTGGACTTAAATTACAAGAAAATTCGGATTTATTGGGATGCACGCGCAACGATCACTGTTTGGGCCCTAACTTGAGTTTCAAACATCAGAATTTGGCGATCTTACAGTCCATGCGAAGCTAACGAAATTATCTACAACTCAGAAGTGGTCCGACTTCAATGTTTCAACCGAAGAATCCCAAAAATAGGCCTGGAAGACAGATTACGAATTTCATATTCGGAATTCAATTTGTTTTGGGAAATTACTTATATTTTCTTGGAAAGCATTAAAACTATATATTATATTAGGTTTATACAGATATTGTAGAGAACAACATATCATAACATATTATATCATAGAATAGAATTAGATATCCATACTTTGGAGAGAGAAGGGAGAGAAACACTTTGAGAGGGAGATTGGAAGAAAGAGTGAAGGGATTCATCTTGATTTCGAGAAGCTTTTAAAGTTGTATTCTTCTTACTTAAACTCTTATACTCTTGGTTTGTGGTATTAATATATATGTGTTTTATTCAATCATGAGTAGGTAATCCCTTTATCCAAGAGTTGGGTAGTATTCGTTGGCTTATTGAGTTTGTCTGGTTGTGTTGTGGTTTTCTTGTTATTGTTAATCTGTCATTGAGCGATTTATACAATTAGAAGAGTCGCGAACTTTTAGTTGAATCTCTAGGAATTATAACGAATCGAGAGAGGAGTTATAATTCTATTACATGATATGATAGACACAATTTAAGTATTAGATCGGGAGATTGATATGCGAATTGTGAAACTGATAATCCTTGGTTTTTAATAGTCTATACTCATACTTTGATTGACCATGGGAGTGGCGATTAGGGGATGATTGTAGGCACTATAATTTACCTTGGGAGAGGATTTTATAAAAATTAGAAGGATTGTTTTTAACAAAATAAGAGGCACAAATTATACATTCATGATAGCCAATTGAAGAACCCTAATTCTTTGATTGTTTTCTCTCATAAGTAATATATAGTTTTTATTTGTTTATTAGATTAATTAGTAGATAAACACAAATCAGACACCCACAGACTATATTCCACACTTCTGAGCTGTAAGAGATAAAAGACTTGCAATTGGTATTGATATTAGTCATTCCCTGTGAACGATACTCATAAAAACACAATAACAGTTATTTTGTAATATTGTATACCCATTTTTTGAACCAAATATTTTATAATTTGATTAGATTTCATAAAATTTGGATAAATATTCATACAATAATAATCAAATGAATACTTTTGATTGTTAAATTATTAATTTAGTTTTTATTTGCGTGAAATGAACTTTATTAAATTGAACACTTAAAGTATAATATAAATAATTATCTTAGTAGAATTATCCGTGTATAATAGAGGCGTATATAAACTTCTTGATTTTGTTGTAAAAAATTAATCGTATATGTAAGACTACATTTTGAGACATATTACAAAATCTCTTATCAGTAAAAGTCATCCTTATGCTTGTCTCTACCATTTTTTTAAACATATACATTTATACACTTTTAAACTTAAATATTTAGTTTATACTAATGTTTATTACACAATGTAGAAGTTCCATAAAAAAATTGGGTAAATTGTATTTTTTTTATATTACAATTTTGAATTATTTTTTAACTCAATTTTAAAATTTTCTAAATATTTCAATCGATGTAAAATTTGACAACCTTAATGACTCGTGCATGTATATGAAATTTAATATTTTTTTTTGATTTTATGATATATTGATCTAAGTATATTTAATAACTCACTCATTATATATATTATATTGACCAATATGTTATAATCTAGCTGATCATATTAAATAATTATTGTACTTTTGTAAAATTTAGTATATCTTTCTGATGTAATTAGAATGTTAATTATATTATATTTTATATATCACACAGATCATATTTTTAGAGTTTTCATCTTTTTAACATATTTTCAATTATTTTTCATATATATATATATATTTAAATATTTAAATGACTCACATATTTAAATCGTTGAAAGTCTAAATAGTTGGTCGACCAAAACCCTCTAATATGACTCACATATTTAAAATTTTATATACCTAAAAAGTTCTGTGATGCCATTATTAATTATGTTATGATTCGATAACTAAAATTTACATATTTCTCAAAATCAACTATAATTTTTTATTTAAATAATTTAACATCTACATGAAGATGCATGTAAATAAATGTTTTTTTTTCTTTTTGGACTCGATTGCATTATAAGTAATCTAATTTTTTCTATAACAATTATTTAAAATAGCAAAAGAGAATTGTAGAGTATGCTCAATCGATCAAAATATTTTTAAAATTTTATCTATCTAATATTCTAGAAATAATATGAACCAACGTTTCATTTACTCAAAAAAATTGAGATGATGAGACAAAAAGATAAGAGAGGTGATTTATCATCTAGGATTTTTAAACAAAACTCAAATTCAACTATAGCACAATTAGTTAAGGCATGAGTTTGAGAGTTGAAGGTTAGTGGTTCGAATTTTAAGAGTTGAAGGTTTGTGATTCGAATCCCAATAAAAACATAATTTTACTATTTTTTACATAATTATCAAAGGATTGCATTTTATGATTTTTTAAAAAATAAGGTTAAAATAGTAAGTTCATACCTATTAAAATGGTAAACTTTGCTATTGTGTTGAAGTTTAATATATAGTAATACTATATTACATCAACAATCTGCTCAGTTACTCTCAGCCTCGATCTGCTTGTCTCCGACACCATCTTGATTAGTTGCAGGGTATATGTGACGTCCCCCAAATCCGGGGTCAGAAGATTTGGTCGTCACGAGAAAATCCTCAAAATAAAACATTTGTTTAATAATAATCATTCATTTGTGATTGACCAACACTGGAAATATAACATCTGTGACCCCAAACATACCAAGATCTTTTAAGGTTATAGGGCTAGAAACAAGAATCCAAATTCCATTAAGTAAAAAGTATTCATTCTTTACAACATTCTCTTTGATCAAATCTTAAATCACTGGTGTAACTTCGATAAGAAGTACGCCAGGCCAACTAGGCTAGTACATAATAATAATAAATATTAGAACTCAATCATATAAAATAGATCTTACACTAAATCCAGACATCCTGAGCAAGTCATCTTCGAAATAGCATCACGCTTCTTCTCTTTCTGAATTGTGCGGATAAGTCTCGCCAAACTACCTTGCTGAAATGTTAGAATTTACAACAGCAAGTATGAGCGAAAGAAATGCTCAGCAAGCATATAAAAATTTTGATATAAAACCAGGATAAGTGGGGCATAAAATCAACTGAAATGTAAAACAGTTTATAGAGAAAATTGAATCAACAACTGTGATATAATTCAAATCATCACTGAAATCATTTGGCATGTCATAAAAATGAATCATCTGCCAACTCACAATATATAATAGCCATTCGGGCGATATGGATTGGATATAAATAAGTGAAACACCATTGCCCCCTGATCAGGTTCAAAAGCAATGGGACCCTTTATACTCCACTGGTACAGCTATACCCATGTGTATAATCCGGATTTCATGAGGGTACCAAAATAGGCAAGTAATGTTAGCCTATAGGAAGATGGAATGGTTACCATATCCTCCTTAAATATTGTTGGACCATGACAGCAACCATGGCCTCCTACGCTTTATCATTTTCCAATAAATATTGCTGGACCATGACATCAACCATGGCCTCCTACGCTTTACCATTTTCCAATCCAATAGAGCAATTTCCGAATTCAACAGGAAATGTTTAGTTTCACATACAGTTCACATCCCTATTATTTACTACGATAATAAGGATATGAAGAGTTTAACTTAAACAATTCCCCACATCAAGGGTACCAATATCAAGTAACTTTGTTCGCACAAAAATATTTAAGAATCACAAATAGCTCTGAACAATAACTATTTGTCATGATATGAATCAATGAAACATAAAATAAAAGTGTTTAAGATGATCAAGAAAATACTTGCCTCAGATCCTTAGCTAATACGTAGCACCAAAGTAATACAACTATCTTCTTCTATTTTACGGCATCAAAATCTTCTATTTCAATCATTCGTTGGTTTGATGCTCTTGCGATTGTCACGAGTCTGATCCGCTGACATCGAGCCCGCGCGTCTACTTCTATAGTCAAACATAAGCTAGTACTTCAGTCTTCAGACGAAAATTCTGACATTCTATAAACGTTGCAAATTTACTTCGAATGTATTAACAATGCTTACCAATATCTACGACGGAAGAAAATAATTGGAAATATCCCCTTTGAACATAGGCATTTTCCCGGTGTTAAGACACCTCACAATAAATCCAACAATCCACAAATAATACTGTATCCATCTCCACCATTTTCATAACCCACAAAGAATACCACATCTATCTCCAACCCTCTTCATTATATCTCCGCTGACAAACCTAAGTCAATACTTACCAATTAATCCTCGATAAAGAAATAGAAATATAATTACAACGCTTAACCCTCGAAGTAAACACTTCGATAATTCACATCGCACGTAAAGAGACTAAAAAGTAGATCACATAATCACATAGCACGTTGATCAGATCATAAAAAGATTTTATCCAATATTTTTAAAACAGAAAACGGGTCAAAACCTTAATTATCGGATATAACCGGCTCAATAAAAAAGTTTGGTAAAAAGTCGATCCAAATTTAAAAGTTGAATTTTAACTTAAAACTATTTTTATAAGAACCGGGTCATTTTTCTAATTCCAGAAATACTTTTCTCGTTGAAAACGGACAAACGGTTTAATTAATACGCAATTAATAAGAATAATTCAATTAATAATTAAATTAATTGAATATTCAAATTAATCATTTATTAATCAACTCATAAAAAAATAATAAATCTTTTAGAATAAAAAGATTTAAATTCAATGAAGTCAATTATATATTTAAATTATAATTAATTAATATAATTAATCAATTAAAATGAATTAATCAATTAATTAAATCAATTAAATTATTATTTAAAAATAATTAACTAATTAAAATTAATTTTTAGAAATTAAAATAATAATACATAAAAGAATTCTGAATTTTAGAAATTTTTTATAAAAATATGACCCAAAAACATTTTTCTGAAAAGTTATGCTGAAAAAACGGATCAAACAGCACTATTCATCACCATCTCCACACATTCATCACCAAGAACACCAAGAACACTTGACCACCTTTAATGGAGGTTCGCCGGAATCCGGAATTTTCCGGCAACCGAAAAACACTCCGGTGAGACAATTCAAAGCTCAAAAACACACCAAAACGCATGGGTTTTTACTGGTTTATGTACCAAATTCACTCCACAATCCAATTAACACGACAACACGAACCAATAATCATCACAAGCTAAATCCGGCCAAAAATCAAACTAAATCCGGCCAAAAATTCGTTTTCGCAAAATCGGGAACCAAATGGCATGGTTTTGGTATCAAAACGAAGCTTAGAAAATTTACAAACTACCCATGACAACCAATCTTACAAACAATCAACAAATAATATGGAAAATTGATTCAAAGCTTCGGTTAAAACTAATAAACTTGAATATCACAATCCGGCATTAGAACAATCAAATTAAACACATAGATATGCTCCTTAAGACCTCTAGAAGCTTTACAAACAATCAAATCAATCAGAAAATTACTCAATCAAAAAGCCCTAATTTGACTCAAGAACCCTAGAATTCGAATTGACCAAACTAGCAATATAACGATGAAATTGAACATGGAATTGAACTCCTGGAATCAATATGAAGCTATACAAACAATCAATTCAACCGGAAAATCAAAGAATCGAAAAGCCCCATATTTTATGAAGAACCCTAATTTGCAGATTAAAAAGAAAATTCATATAAAATCGGAAAGTTACCCAACACGAAAACGGATTGTAGATTATGAAACTAGATGTCAAGAGCTTCGATTTGAGCATAAGAACACCAAAATCCGATATCAATAACACCTTCAAATTTGGATTTGATCCTCAAGAACATGAGAGAGAAAATATATTTTTATATTTATTTATATATATAAAAAAAATCTGATTTTATGAATTATTAATAAATAAAAAAAATCTGATTCCTATTTATATTAATCGAAAATTAATACCCCAAAAATATTTTTAACCCCTAATTAAAATTATTAAGCCTTAAAAATAATTTTTATGGGATAAAAATGTAAAATTTTTATTTTTAAACAAATATGATAAAAATACCAAAATTTCCCAAAAATTATGAATATTACAAAAATTACAAAATAATGCATTTTTGAATATCCTAATGTTATATAAAAATAATATTATCAAAAACAAGGCCTCGAATTCAGTATAGGGACTGGGTCCGGAAATTAAAATGCGAAATAACTGTATTTTAAAAATATAAAAATTACAGAAAAATAGAATAAAATATTTTATTCTACACATAAGTCACATAACACATACGAGATAATTTTCCTATTTAATAAAAATCATAACGTGTTTAAATGCATTAAAAATAAACTAACACACAGTAAATTAAACTAAAAAATATATTTTAATATAATAAATTACAGATAATTTTCCCTGATTGATCAAAAATATAAAATACAAAATTTTCAAATATTGTCATAATGCACCCAAATATTAATGGGGCACGGATAAGATACCGGGTAAAATTTTAGTATGAGAAAAATATAGTTTTCATCCTTAAAATTCTAAAATAATCTCAAGTTACCAAAAATGTGAAAATACTAAATTTTAAACATTTTAATAATTTATACAAATAAAACTTTTGTACAGGGGTAGAATACCGGGTATAATTTTTGTACCAATAAAATACCAACTCGATCAATAAAATTTTAAAACAAACTAAATTTATCACTTTTGATAAAAATATAAATTTTTAATAAAATAAACATTTTTACTAACACAGACAGTACCAAATACAGTCTACCCGAATAACCTATTAACAATTAAACACATAACTGCATTTAAATTAAAATTAAATATTCACAATCTTATTATTCCTTTACGGAAAACCAATAAAATATTTAAATAATAATATTAAATCCGGAAAAAATCGGGGTTGTTACAGTATATATGTGATATATGTATGTATGTAAGTATATTTTCAAATATGTATATGTATATATGTGATATACGAAAAAGTGTATATCAATCAATTAATTAATTTATAATTTGATTTTCTACATTTAGTTGGATTATCAATGTAGGTCTTCTACACTAAATAGGATTAATGTTAAAATTCGTAATTATAATTTCTTTTGAGATTCTGAGTGTTTCCATTTCGATAATAATTGTTAAATCATCACTAAATTAAAGATAATTTTATGAGATTCGCGTGGGTCGTAAAATCATCTAAATCCGATTTCTAGATCTCGAGATAGAAAACGATATGACGGATCTAGCATAAAAAACATTTTATTTTTTAACATGTAAACTAAAAATTGTATTTATATTGAAATACGAAAAAGTGTATGTCAATTATTTAAATCATTTATAATCTGATTTTATACATTAAATAGGATTATCAATGTAGGTCTTCTACACTGAATAGGATTAATGTTAAAATTCGTAATTATAATTTCTTTTGAGATTCTGAGTGTTTCCATTTCGATAATAATTGTTAAATCATCACTAAATTAAAGATAATTATATGAGATTAGCGTGAGCCGTAAAATCATCTAAATCTGATTTCTAGATCTTGAGATAGAAAACGATATGACGGATCTAGCATTAAAGATATTTTATTTTTAACATGTAAACTAAAAAGTGTATTTAAATTGAAATAAGAAATAGTGTATGTCAATGATTTAAATCATATATAATTTGGTTTTCTGCATTGAATGGGATTACCAATGTAGGTCTTCAACACTGAATATCTACATTGAATAGGATTAATGTAAAACCTCGTAATTATATTTTCTTTTGAGATTGTGAGTGTTTCCATTTCGATAATAATTGATAAATCATTACTAAATTAAAGATAATTTTATGAGCATCGCATGGAGCGTAAAATTATCCAACTTTGATTTCTAGATCTCGAGATAGAACCCAAATATTAAATATGAACTTTTTTTAATATTAATAAAAAATAAATAAAATTCATTGTATCCTTTTTTTAATTATATCCTTTTCATATTATAATTTTCTTTTGAAAATTAAATTCTAATACAATCTTTTTTAATTATATTCTTTTTAGATTATAATTTTATTTTTAATCTGATATAATATTAATCCTCTATTTTTAAAATATTAGATTCAACGGTTGAGATTATTTTTGTAGTACAGTGACCAAACCAAAATATCAAACCAAAATTATGGATAAGATCCATTTTACACTTATTATATACTAGCTTATAACCCGTGCAAAACACGAGTTACTTTTAAATATTTTTAAAATTATATGATTAAATAAAATAGAGTATAATGATTTATTATGAATATAATTTAACATTTTAATATTAACTAATAAAATTATTAGTAATAATAATAGTTATTTAATAAATGGCATATTTTATTTAAATCTAATAATATAAAATTTTAATGTAAATTTGTTGTTAACGAGATTCGAACTTTGGATCTTCAGAAGAGGAATTTAAATATAGAATATTTCTTATTATTATATCTAACTGTTATCATCTATCTACTAAATATTTAATGATCACTATTCATTTAATGGTTGGTGGTACCAAATAACCAAATTCCTAATAATCACCTAATTTGCTTATTATATCCTATACATAATGGGTGTAAGGGAGTTATGATGGTCGTCTGGTCGTCAAGGTTAAAAAAGTAAATTCATTAAAAATTAAAAATGGGCCAAGAGCGAGTTCGACCTGGTTTTAAAAATCAGCTAAAACTATGCTACCAACTAACTAATTAATAAACGAGAATTAAACAAAAACAACAGAAACCGAATTCTCTTGCTGGTAATCGAACTTTTTCGATATTGTGCATGTGAGTTAAAACAAAAACCGTTATTGAACTTTTTCGATATTGCCCAAGTCTCTCAATATGAGTGTGTCTTGTCTTTTGACATGGTAGTTTTGTTTTGAAGTTTATATCAAGTTTTTTCGTCCTTTAAATCTCTTGTTTCATATAAGTTATCAGTTCCAAATGGCATCAACAAGCAATATCATAGAAGCTATGAATAATGTTACGATAGATGATGAGGAGGAAGAGGGATTGGCTTTCGAAGTATCAAAGGAGAATCAATATGGAGATGACATTCAGGAGTTCAATGCAGAATTATGTTTGGTCGGGCGATTCTTGGTGGAGGGAGTAGTGGATTTCCAAGCAATGAAACAGACAATGGCGGCACTCTGGAGGCCTGGCAAGGGAGTGTCCATTAAGGAGGTTGATTCCAATCTTTTCTTGTTTCAGTTTTACCATGTGGTGGATCTCAAAAGGGTTATAGATGGAAGCCCATGGTCTTTTAATCGTAAGGCTCTGGTATTTGCAAAAATGAAGCCAGGGGATGTTCCTCGTGCTGTAAGTTTGAACAAAATAGATCTATGGGTGCAGATACATGAATTGCGTGCAGGTTTTATGACGGAGAAAGTGGTTAAGGAAGTGGGGAATTATATTGGAAGCTTTGTTTCATCATGTCCAAATAATTTTAATAAAGGCTGACGTGAGTACTTGCGAGTTAGAGTTACAATGGATCTAAGGAAGCCATTAAAGAGAAGGATGAAAGTTCGAATGACTGGTAATGATTGGTTCTGGATTGTTTTTAAATATGAGAATGTTCCTTCATTTTGCTTCATATGTGGATTACTAGGTCATTCAAATAAGTTTTGTAGTCGCTTATTTGATACCCCAGAAAGTGAGATTGTTAGACCTTATGGATCTTGGATGAGAGCACCTTTTCGAAGGCAAACGAATTTGATCGGGGCTAAGTGGTTACGGGAAAGTGGTGATGCAGACTGGGATTCACCATCGGAAGGTTCAGGAAGCAGTTACAGTCAAACGGGTATTCCAGCACAAAATCAGGGATTGGATATGCATGGAGTGAATCAAGGAAATGTAACAAACCAAACAGAACATAAGGGCGGGAAAAGTAGTTTTTCAAAAGAGGGGGAGATAAGGGTGAATAATGATCAGTTAAATCCCGTGAAAAAAGGAGTAAGAGTTATAGAGAATAAAAAAAGAAGGACGGATGATGGATTGGGCCAGGAGGGGCATATTAATAGTAATACAGAACTGGATATGGGCTCAGAAGAAGAACATATGGTAACCATGGAGCAAGACTCACAAATTAACCCAACAACAGTTAGCGATCCAAAAAACGTGATATTGGCGGGCCTTGTGAAAGAGGCTCGCCAGGAATTATGAGTACGTTGAGCTGGAATTGCCATGGGCTTGGGACCCCATGGGCTTTACAATTCCTAAAGGAGTCCATTCTCCAAAAGAGCCCAGATTTTGTTTTCCTGAGTGAAATTTTATGTAAAGCTAGTAGGGTTGAAAGAGTAAAAGAAGCTGTAGGTTTTGAGGGTGCGTTTACAGTGGATGTTCAAGGCCATAGTGGTGGGATAGCTTTATTATGGCGGAACAGCAACGAAGTTACAATCTTATCGTATAGTAAGAACCATATAGATGCTGTGATAGAGTCGAAGGGTTGGAACAAGTACAGATTAACGGGGTTTTATGGAGAACCTGTGCGAGCTAAGAGGAAAGAAACGTGGGATTTGATTCGTAGGCTGCATAATCAAAGTAATTTACCTTCGGTGGTTGTAGGGGATATGAACAATATTGCACGTCAAGATGAAAAAAAGGGGGGCAGACCATATCCGAATTGGCTTATAGAAGGATTTCGAGATTGCATGGAGGATTGTGAATTACATGATTTAGAGTTAGAGGGGTATCCGTATACATGGGAGAGTGGGTATGGTACAGAAAAGTGGATTGAAATCAGGTTGGATAGAGCATTGGTGTCGAATTCTTTTGTGAATCAGTTTGAGGATGCAAAATTAATTAATCTGAAGGTCACCACTTCTGATCACAGTCCAATCCTGTTAGAGCCTTTTGTGCGTTCTCAGGCAGTCAAAGTTCAACGTCTAAGATTCAAGAATGCTTGGTTAAGGGATCCTATGTGTGAAAAGATCGTAGAAGAAGCATGGCAAGTGAATCAAGGAAAACCAGTTACGGAAAAGATTAGTTTTACTTTGGAAGTGCTGACTAAGTGGGGAAAGGAGATTACAGGGAGTTTTAAAACTCGAATTCAGCAGCTAAAAAGAACTATGCAGGGTACGAAAGGAAGGAGGGATGCTTATTCAATAAAGTTGTACCAGGAAAGTGCTAAGCAGTTGATGGAGGTGTATAGTGAACAAGAAGTTTTCTGACGTCAAAGATGTAAGCAGCTTTGGTTAAGGGAGGGAGATAGTAATAGCAAATTTTTTCATGCGGCTACAAAGTCGCGTCGCAAGTTAAATAAAATTGCTATGCTAACTGATGAGAATGGGAATCAGGTTGAATGGGGTGCAGGTTTAGAGGAGACAATGGTTCGATATTTTTCAAGTCTGTTCTCAGCAACAAGCACAGAGTGGTCGGAGGTCGTTAACTGCGTTACAAGACGTGTTAGTGAAGATCAGAACATTGGTTTGACTGATCCAGTTCAAGATAAAGAGGTAAAGTCTGCACTTTTCAGTATGCATCCAGACAAATCTCCTGGGCCAGATGGGATGAGCCCAGGTTTTTATCAAAAGTATTGGAAAATTGTGGGTGGAGACATTGTTAATCTGACGCAGCAATTTTTTCATACGGGGAGGTTCAATGATAATGTAACGGATACTAACATCGTGTTAATTCCGAAAAAGAATGATCCATCAACTATGGCTGATCTCCGTTCTATATCCTTATGCAATGTCATTTATAAAGTTGTGTCGAAGGTTTTGGCAAATAGATTGAAGGATACTCTTGGTGGCATAATTTCGGAATCTCAAAGCGCTTTCATCCCAGGGAGATTAATTTCTGATAAATATTATGCTTTCGTATGAGGTCATGCATTACATGAAGCGTAAGAGTGCTGGTAAAGTGGGGTGGATGGCTCTAAAACTTGATATGAGTAAGGCCTATGATCGAGTGGAATGGGATTTTTTGAGAGCCATGTTGGAGAAGCTGGGTTTTGATAGGAAGCTAGTATGTTTGATGCTAGAATGTGTTACATCTGCTCGCTACAAAATAACGCATTCAGGCAAGGAGTTCGGGTCTATAGTTCCAAGTCGAGGCATTAGGCAGGGAGATCCGTTGTCATCGTATCTGTTCTTAATCTGTATGGAGGGCCTCACAGCATTAATACAAGACAGTGAAAGAAGAAAGTTTTTATCTGGCATAAGAGTTGCAAGGGGAGCTCCGAGTTTGTCTCATCTGTTCTTTGCAGACGACTCGTACATTTACTGCAAAGCTAATGGCGATTCTACGGATCAAATTAATAAGGTACTTCAGATATATGAAAAAGCTTCCGGGCAGAAAATTAATAAAGCAAAGTCGTCAGTTTGCTTCAGTAGTAACACGAATCAAGAGGTGAAGGAAGCAGTGTGTAGGATCCTCGACTTTAAAGAAGCAACAGAAGGATCGTTGTATCTGGGTCTTCCAAATTCTGTGGGAAGAAATAAAAGCACAATTTTTGGTTATCTTAAAAGTCGAATGCAGAATAGAATTGAGGGGTGGGATAAGCAGTATTTATCGAAGGGTGGAAAGGAGTTATTAGTAAAAACGGTTGCTCAAGGTCTTCCAACGTATGCAATGAGTATCTTTTTGCTGCCCAAACAGGTGTGCACTGATCTAGAAGGTATGATGGCTAAATTCTGGTGGAGATCTTCAGCCAAGAAAATGAAGGGAATCCACTGGATGTCATGGGATCGTTTGTGTATGAAAAAATCTGAAGGTGGTATGGGTTTCAGAAAGTTGCATGATTTCAATGTAGCACTGTTAGGGAAGCAAGCCTGGAGATTAGTTACCAGACCAGACAGCATGGTGAGCAGAATTTATAAAGCTAGATATTATCCAACAGGTAATTTTTTGACAGCAACAATTGGATCGAGCCCAAGCTATGTCTGGAGGAGTATTTTGGAAGCTCAAGAATTGTTGAAGTCTGGGGTGGTTAGAAGAGTTGGCAATGGTTTTACAGTGGATATTTTGAAGGATCCGTGGTTACCTTGTGTCGATGACCCTTATGTTCACACAGATCATGAAGCCTTGAAAGGAAACACGGTCTCGTCGCTTATGGCAATGGATCAAGACACTTGGGATATAGAGTTGGTGAATGATATCTTCGAACAGAGGGATGCTAATTTAATTTTGTCAATTCCTGTTCGACGAATGGACAATGATTCTTGGTTCTGGAGGCATGACAAACTAGGCCAGTATACAATCAGATGTGCTTATTCGAGCATAAGGGACAGAGCAAGCAGGAACCAAGCTAGCAGTAATTCTGGTTTCTGGAACAAGTTATGGAATTTGAAGATTCCATTAAAGGTAAAACATTTTGTTTGGAGGGCAATTCGTAATCTCTTACCTACTAAAGATCAACTGTTAGTTAAGAGAGTGCCGGTTACTAGTGTGTGCCCAGTGTGCAATTTAGAGAATGAAACAGTTTTTCATGTGTTAATAACATGTCCTGTAGCTAAACTATGCTGGCAGCATTTGGGATACACTTCCAGTTCGTGTATAGAGGTGGAGGAATGGGCAGCAGAAGTTCTTCAGCACAGTAGGCGTAATGTCATTAACAAGGTTTTCATGATTGCTTGGGCTATTTGGAAGAACAGAAATGATATTGTCTGGAATCAAAGAGGCAAGGAATTTGAAGATATTGTCATGTCAGCAACACAAGTCCTTAACAACTGGGAAAATGCACTGGATAAATCATTCGACAACAATGTTGGGTTCTTAACTCAATCGGATGGAGACGTGCATTGGAAACAACCACAGCTAGGCCAAGTTAAGGTGAATACTGATGCGGCATTGTTTACAGATTCTGAACTATATAGCTATGCAATTGTGGCTCGAGATCATGCAGGAACGTTACTAGAAGCTATCTCCAGTTGCAAACAGGGGTGCTTGAATCCAGAAGTCGCAGAAGCCATTGGAATAAGAGAAGCTCTGAGTTGGGTTAAGGGCAAGGGGTGGAATTCAGTTATTGTTGAGTCTGATTGTTTAGGAGCGATCCAGGCGATTAGATGTTCATCAGTTAACCTCTCTTACTTTGGGCGTGTAATTGATGATTGCAAGAAGTTACTTAGCGAGTTAGAATCACAAAACGTGATTTTAAAATTTGTGAAACGGTCTGCGAACAGGGTTGCTCACTATATAGCGAGAACTTCTAGTTCATTAGCTGATCGTAGTTGGGAGATGGGAAATGTCCATCCGGAGTTAACTCATGTATTATTCGATGATTTGAAGGTTTAATAAAATCATTACCTTTTCTGGCAAAAAAAAAAAACTAACTAATTAATGGTATTTTAAATTTAACAAATAAGTAGATCAAAAAAGAATGCACTAAAATAACACATGATAAAATGAAAAAATATTAAAATTGAGGAAATTATTGTTAACTAAAATTAATACAAAGATATTATAGACTAAAGTTTAAAATATAATTAAAAAAACTTTATCACAAAATAGTGTTTCAAGGAAACCTAATTATTAAAAAAATACATAAAAAATTTTACTTTAAAATTTTACAACAAACATGTTTTTAAAATTTATACTAACAAAGTCAACACAAATAAGTAAATTGACATTTTATTATTTTGCAAAGATTCTATATTCGGTACTAAAGTTGTAAATAAATTAAAAATAATCTGAAAATCCAAAAAAACATTAATTTATAGAAAATCTAAATATAATAAAATGCACTAAAATAACACATGATAAAATAGTAAAAAACTAAAGTTGAAAAAATTATTATTAACTAAAATTAATACGAACATATTTTAGACTATGAAATATTAAAATGTATGTTAGCCTAAACCTTAATATATAATTTAGAAAAAAATCGTTTACCAATTAAAAGTACATTTAATTATAAAACAAAAAAAGGCCTTTAAAAAATATATGATAAAATAAGATATTAAAAAAGTAATAAAAAACATGTCATAATTGGAAATGACACCAAAATTCAACCAAATATAATCTACAAAACAAACGCCAATTTAAAAAAAAACTAAATTTAGAAAACTAAAAACAACAATAAACTTTAATGTAATGCACCTAAATCAAATATAAACCAGCACAATATAATTTACAAAAAAATATCGTTTACCAAATAAAAGTGGTTTGAAAAAATTATTTTAATAAAAATTATTAAAGATTCTATTTTTAGGTTTGACAACAAATATATTTCTAAAATTTAAATTAAAAAAATGCGAGCATAAATCAACAAATAAACAAATTCTTACTTTGCAAAGGAAAAATTGAAATTAAAATAAATGAACATAAATCAATAAATGAACATATTTTAAATTAGAAGCAATCCAAACACCCACAAAATAAATTTATATTAATATCTAAATATAATACAACATAAAAACCCCTAAGATTACTCTGAACAAAACACATAATAAACACCACGCATGACAAAAATATAAAATTAACATGAAAAAATAACGATATTTAAACAAATAAAAAAAATTAATATCACACATATTTCCAAAAAAGTTAAAAAGTGCCTTTAAAAACTATAAAAACACTATAAAAAAAGATCTAATAATTTTAAGATAACCATTAAATTACATAATCAAAAAGATTAAAAACAATTGTTACACGAATGTAGTACGTATATGTTTTCATTATATCATATGTAATCTACTAAAATAAAAAGATCAAAATTAGCAAAAAAAAATAAAAAGATCAAAATAATTATGAAATACGAAAAAATATATTAGCCTAAATTTTGAAATATAAATTATAGAAAAACCATTTACAAGAAAATAAAACAAATGTATACTACAAACCATGTAACAAATGTATTATTATCCTTAAAAGTAAAAACAAATTATTCAAAATGCTATAAAACTAATTTTACAAAATATAATCATAAAATATTAATAAAGTAGCGTAAGGAGGTTTAGGTGGTGGTTGGTAAAAAGTAATTTCATTAGTAATTAGAAATGGGCCAAAGAACTTGGGCTAGAGTATTGATTTAAAAACAAAAACTTATGTTGTGACCAAAATCTTGCATGAGTTAGATTTAGGCCCACTAGAGGATTAGGGTCCAGATCCATGAAGAGAATGTGTAATCTGTCGGGTTTCCAGAGGCCTGCGGTAGCCCTAGGGGTTACCATGTACACTGCAGCACGGGAACGCATGACTAAGGGTCTCAAGGTATCCCCTTGAGGATAACCTATAACTATTATCAGTCATCCAGTAGAGCTTCCAGAGTAGCTTCCGTGATAGGGGTTACCGGAGGGGGTACCGGAGCCAGGCTACCGGGCGGTACCCCCAGCTTCCGCCGGAAGCCTGATCAGGCTGCCAAATCAGATAAGGCACGCCTCCTACTTTTTAGGAACACGTTTATATCACCTAAAAACACTCTCAAACAGATAAACATTCAGTTATTTGAGGATATATGTCATATATACTTGATAAATGAAACAAAATCATGATAAATACAAGAGATAATCATTCTATGTTACCTAAACTGCTTGGTAACCTGATTATACACATCATACTCGATTATTATCAGAAATAACAGTCATTATCCCACTGGAGAGAGGATAACTTATCATAAACAAATGATCATATCCTTCAAGAACTACATTCGGGCTTGATCCACTATAAATAGTGGTATGTAGGCAGTTTACGGGATCTTCTTCGACACTTACACTCCTTGAGTAGCTAGAGCACGTGCACTCTTGTGTGACATAGTCAAATTAGGGTTCTTGGCTGGCCAACATTTGGTCCTTGAGCTCTCATCCCGTAGATTCAGTCCGATCCTTCCGAGGAACCACATCCCGTGTTCTTCGGTAACCCTAGTCGTGAGCCTTCCCGGGCGGCTAGCTATTGATCTTCAACCACGAGCCTTTCTGGGTGGTTAGACGATTCCTTGTTTATTGGCACTATTCCAGCACGAGGCCTCATAATCTGTTGTGCTAAATTCCTCCCACAACAATTGGCGCCCGAAGGAGGGGCCTCAAAAATCGTCATTTGGAGGAGATATGGCGAGTGACAATTCTGAAAGTGATAAGACACCGTCTCAGGATGGTAATGGACGAAACAAAGGTGGTGATGATGTTAGTAACAAGGACATCATGGACTATCTGAAAACGATGAATGAAAGAGTCAACAACTTGGAAAAGGGTTCCGAGAAAATGAAAAAATGGCAAAGGAAGTGCAAGTCGAAGTCAAAAAAGAAGAATGTGACTCCGACAAGGCTGAATTTCGAGTCTGAGGACAATATTGAGGACAACACTGATCATGTCCCATCTGAAGAAGACGCAGAAGAGCTTGTGGAAGAAGAGTATGAGGGCGACCAATCTGATGTTCCGGAAACCCAGGGTGCCGAAGGTTCACCCACCAGAAGTCTAAGTGTTTTTGATCGAGTTGGCAAAAAACTGACTAACAAAGACCTTCGTCACAAACTGATTCACACTGGAAGCAAAGATCGAAGGGATGGCAATGGGGGTTCCATAACTCAGGGTTCCCGAGAACGCCGAGAGAGGTCCCACTCGGTACCCCCAAGAAGTACTTCCAGGAGGTCCAGATCTGATGGCAGAAGGAGTTATAGGCAAAGCAGTCACTCTTCTTGGCATAGAAACAGGAAATCCCGCTCTACCGGAGTCCCAACCGGTGGGGGTACCGATCAGGATTCCGGCTCCCATCAAAGTTCAGTCCCTGGAAGAAGCAAGACAGCCAATGAAGATGATGACTCTGGAAGTGATATGCTTTCGGATGGTGAAAATGGACAGTTCAGGATGTCTGACTGGAAAAAGGCCTTGGAAAAGATCAAGGAGGAGAAAAATTTTAAGTCCGGTATCACTGCCGGTTCCCCATTTTCTGTAAAAGTGAAAAAGGTAGCCTTGCCAAGGTTCTTCAAGATGAATACTGACCTGAAATTCAATGGAAACTAAGATCCAGTTGAATACTTGAGCCGTTTTAATACGGAAATGGATGTCTACCAAGTGGAGGACTTAGCAAGGTGTAGGCTACTGGCCTCCACACTGAGTGAGAATGCCCACCAATGGTTCAAAAGGCTAGCCGAAGGGTCTATTAAATCCTGGAGGAAGATGGGAGACCAGTTTATCTCTCAATTCAGGGCTACCGTGGCCTATGCCCCACCGGTGAATACTCTGGCTAATATCAAGCAAGAACCCCACGAAACTTTAAGACAATACTTCAAAAGATTTAATGAGCAAGTGCCAAAAGTGAAGAAGGCCTCTGATGAAACTCTGAAGAATTTCCTGATAGCCGGGGTTAGGCCTGGAACCGAGTTTTGGAAGGAATTGCAAACTGAGGAGCCCGGAACCCTGGCGGAATTCTACCAACAAGCAGAACGCCACAAAGTGATTGAGGAATCCATGGCAAAACTATCCAAAGATTCCAATTCCCGAGGTTGGAGCAGGAACAAAAGAAATCGTTCTTACAGCCCTAAAAGGGATTCAAATAAGAGGGCTTCCGGGAGTGGTACTGCCGGTTTGGGAGCCCCTCGGTATGATGACAAGACTGCCCCTATTGCTGTTAATGCAACTAAGGATAGAGTTTCTGCCAAGGACAGACTCAATCCAAAGGCAAATTTTCAGAAATACTCAGAGTATACTCCTTTGACTGTCCCAATTAGTCATATTCTCGAAGTGAATGAGAAGAATGGGCTATTCCGGAGGCCCTACCGGGCAGGCCCCCCAGAAGTGAAAGATCAGGGAAAGTACTGTGCATTCCATGAAGTGAATGGTCACGAGACTGCTGATTGCAGGCACTTGAAAGATCAAATTGAAGAATTGATTAGAGGTGGATACCTGACTGAATTTGTAGCCCAAGAGGCTAAGAAGTATAAAGAAGGTAGAGATAACAAGGACAAGGCTCCTGGAAACCAAGAAAGGACTACCCGAGCTAATAGCATCCATACCATCTTTGGCGGCCCTTATTTGGGGGGTGCCAGTCGGAATGCCAGAGATAGGTATGCCCGGGAAGCCAAGGGCAAACCCCTAACTAATGTGTTCCACCTTGCAGAAAGGCCCCCTAAGCTGTTCAAAGGGGAAACCGCTGATATTTCCTTTACCGAGGAGGATGCCAAGTGGGTTCACCACCCTCATAATGATGCTTTGGTGGTAACCGTGAGTATTGGTGGGATGAATGTGCACAGAGTGCTGGTTGATAATGGAAGCTCAGTAAATATCTTGGCATATACCACATTCCAGAAATTGGGACTTTTGGACAAAGAGTTACTGCCTACCAATAATGAGCTATATGGGTTTACCGGCAACCCTGTCCAAATTATGGGAAAGATCAAATTGCCCCTGACATTGGGTATGGATCCCTGCAAGGCTACCCAAATGGCAGAATTCATGGTGGTAGATGAAGACATTTCCCACAATGCAATTCTCGGTAGACCAATATTGAAGGATATGAGGGTGGTAACCTCAATATACCACTTTTCAATGAAGTTTCCTACACCAAATGGCATTGGGTGTGTGAAAGGATGTCAACATGAGTCAAGGGAATGCTATAACAGAGCTGTGCAGGCTGCCGAGAAGACAGATAAATCTATTCATGTTGAAGAAAAGACTGATGGGGAAGCCCTAATGAGAAGCCATGGGCTTGAGCCACAAAAGTTTGGAAAAGCATCGTGCAGTGCCATCATGATAGTGGAATTACCAGAGGAACCTACTGAAGAGGTTCCCGTTTTTCGGGGGGTAATACCACCACAAAGCTTGTTGTTGGAAGCTGCCGAGAAAAATGATGAAATTCAAAACATTTCATTGGAAGGCATAGTAAGAAATGCCTCAGATGATAACCTAGGCGAAGCAATGCTAGAGAATGAGAACCAGGGAGCGGAGAAAGGACTCCCGGTTGAGATTGACATTGATCCCAGGATGCCCGGTACCCTGGAAAAGGCAGGGGCTGCCGAAGATACTATCCCCATACTAGTGGATGCTGAAGATCCTGGTAAAATCTTGAAAATTGGACAACAGCTAGATGAAAAGACAAGAGAAAGGTTGACTGCTTTCCTTAAAAGCTACCTTGATGTGTTTGCATGGTGTCATTCTGACATGGTGGGGATCGACCCGAAAGTCATGTGCCACCACTTGAACATTGACCCTGAGAGAAGGGGTATTCGGCAGAAAAGAAGGCCTGTCAGTGGTGAAAGGGCTATCGCCCTCCAGGAAGAGGTAGACCGGTTATTGAAGGCTGGTTTGATCAAAGAATCCTTCTACCCAACATGGCTAGCAAACCCGGTACTGGTCCGGAAGCCCAATGGGAAATGGAGGACATGTGTTGACTTTACTGATCTGAATAAGGCATGCCCTAAGGATAGCTTCCCGCTACCCAGAATTGTTCAACTGGTGGATGCCACGGCAGGCCATGCTTTGCTAAGTTTCATGGATGCCTACTCCGGATATAACCATATACCGATGCATGAACCAGACCAGGAGCATACCAGCTTCATAACCGATAGGGGACTGTACTGTTATGTGGGGATGCCGTTTGGGCCATTGAATGCCGGGGCAACCTACCAAAGGCTGGTAAACATGATGTTTAAAGAACAGATTGGTAAGACTATGGAAGTCTATGTTGACGATATGCTGGTTAAATCAAAGGTGGCAGCCAACCATGTGTTGCACCTATCTGAGATGTTTGATATCCTAAGGAAGTACCAGATGAAGTTGAACCCTCAAAAGTGTGTTTTTGGTGTGGAGTCTGGAAAATTTCTTGGATTCATTGTGAACCACAGAGGGATTGAGGCAAACCCTGCCAAAATCAAAGCATTGCTGGAACTGAGGTCCCCAAGGAATGTAAAAGAAGTCCAAGGGCTTACCGGAAGGGTAGCAGCCCTAAATAGATTCGTATCTCGGTCTTCCGACAAGTGCAAGGAGTTTTTCAAGGCTATCAAGAAGGGTCAAAACTTTGAATGGACCCCGGAATGTGAGGAAGCCTTCAAGAAACTAAAAGAACAGTTGGGAAGCCCACCATTGCTCTCCAAACCCTTGGAAGGTGAGGTACTTATTTTATATTTAGCTGTTTCTGAATACTCTATAAGTGCTGTTTTGATCCGGGAGGAAGAACAAGTACAATACCCGGTATATTATGTGAGCAAAAGGCTGTTGGATGCGGAAACCCGGTATCCCAGCATGGAAAATCTAGCATATGCTCTAATATTGGCTTCCAGGAAGCTAAGGCCTTACTTTCAGGCCCATAAAGTTGAAGTTAGAACATCCTTCCCGCTATGGCAAGTGATGCACAAGACGGAAGCCTCCGGTAGAATGATGAAATGGGCTGTCGAGCTAGGACAGTTTGAAATAGATTACAAGCCCCGAACTGCTATCAAAGGCCAAGCGCTGGCCGATTTCTTACTGGAGTTTCCTCCTGATTTTGAGGTTACCGGAGAAGATTGTACCCCGGTATCCCCAGTTACCGAAGGGGATGCCGAAAGCCCCCAATTATGGTGGAACCTGTATGTTGATGGAGCAGTAAACAATAATGGGGGAGGTGCAGGAATAGAGTTGGTAAGCCCAGAGGGGCACCGAATTCAGAGTGCCATACACTTTGGCTTCAAGGCTACCAACAATGATGCAGAGTATGAGGCCCTGATTGCTGGCTTGAAACTGGCTCTGGAAATGAAGGTAGAATACCCAAATGTGTTTAGTGACTCCATGCTGATTGTGTGGCAAATTAAAGGAAGCTTCCAGAGTCGAGGCCCCCGCACTGAACTCTACATGAGGTATGCCCAAGAACTTATCAGTAGGTTCAAATTGCTAAATCTAAATCAAATCCCAAGGGTGGAAAATACCAATGCTGATGCCCTTGCCAAGTTGGGATCCCAAAAAGAAGCTGTTCTGTTAGGGGTGATACCCCTTGAAGTGCAACTCCAACCAAGTATCCATCGAGAGGAGACTATGGAAATAGAATCTTCAATGGAAAGCCAATGGACAACCCCAATACGTGAGTATATCACCAAGGGGACACTTCCGGAAGACAAAGATGAAGCTCGGAAACTCAAATATAAGGCTGCCCGTTATGTGATCTATGATGGCATCCTATACAAGAGGGGTTTTAATCAACCTCTACTTAAATGCATATCTGGAAATGAATGTGAATACATCCTAAGGGAAATTCATGAAGGCATTTGTGGAAACCACTCGGGGGGTACCTCCCTGGCCCACAAAGTGCTACGGCAAGGCTACTACTGGCCTACCATGAAAACTGATGCTTATGACTTTGCTAAAGCTTGTGATCAGTGTCAAAGGTTTGCTAACTTCAATAGCAACCCAGCTGTGGAATTAAGGCCCATTGGAAGCCCCTGGCCCTTTGCAATATGGGGAATTGATCTGATTGGGGAGCTTCCTAAAGGCAGAGGTGGTGTGAAATATGCTGTGGTAGCTGTTGACTACTTTACCAAGTGGGTAGAGGCGGAACGCCTGGCTACCATCACTGCCGGCAAGCTGAAGGAATTTGTCAAAAGAGCCATTATATGTAGATACGGGGTACCGTACAAACTGATTTCAGATAATGGCAAGCAATTTGATAGTAAAGAAATGAGAAGTCTATGTGAAGACTTGGAAATAAAGAAAGATTTCTCAGCCGTTTGCCATCCCCAGAGCAACTGACAGACAGAGGCTGTGAACAAAATCATCAAGCACACTCTGAAAGCTAAGTTGGAAGACAAAAAGGGAAACTGGCCTGAGGAACTTCCAATGGTCTTATGGTCTTACAACACTACTCCAAGGTCCACTACCGGAGAGTCTCCCTTTGTTCTAACCTATGGCTGTGAAGCTATGGTCCCAGTGGAAGTCGGGACAGGGTCCTACCGGAGGGACAATTTCAGTCAAAAGTCAAATGAAATAAATCAGAGGTTGGCCCTAGATATGGTAGAAGAAACCCGGGCTACCGCCCAGCTGAAACTTGCGGCTTATCAGTAGAGGACCCGCAAATACTACAACAACAAGGTACGCCCTCGACCCCTCAAGGTTGGCGACCTAGTACTGAGAAGAATGATGCCCAATATGCGGGTTCCCGGGCACGGAGCCTTTGGAGCAAATTGGGAAGGGCCTTACAAAATAAAGTCTATCTTTTGGGAAGGCACTTACCACCTTGAAGACATGGATGGGAACACTATTCCCCGCGCTTGGAATGCCGAGCACCTAAAAAAGTACTATCAGTAAGACTCTTTTCAGAGCAAACGTAGGCCTCTTTCAGGCTTAGGATAAATAAAGGCAACCTACTAGTTGTGGTTGCGTCATTTCCCTTTCAGTTCTTAGGATTTCATGATTTTCAGTAGATGCCCGGGGGTAGTGGATGCACACCCCGTCTGGATGAAATTTGATGTAATCGTACTATTTGATTTTCAGTAAAAGTAGAAGTTGATTGTTTCCTTTTACATTTACCACTTATAAATATTTTCAGAAAGATATGTAAGACCAACAAGCATAGTTCTACATGGCAGCCAGGCTACCATCCAGAACTAGGGGGGTAGCAGTGGATACACCTCTCAGCTTAACAGGTTGAAATTATTAGAATTTTAAAATTTTCATTACCAGACATGTACAGAACCTTGAGTGGTTCACATGGCTTACTTGGTTATCAGGGCATGTATGGAACCCTGTTCGGCATACATGGTTCCCTTCATTACTTTGGCTTGTGTGGTACCCTGTTCGGCACACTTGGATCCCTTCAACACCAGACATGTATGGAACCTTGAGTGGTTCACATGGCTTACTTGGTTATTAGGGCATGTATGGAACCCTGTTCGGCATACATGGTTCCCTTCATTACTTGGGCTTGTGTGTACCCTGTTCGGCACACTTGGATCCCTTCAACACCAGACATGTATGGAACCTTGAGTGGTTCACATGGCTTACTTGGTTATCAGGGCATGTATGGAACCCAGTTCGGCATACATGGTTCCCTTCATTACTTGGGCTTGTGTGGTACCTTGTTCGGCACACTTGGATCCTTTTCAATATGAGACATGTGCGTAACCTTGAGTGGTTCACATATCTCACTTAGCCAATAATCTTGTATGAAATCATGACTGACATACATTAATTATTCAATCATCAGCCTATGTGGTTACAAGAGTTAACCCATATGGATTACCAAATACCATACAAACACGGCCTTACAGGAATGGCTTACATGGCATCACCACATATGATTCATTAATTGATTGGGACTCCCGGAACAAAGGTTTCCAGGCTGAGCCTCCGGCATCCAAGCTACCGGATATGGGCTACCGGCCAAGGGGCTCCCGGAGTCAGGTTCCCGCCTTCGTGCTCCCAGATATAATAGGGTTACCGGACGGTACCCCCATACCCATAGTGGTAACCACGCAGACTAAGGTACAAGTAGTTCACCATTTACTTGACTGCTTATCCAGGTACACGCAGTCATCGCTTCTCAAGTACATTTCCATGTTACGTTACCATGCTATCATTCAATTCCTAATTCATGATTTATCATTTATTTCGTTTAATCAGCGTGAATATGGCATATATCCTCTAAATACTCGTATAAACTTGTATTAGGATCAACACCCAGAGTCACACTATCCATTAGAATTCGATAGTAATATTTGGTCGCGAGTTGTTTTAAGTTAAGGCATCACTCGTCCCACTTAGCAGATTTAAGGCTTTTTAGTTGAGTTAGTGAACTTCGTTGCCATTAAGGAAAGCAAGTCTGGCATCTAAGGCATAACCAACTATAGTACAATAATTGTACTTACCACAGAAAGAATTAGGTAATAAAACAAACATGCATTTGAGGAATAAAACCAGTTCAAGAGCACCAGGGCCCCATGGCCGTAAAACAGTTAAGTTACGAATCCAAAAATACACGTGTGGAGCGCTATAGGAGCCCACCCCCTTAGTTAAAACCATAAGTTCATAAAACCAACTGGATAAAATTTTTCATAACCAAAAAAGAAGTTACTGAGAGGCAGAAGGGTCTTTGGTAGCCTCAGAGCCAGGGGAATCCTCGACAGGGTCAACCTTCTTAGTGGAACCGCCTGTAGTAACCTCAACCACGTCCGTGGGAGCCTCAACCCTGGTAGCCTGAGCATCTTCGATATCATCTTGTTGGATAGCTGATGACTTGGAGACCCCTTTGGTGACGGGAACTTGGGACTTGGCAGCCTCAGCCTTGAAACTTTCCACCTGCTTTACCGCGTCTTCACCCAGGAGCGCCCAGTCAAGATTCGGCATCACCTTCCAAGTAGCCTTCAAGTAATCATTGACCCCTTTGGCGAACCCCAGCTTGTACCTCTCAGGGAGTACCTCCTTCATTTTTCTCGCGGAAGCCTGAAGAGTATCCACTTGCACCTTCAATTCTCCAACCTCAGTGGCATGGGCAGCCACCAACTCTTCCTTCTCCTTATCTTGAGCAAAAACTAGCCTACCAAATTTCTCCTTCTCCTTCGTTACCACGGAGATCTCACTCTTCAACTTTTTATTAGCATCAGCGAGCTTCTTTCTTTCCCCTTCAACAGTTTCGAGATCAGATTTTGCCTGCTTAAGGTCCTCCTTTAACTTCATGTCACCACGAGTAGCCGCTACCAGCTGGTTACCGATCCTCATCTGATGAAACAGATTCTCCCCAGAAGAATATAGCATAGCCCGTACGGCATCAGAGATCTTGAGCTTGGACCATCCTGAGATGACCTCTAAGGGGATCTGCCCTTCGGTTAACCTGTGGAATTGCTGAATCTCTTGTGGTATGCTGGGTGACTGTGGCAATTTGACTCTCTTGGAAGACCTAGTTTCTGGGGAAGAAGCCAGGCTGCCAGAGGCTTGGGAGAACCTTCTCTTATCAGCCGGAGTGGATCCAACTTTCCCAGAAGTAGGAACCTTAGCCTGGGAGATAGGGGTAGCATTAATTGGGGGTTCCAGTGTCATCAGCTCATCTTCTGGGAACAAATCTTCGTATTTCTCCGAAGGTTGTACAAAGGATGGAATGGTACCAGACATACCTGAAAAGACAAGACAGCCAGAATGTTAAAAATCATAACATAAATATGCAAAGAGAAATGTGGAAAAAGTGGCCAGTTACAGGATAAACAGTAACTACCATGTAATCGACACACGCATGGAGGCCCATAAAGATACGGATAAAAACGAATAAAAAGAAAAGCACCAAAGAGAAGTGCGGCACAGTGAGTAAAAAGGTACAAAAGTAGAAAGCGGAAGCCTAGGTTACCAGGGCTGGAGCGGTCGGTAGCCCCCTTCTCCTCCCAAGCGGTACCGTAAGTATCAGAATTTCTAACAGACACCTCCATCCCCTGGGCAGGGGGAGAGGGAGCCAGGGGTCTCGTAAATCCCAACCTCACTAAGGTTTCCGGAGTTAACAGACTCTCGCCATCTCCTAAACTAGCTGCCAACCTCATAATCTTTTCGGCTCTTTTTGCCTCAGCCCCCTCGAGCAGAGTTTGCGATGGGATCCCTAAATGAGATAATAGATAGTAAAAAGGGGGTAAGAGCTATGGAGAGAATCAACCAAATAAAGGTTACCAGTAATGAACGAGGGTACCGGATGCTTACCCGGAGTCAGATTCCACTCTTTTCTCACCTCTTCACAATCATAACAATACAAAAACATTTCCATCCAGTCATACATTCCCCGCTTATTTCCCTTAATACATCTCCCTTGCCTGTCGTTCCAGGAGGTGAGGTAAAAAATACCTATCTTCCTTCCCACACCCTTTAGTTGATAAAAGTACCCTAATTCCCTGGGGGTAAGGGGGACAGAAAAGGTTTGATCGTAGAGGATATACATACATGCCGCCACCCTGAAGGAATTAGGTGACAGTTGCATAGGAGCTATCTCGTAGAAGTTCAGCATGTCAACAAAAAACGGATGCATCGGCATAGAGAATCCCAGCTTGAAAAAGGATGCAGACAGTACCGCATTGGGTATAGCTTGATCAGGTTCAAAGTTGCCAAACCTATGGCACCTCTCACCGGCGGTAGGTACCACCATGTCGCATCCTGGATCGCATGATTCCTTCAACCTCGCAAGTCTGTCAGCATTCATGGACGAATCTGTATCCTCACAAGAGGGAACAAAACCTGCAGGAACATGGGGCTTTCGCTCAACCTTTGCCACCAACGGCATCCCAACATTATCATTCTTTTCCGTCACATCATCATTACTGAAGAATGGCTGTTCACCACCTAGCCAAAGATCATTTATAGTTTTTTCCCCTTCATCAGTGTTGGAACTAACATCAATCCTTTCTGCCTCTCCACCATCAGAATTCGATGAACCGGCCTCCAGGGAAAGGCTAGGATACCGGTTGACAATCTCAGCGGACAAGGGATCTATTACTTCTACCTGGGAACGTGTCCTGGAGCTAACTGATGGTTTAGATTCAAGCAGGGGCTGGGAGAGCAAAAGATTATTAAGATGGGTGGACCCCGAATCAGACGGTTCCCCAGACACGGGTGATAAACATCCTAAACACTGGGAAGACTCCCTCGATGTTGATGAAAGAGACATCTGCAACCACAAAAGAGGGAGGCAGATTAGTAAGGGGGATTGAAATCGAAAAGTTCAGGGTCGAATAAGGCAACAGCTCCCAGCCACTGATGAGGCTACCAGACCAAAATCGAGGAGTCAAGACCCGGGGGGTAACCATCCACATGGCTGCCTAACCTATTAACCCCACTTCTAGCTAAGCGAAATGGAAAAAGGCTTACAGAGATAAGGTGTAATAAGAATGCCTAAACGAGCAAGTTACGGGTATTAAACTTAGGGTAGCATACCTAAAATGACAATATTCATTGAAATCAAACATCAAACAAGCTAAATGCATACTAAGAAACGGTCAACAGGGCAACCAAAATACAAATCGCGCCAACCGCTTCGATTCACAACGCCAGATGAAAACTCATACATGCATATGTCAATTAAGATTTGTGTATAAAGATCTAACCTATATACGATTCAAGGTCTAGGAATGACAACAAGAATCTATAAGTGGAGATATCAAATTTGGAAACATCGAAGCCTAGAACACATAATACGCACTAGAAGTATCATTGATTAACTCAATGTGTGCACAAAGAATAAATTAGAGAGCTTGGCATCAAAACTGAATTGAGAAATTCAGAGGTATACCTGGACGAGATGGAAGGTACGGATGATTGAAACGCCTAAGCCTCCACCGGATAAGCCTTTGCTGAAAGCTCTCAAAGAAACCCTTGCTTGCCCAAAAGAGGATGTGGAGAAAAGATAAAATACAAAGGGCTAAGTGAATAGATATATACAAACGGAGAGAAAAGAGACATGTCCCCTTTGATTAATGAATGTGGCACAGAAAACAAGATGGAGTGGGAAACGTCCTTTGTGTGGAAAATGGGCTATTTTTTGAATTTATTTTTGTAAAAACGGTAGAGTCCCAGCCTGATTCTCCTCCCTTATTAGTTATCATTTTTATCTTCGTAGATTTAAAATGATTAACTTATCCTTAAAACATATAAATTATGAGGTTTCCGTTCATTGGTAAACCCAATTTTAGCTCTCATGATATTGTTACAAGGAGCCTTCGAATAAACGATAATATTAACTTTGACGTTTACGATAAAGAGTTTTCAAGGCTAGTACCGTAAAGAATGCTGACTTGACAAGATGGCATAAGCCTGAATCTTCCTAGGAAACGGCACCCTGTGAATATTAGGTTCCCCTTGCACACAGTACTTCAGGGAACCGGGGGGTAGTTGTTGTGACCAAAATCTTGCATGGGTTAGATTTAGGCCCACTAGAGGATTAGGGTCCAGATCCATGAAGAGAATGTGTAATCTGTCGGGTTTCCGGAGGCCTGCGGTAGCCCTAGGGGTTACCATGTACACTGCAGCACGGGAACGCATGACTAAGGGTCTCAAGGTATCCCCTTGAGGATAACCTATAACTATTATCAGTCATCCAGCAGAGCTTCCAGAGTAGCTTCCGTGATAGGGGTTACCGGAGGGGGTACCGGAGCCAGGCTACCGGGCGGTATCCCCAGCTTCCGCCGGAAGCCTGATCAGGCTGCCAAATCAGATAAGGCACGCCTCCTACTTTTTAGGAACACGTTTATATCATCTAAAAACACTCTCAAACAGATAAACATTCAGTTATTTGAGGATATATGTCATATATACTTGATAAATGATACAAAATCATGATAAATACAAGAGATAATCATTCTATGTTACCTAAACTGCTTGGTAACCTGATTATACACATCATACTCGATTATTATCAGAAATAATAGTCATTATCCCACTGGAGAGAGGATAACTTATCATAAACAAACGATCATATCCTTCAAGAACTACATTCGGGCTTGATCCACTATAAATAGTGGTATGTAGGCAGTTTACGGGATCTTCTTCGACACTTACACTCCTTGAGTAGCTAGAGCACGTGCACTCTTGTGTGACATAGTCAAATTAGGGTTCTTGGCTGGCCAACATTTGGTCCTTGAGCTCTCATCCCATAGATTCAGTCTGATCCTTCCGAGGAACTACATCCCGTGTTCCCTAGTCGTGAGCCTTCCCGGGCGGCTAGCTATTGATCTTCAACCACGAGCCTTTCTGGGTGGTTGGACGATTCCTTGTTTATTGGCGCTATTCCAGCACGAGGCCTCATAATCTGTTGTGCTAAATTCCTCCCACAACAACTTACAAAGTGAATTCATCGACATAAAAAAAACTATAATTTAAAACATAATTTTTAATTAAGTTTTAAAAAATATAATTTTAAATATAATTTTAAATTATGTTTTAAACTATAATTTAAAATATAATTTTAAAGGGTTTTGAGGTCTTTATAATTCCAAAAAAAGAATTATGGATTAAAATAATTTTATAGGACAAAATATAATCTATAAAATTAAAAATTAAAAAATTAAAAGCAAAAAACTATAATTCACAACAAACACAAATATAATTTAGAATAAATAAAAACAAATACAAAAACATGTTAAAAACAAGTACAAACTTTTATAACATTAAATATAATAAAAAAATATTTGATATTTAGAAATGACACATAAATAAACAAATTGTGATCTACAAAACAAACACTAATTTTAAAAGATATAATAAATTTAGAAAACTAAAATACAAAAAAAATTCAAAAATAATGCAAATAGAACAATAAAAACTAACAGAAAAACATAAAAGAAGTACCCTTTTTCAAAATAAAAAAAATTGTATAACATATTTTCGCATAATATCCCAAAAATAAATAAATAAACATAATCAGAAATATCAAATTTCAAATAAATGAAACAAATTAATACCATATATTATTTTAAAAAAGTTCAAAAGCACCTAATAAAAAAAATCAATGCATATAAAAAAATAACAAATTATTTTAAATAATTATTAGATAACCACGTATGTTAAATACATGTAAAAAAATTCTAAAATATTCTTAGATTACCACGTATGTTATATAACAAAATAATAAAAAAATACTAATACCAATATAGTACCAACATTTTTCAAGTATATCATATATAATTTAAGAAAATAAAATAAAAACCATCCAAAAAAAATATGTTAAACTAAACTTTAGAATATAATTTACAAAAAAAACAAATACCACATAAAAGTCATTTTAAAAAAATATTAATTAAATAAATGTAATATAAATATTACATTTATGTTTTACGTATTTCTAAAATTAAGCCAAAAAGAAATAGATTTGATACTATAGTTGTAAATAAATTAAAAAGGTAACCGAAAACCAAAAAACAAGAAATTTAAAAACTACCTAATATAAAAAAAATAATGTTAAGTTATAAATAAAAAAGATAAAAAAAACGTGAATCTGTAATGTCTCAAGTATATCATGTATAATAAATACTATAACATAAAATATTTACTTATAAATTCTTCAATAAAATCGTTTCTTAAATTTATATTAAAAAGCAAACACAAATAAACAAAAAAAAAATGCAACTCTATTGAAAAACAATATTTCTATTTCATCATATTATTATTTTGCGAAAAATGTTAGACACAATATTATAGTTGTAAAAAGATTTAAGAACCCAACAAAGAAACATAATATAAAATTAAAATATTATAACATAACACAAATTCAAAAATTGAAAATTACAAAAATGTAAAATTTCATCAACAATTAAATTAAAACTAAATTTATACAATTAAATTAATGAAAAATATATCAACAAATTCATCAATTATTATTATAAGTAAATTTACCAATTATTATTTTATTATTATTTAATGTGAAAAATATAATTTAAAATAACACTAAAATTTTTTATAATATAGTGACAAAATAACCCGTGCAATGCTAGTTATATATTAATATAGATAACGATATAATGTCGTAAGACGTGTGGATGATAATGGCTTCTAGAACAGAATTGACCACATACATATGTCCATCAGGCACGTCCATATTCCTATCCATTACGACCTGGAGCCACCTCCATCATGTCAAGTCATCATTACCCCTATCAACTATCAACTCATCTAGAAACTCTTCGCATCATCCCAATTAACAACAGGCATCGTACAATGTTGTGTAATAATTTATTATTATTATTATTATTATTATTATTATTATTATTATTATTATTATTATTATCATCATCATCATCATCATCATTGATATACTATATTTTATTGGGATAAATAGTTTATAATTATAACATTAATTAGAAATTAGCGAGTTTAAATTATAAAATATTTATTTGTTTTTATTAAATTAATAATTTCTATTTTTTTACTTTTATTTCGATTCAGTACTGCTTATTATTAACATAGATATTTTAATTCCACAAGGCAGAATTCTTACCACTAAACTACAGTACTAGTCAGTAGTGTTCCCTGAAAGTTCATTTCCCCCCCTAAATATTCGAATTTCTAGGTAAAAAATTATTATAATTCCAAAAGAATTCGTTAAAATTAAAGATAATATGTAAATATATATGTGATTAATTTAATAAAAAACTCTTTTGTATATTTCAATATAATAATATGAATTTTTATTTTAATACCAAAATATATAATACTCCCTCCTCCGTATTTTATTAGTTGTCACGTTTGATTTTTGGATGATTAAATTGGTCAAAATATGATTAAAATTTGTACATTGTATATAGCTTAAAAAAAAATTATAATTGAAAATTATATTAAATCTATTTTATATTATAATTTTTACTTTTCTAAAATGATAAAATGATTTTTTTAATTTTTAATTAAAAATTAATCAATTTAATCATAAAAATCAAAATATAACAACTAATTAGGAATACATGAAATATTAAGTTCAGTGAAAAAGTTGGTTTCAAACTGTTTTGCTTTTGCAATGTAAATCGTACCTAGTAACTATACAAAGATATCATATAACATTAAATATCTAATCATATTTTTAAAATTATTAATCATAAAATTTAAAATATAACAATTAATTAGGAATACCAAAACCGAAAATATTAAGTTTAGTGAAAAAATTAGTTTCAAACAGTTTTTTTTTTTTTTTTAAGGAAAGTTTCAAACTGTTTTGCTTTTGCAATGTAAATCGTACCTAGTAACTTATACAAAGATATCATATCTATACTACTATATTATAATAAGCGAAATAAGGTATAATTGGTTGGTCAGTTACTCAATCGATTAACACCTTCCCAAAAATTTTGTTAACACCATCCAAAAAAACTAAAATGCATATAAAATTTTATCTATACTATACTATAATAAGCGAAATAGGGTATAATTGGTTGGTTGGTCAGTCGGTTAACACTTTCCAAAAAAAGTTTGTTAACACCTTCCAACAAAAATAAACCAAAATGCATATAAAATTTTATTTTACAAAAATTAAATTACATGTTTTACTAAATAACAAACCCTTTTAACTCTTTCAAAAAAAAAAACCCCTTTTAATTATAATCCAATTATTATTCAATTACATACACTTTCAATTATATCTGAATTAAAATCACATATTTATTAACAAATTTACAAAAAATTATAAATCAACAAAATGAAAATAATCTAAAAATATATAATAAACAATAAAATTTTTACACAATTACAAATTAATATTAAATTCTATTTTAGACAAATATTACATTATGGATTATTATAGAATCATAATTTGAATATGATAATATCAATAAAAATTTGAATATAAGTATATACGATACTTCCACTGATAATTATATTATTATAATAAAATGTTGTCATAATTCGAATATATATTATGCTAATATTGTATTAAATAATATATATGAGATATATAATTATTAAAATATAAATAAAATATTATTTAAATTTAAGAAAGCCATGCATCGCACGGGTTAAAATCTATTATATATTTATACAATACTATTATAAGCAAAATAAGGTATATTTGGTTAGTTGGTTGGTTGGTTAACACCTTCCAAAAAAATTGTTAACACTTTACTAAAAATAATAAGTTAAAAAAATTATATTAAAAATATCAATTTACTTATTATAAACAACAAAGTTTATCAGTAAGGTTATCTATACTATCTATACTATACTTTTATAAGCGAAATAAGGTATAATTGGTTGGTTGGACGGTCGGTTAACAACTTCTCAAAAAGTTTGTTAACACCTTCCAAAAAATAAATAAAAAAATTAAAATACATATAAATTTTATTTTGCAAAACATAAACTACATATTTTATTTAATAACAAACTCTTTTAATTATAATTCCATTATTTTTCAATTACATACTCTTTCAAATATATTTGAATTAAAATCACATATTTATTAACAAATTTTAAAAAAAATTACAAATCAACAAAGTGAAAACAATCTAAAACTATATAATAACTAATAAAATTTTCACACAATTACAAATTAATATTATTCAATTTTAGACAAATATTACGTTATGAATTATTATATAATCATAATTTAAATATGATAATAACAACAAAAATTTGAATATCTATACTATACTATTTATAAGGTATAATTAGTTGGTTGGTGAGTCGGTTAACACCTTTCCAAAAAGTTTGTTAACACCTTTCCAAAAAAAAAAAATTAAAATGCATATAAAATTTTATTATACAAAAATTAAACTACAACTTTTACTTAATAACAATTTTTTTTTAATTATAATCCAATTATTATACAATTACATACTCTTTCAATTATATTTGAATTAAAATCACATATTTATTAACAAATTTACAAAAAATTATAAATCAACATGAATTACAAATATTGTTTCATTAAGGAAACATGGTCAATACTTTTGGGACAAGCAAAAAAGGAATTAAGGCCAATATAAATGAGACGGAGAGAGTATATAAAAATAAGGATTTGTGTGTAATTAATGCTAGAGTTAAGATTCGAGTTTTAATGACTGTACTTGTGTTTCGGGACTTGATTCGTGTCTTCACAAGATGCCTACGTATTACAATCGTATGTTGAGAATCAAACCAAAACGTAATTTTTGGTGATGCCCTCGGGGCTATGGCGGCTAGGATATACCAAGAACGTAGTGGCTTGTATGTCCATATTGAAGGAAGTCTGAAATGTCGACGACGTATTGAGCTCTATCCAAAAAAACATTTTTATGAGAATGAGAGGGGTCAGACCCTTTATATAGGCGTTAAGAGCCTTAGATTTAGAGTAAGGTTAGGACACTTGGAGGCCAAGTCTTCTTCTAGGTCGTTGATTCTAGATCGTTCCAATCAATCGTTCCAATCAATGATTCAGTTTCCTTGTTGATCTCTATATCTCATATCAAGGACTTTAGAAGCGAGTTTTGTATCCGGCTACCGCATCTTTGACCCAAATATAATGTATTTAAGTCCAACTAGAATTTCGAACCTTTCAATTGACCTCATTTATTACACAATTAATGCAATATTAATTATATTTTGGGGTTTTAGTTTACCCATATCAAATGTTATGATGCAAATATAAGAAATATTGTTATAATTGAAATATAATAAAATACATTAAATCATTAAAATACATTATTTAAATAATAAAAGCAATATACTAAGGCTAGGTTGAAGTTGCTTTTATAGCATTCACATCCCATCCCCCAACCCCATCCTTATAATTTGAGGATTTGTCCAACTTTTCTTCTAAAACACTCCTCCATCCCATTCCCCATTTTGGGGTTTGATTTAGGGACCAAAGTTTGAGTCCCCATATTTAGGGACCAAAGTTGATGCCTCATCCCCATCCTCATACACTCTCTCTCCTCATATAATAATATTAAATTGTATTTATAAAAGTGGGTGAGTTTTGGTAGTTAAAATTGTAAGTGAAAGAGAGAGAAAGAAGTAATATAAAAAAGAATATAGGGATAGGGGAATGGAAAATGGGGAATGGGTTGTAGAAATTTTTTGATAATTTTGGAGATTTACTATTTTTATTTGGGAATTTACTATTTTTAGTAAGTTTTTGGGGTTGGGGATGGGGAATGGGATGTGAATGCTCTTATATGCACATAAATTTGTGAATGACATTCATTAGTAGGGGTTAGAGTACTTAAAAAAATTGTTAATGATTAAAATTGTTTAAATGATAAGAAAAAACTGAAAATTTTCAATTAACATATATTTAGAAGATTTTGTATAATGAATAATTTTTGATTATTAAAAATTAAAATATAAAATGAAAATAAATTTGATATATTATCTATTTAAATGTAATACTAAGTTCCATAAAATAAATTAATAAAATAAAACAAAATATCTACCAATTTTGACTTTTAATTATTTTTCGATCATGTATAATCTTTTAACTTAATTAATTTAAAGTCAAAACTTTATCTAAACTCAAGTTAAAAACTTAGCCAATTGATTTTAGAACCTATTTGACAAATGGTAAAAACATGGATGATGATATTGCTCTCCTCCCAACTCGAATTATCAAACATTTGTTGGTATATAACAATTATTATAACTATTTCATATTGTACTTCTTTAATACATTATTTTGAATTTGTTTTGGTTAAATTCAATTTCCATAATTTGAACTACAAAACTGCGATAGTCGGAAAAAAAAGGGGAAAAAAATACAACCATCTACAATTAAATTATAATTTTCTTAAATCAATCCGATACCGTTACCATGAGTAGTGCTATATGTATAAAGTTGGACACAGACAATTTCAAAATGACATGACAAAATAAATTTTATTTTATTACCAAAAATTTCACAAAATGTCACATAACATTTTGGAAATAGTAATTAATTTTGTTATCCTAGCATTTTTTTCCTGTACAATACAGAAATGGATTATTCATATCTGAACCGCTTGCAACTTGTAAACCATATTTAATTAAAAGAAGTTAAAAAATTTGGCAACAAATATATTTAGAAATGATATACTTTTGATAATTTTCCAAGAATGAATAACCAAACACTATCCAATTATGATTAAATTTTATGGAGTTTCGTTTATGAATAACATTAAACTATGATGTATGCATGAAAACATAAAATAACTACTCCTACTTAAAACTTGCTTGTCACTTGTCAGTTGTGATAATGTAGTGGACCCATCGTAAACAGAAGCAAGTTCTATAAAAAAGTCCGTTATATTCTTGTTTATGCTTATTTTGTTGATTGGTTATATGTTGTAGTTTAATTATTTCCAATAGAGACAATATAAATTATGCATTCAAAATATTATATTTACAAAGAATATTTAATGAATATTATTATTTCATTCAAAATCTTAAAAATCATATATGATTTGCAAGCAGAACATGTTTTGAAAAACAATACATTCTGCAATGTTTTTCTTGCAAAACATACATAATTTTCAAATTTTTTAATGAAATTTACATGTAAAACATATATAATTTTAAAGATTTTCAGTGAAATAAATAAAACGAAACGAAACTTTACTCAGTTATAATACCACTCAAAGTGGTGTCTGAGGAGGGTAGATGTACGCAGACCATGCCCTTATACAATAGGGAGGCTGTTTCCGAAGAATCCTCGGCCATTACAAATACAGAAATACAAATACAGAAACGAAACCTAATACAAACTAAGAAAACTCACGCACACCCAGACAAATAATAATTTGTATACAACATAATTTTCAATGAATAATTTTTTATAATATTCTAATTAAAATATAATCTCTCGTCTCCACTAAAATTTTGATTTATATACAACTACAATGGATAACCAAATACTATCCAACTATGGTTAAATTTGGTTGAGTATCGTTTACGAAAAACATTAAACCATGATGTATGCATGAAAACATAAAATAACTACTCGTCTACTCCTATTTAAAACTTGCTTGTCTGCTGTGATAATGTAGTGGACCCATCGTAAACACAAGCAAGTTCTATAAAAAGAGTCTGTTATTACTACATGAAATGAAACAACCTTCTTCATATTTGTAAACAATTTCACTTCATTCTGTATCCCTTCCCCCTCTATCTAATTATATATAATTATCACGACAAGATCTTTGATTTTAGTTAAAAATGGATCAAATATATGACATGGGTTGGTTAGTGATTACACTAACACTGGGTGGCATAGCTGCAATTTATGGTTTCTTGAAAAGGGTTAATCATAAATATGTTTATTCATCTTTACCTTTGGATGATTTGGCTTGGGGATCTTCTTTTATTGGAAATATTTGCACCTTCCTTAAATCTCTTTCTTATGTTGGTGATTCCCCTAATTTTTGCTGCAATTCTCACACCGATCTTAGGTATATTACCTTTTCTCTCTCTTTATATCTTCATATTCTTTGTTTAGTGCTTTATTCTTTTCATATATGGTTTGTTTTTTGTATGTTGCTGCAGTTGATCTGTTAGTAAGCTTTAATTCTTTTGGGTCTTGTCATTGGTTTCCTTTGATTTTGATCTGGCAACAACTTGGACCCTTTTATTTATACGGGGAGGTGGCAATTGGGTTTCGAGATGTGTTCTTGTTCGTTAACGGGTTTATTTCATGTGTATGGAAATGAAATATTGGCTTAGAGTAACAATTTTTTTGCTAGCGTCTGGTCATACAGTATTTGTTATATGGGACACGTTAAATGAGTGTGCGTTTTTTGTTTTCGGATTTTGTGTAGATCGTCTCCATAATTGAGTGGATCGGGTATTTTCCACCCCTAGAACATCCAAATGTTATCGATTTTTAAGTATACAGGGATGGAAAAACGAGGGGGGCTTTGCGACTAGGATATCTTGAATGCTCATCCAACCCAAATATTAACACGTTTACTTGATTTAGGGTGTCATTTTAGGTTTCCCTACTTTGTGATGAAACAAAAAATATTAATACCAGTTTGACGAGAACAGATAGAAGAGGAAATGGGAAGTAGTTGACTTTGCACCTACACCTAGTAGCTTACATAAAATTGAAGGCAAAAAGGGAATTCAACTACTATAAGATGTAGGTGAGCAGTTTAAGCCTTTAAGGTGATTTGTAGCTGGATACATTGATAAACTTGTTGAAGTTAGCCTTTTGAGTTAAGATATTGTTTGACCTTGATTAAAGTTCAACAAGATACGGGGAACTAAGGGACAAAAGGATATGGTTGATTTGTTTAGATGATAGCTATTAAACAGAGTATTCTGTTTGAATATAATGAATTTAATTATTGTGATATACTTATCTAAGAGATGTTATCTGATGTGTAACCAACTGAGCTGAGCGTTTTAGATCATATTTTAATTTAAACATAGATTACAATAGGACATGTTGGATACTTGGAAAGACTACTTAATATATTCTAAGGCTATACAGAATGCTGTCTTTATCAATTATGTAAGAGTTCTAAATATTAATCATTTACTACATCTACATCATTCCGTAGAGTATATGTAATAAATAAACTCACGTTCTTTAGGTTAAGTTAAACTTTAACATGCTTAAAATCAGTTATGAGTGATCAAAAGTTGTATGTAAGTTATGCTGGTTGAATAATATAATTGCAATTGGATGTATTTTCGTACTGTCTGCTATTTACATTTTGTACTACTGTCGTCTGTATTTAGATTTCTTTCTATAGTTCTATTTACTCGTGGACATCTAAGATACAACATTATTTATACTCTTCAAAATAATTGATGAATATATTGTTTGTCAGCAATGCTCTAATTATTCATCTTTGCTCTTTTAGTGATTGCTTGGAATTTCAATTTTCATCATGGGAAGAGAAAATTATTTCGGCTAAAAAACGTGAGCGCAAAGTTGGTTATTACCTGCAGAAGAAATCCAATGGAAAGTATACTTTGGCAGTCATTGGGAAACAAATCATTGCAAGTCACATGTTGTATGAAGTTAATTGGTCCTTCGCTCGTCATTATGCTCCTCACCTGTCTCCACGTCAAGCTCTCAAGTGGAATACCAAGCGCGAAGTGATTGACTGGTTATCCACGATGGTAACTCAGCCTGAAAAAAAAATTGTACATGAAGTTCAGTATATGAAGGAGGGTAACAGTTTCTTTAAAGTTTTGATAGGCGAGTATCAGAAGAAGTTGACTATACCTGCAATGTATATGCAGCAGCACAGCAACGTTATGGAGGGTTCAATGAGACTGAGGAACGGAGAGCGGGAATGGAAAGTGGAGGTTGATAACCAAGTAATAAAGGGTGGTTGGGATGTATTTGTCAAGGATCACAAGCTTCATGAGGGTGATTTCCTTGTTTTTACCTCTCTTGGTGAGATGTTCTTCAATGTTGCTATTTTTGGTCAGAATGGTCGAATTAAAGAATTCCCCTGGTACCATGCTTTCAATCCTGATGGTAGAGTTGTGTATGCGTAAATATGGCTAATCGCTTTTTTAATGAGGTGAGAGTCTTAACTTCAGGTTGGATAGGTAGGTGAATGCTTGGGGATGTAAAGTGGAGGTTTGGTGCTGACTAATCTTTGCAATGAAATCAAGTACTGGACAATATGATATATTTGTTCTGCTTTTCTCCAGACTTGCAATGGACATCTTGCATCGACTGAAAATCTACTATGCTTCTCTGAGTTTTAATTTACCTTGGGTAAATTGTAATGTCATAGTTTTAATATCATAGTATCATTGTACAGATAGATATTAGAAGCCTAAAGCTTTGAGTTTTTCAGAGTATCATAATGGAAAAAGTAATAAAATGTTTTCCATGTTTAAGAGCATTTCTGAGATCTTTAGTGATAGAATAGTGTATTGTTTCAAGAGATCTAGTGGTGGCTCAAATCAGTGTGACCCTCTTTTCTTTCTCATTTATACATCATCCCAATCTTAATTACTCCTAGTATTCTATAATAAGTTAATAAATGTTTTATGCTTCTCTCTATTCTTCTTTTGGTACTTTATATATTCAGATTCAGATTCAGATTATTTTTAATAGGAACACATTAAACAAGGAGTGAATGTAAAAATATTGCTGAAAGATGAAAATAGGCCTTATGATTTATTTAAGATAGTAAATTAAGAGTCTTTCAGTTAAGAAATGGAATCCGATTTTGTGAGCATGTGAAAAAGGTGATCTGACTTAATCCTTGCTCTGATGCCATATTTTTTGGAGGCAGCAGTACCACATCTGAAGTACAGACCAAGACATAAACTAAAACAATGTTTGGTTTACTTAAGGATGATTACAGAGCACTTGCAAAACTGCTGCTCTTGCAAACTTTTTTGTTATTGCTTTAATTTTTCTGATACATTTGCAGATTACATGGTACAAGAATCTATATTTGAATGTAGAAAAGGTCTAAACTTTGTACAGAACAGAAAACAAATGTACAGGCTGCAGAAACTGAATTTTATTAAGGTGTAAGATACGTACAAGTCACAAACTCAAATTTGTTTTTTTAAACTTGAAACCAGCCATAGACAAGACTGCCTATTTATACATAAACACCATTCTTGAAGGATCATCTACAGCTGGTTCATGTACTACAAGAAGCTAGACAGTTTCTCATAAATTAATTACAGCAGACCTTTCAATTATCTTAGAAAACTCTTATAGATAGGCTGATCATATATTCTTACTTGCTGAATCCGGAACATTCTGGACTCTTTAAATCGGCATTGATTTGTCTTCCAACATCCCCTCTCAATGCTGATGACTTGTTGCATACACCAAGTGCAGTGCGGAACTTGTTTATCTTTGAAACTGGCAAGCTCCTGGTGAAAACATCTGCAACCTGCTGTTCAGAGTTTACTGGACTCAAATCAATTTCTCCGCTTAGCACCTTCTACCGGATATAATGATGTTGAACCTCAATGTGTTTTGTCCTAGTGTGGAATACCGGATTTGATGCAAGTCTTATTGCACTTTGATTGTCGTAAAAGAGATCCACTGAGTAGTCAACACTTATACAAATATCTCGAAGTATTCCTAAGAGCCACAAACATTCTTGAGCTGCCATTGTTGTAGCTCGATACTCTGCTTCTGTAGATGACAACAAAGCAACAGTTGGTTGTTTCTTAGTGCACCATGAAATGGCTCCTGAACCCGAGTTAAAAGTATAACCTGAAGTAGACCTTCTTGTTGACAGACCCGGCCCAATTTGCATCTGTAAATCCAACTAACTCTTCGATTTCTTTAGTTTCATATAGAATACCATAGTCCTTTGTATTTCTGACATATCTAAGAATGCACCTGCTTGCAAGTGTGGTCTCCTTGGTTTTATCATGAACTGACTTGCAATGCCCACGGAATAACAAATGTCTGGAGGGGTAATGGTTAAGTACATGAGACATCCAACAAATTTTCGATATAAACACGGATCTCTCAATTATCACCATCTTCTATTCTTAATATTTGATTTACTTCCATTGGTGTAGAGATTAGTTTGCAGTTCGCCATTCCAAATTTGTTTAAAAGATCCTCAGTATATCTTCTCTGGCACAAAAACAACCCATTTGAAGTTCTTTCAATTTCTAGGCCGAGGAAATGTTTTAAGTTCTCCGAGGTCTTTCATTTCAAATCTTCTTTGAAGATTTACACGTGCTTCTCTGATTTCCTCCAAAGCATCTCCAGTAATTCTGAGATCATCTACATATAGCAGAAGAGTAAAGTGCACTTTGTGCACCTGAACTTTGGCGAAGACACTACTTCGCATACCATAGTTTCAAATCTGCCACGGGTAATACCAAACAAGCTAACTACTTAAAATTTGTGTACTGCCGTCTAATTTCCTCTAACGGCGTCAAATGTCCAGGGGTATTGTTGTCTTTTACTCTTGAACCGTAATTCTTGACTTTACATGAATTATTTTTCAAATCTGGGAAATTAGGGTTCTTGGGGTTAAAATTAGGACTTTTATTTCCAGTGATTGTTTGATGATTCTGATGGTTTGTATAGATTCTAGAGGATATATTCAACTCCTATATATAGTTAATTGCATCAAATGTTCCCGATTATGTGATAAACGAATTTGAAAGTTTTGACCGAATATAAAATCGATTCGTGCATTGCTTTTGTTGATTGCTCGTGTATAAGGTGTTAGGGGTTTGATTGTACAAGTCATAAGCTTCATTTTGTGATGTAGAACGTTCAATTTGGTTTAGAAATGAACAACATCAAATTGTTGCCGGAAAATTTGTCCGAGGTCTCCGGAAAACGGGTTTCTTCGTTCGTTTTGGTCATTTTTGGCCGCGTTTGGTTCTTGTTTTTGTTGTATGTTGTTGCCCGGGTGAAGGCCCTTCGATTAGCAGCCAAAACAAGTGTGTATGTGTGTAAAGCAGGGCCGCCGGGAAGTTATGAACTTCGCCGGAATCTGCAGTTGTTGCCGGAGTCTGCAGATTCCCAGCGAATTCATGAACTCCGGCCGGGTTCTTGATTTTTCTCTTTCTTTTTGTTATTATCAGCTGCAGTTTTCTGTTTTAAATATTCTTTAAAATATTTTGACTTAAAGTTTGTGAGTTTATTGTTGTTTTAACTGCTACTGGAAAAGATAACAATACCCCTGGTCATTTGACGCCGTTAGAGGAAATTAGACGGCAGTACACAAACTTTAAGTAGTTAGCTTATTTGGTATTGCCCGTGACAGATTTGAAACTTTGGTATGCGAAGTGGTGTCTTCGCTAAAGTTCACGTACACAAAGTGCAATTTACTCTATAGTAGAATGATAACAACTTTTCCTTTAATTGTCTTCACGAAGAGACTAGAATCACCCGCTGATACGTGATAACCACAAAATATTAAAATTTTTGCAATTTTTCCGTACAAAGCCCTTGGTGCTTGTTTAAGGCCGTATAATGCTTCCTTCAACTTGCACACATATTCGGGATTCCTTTGATTAACGAATCCAGCAAGTTGTTCCATGTAAATTTCTCGATCCAAGTCTCCATAAAGAAACACATTTTTTAATTCCATTAGTCAAAGTTTCCATGACTTGCTAGCTGCTAACGAAATTAAAACCGTTGTCATTTTTGCCATCGGTGAAAAAGTTTCATCGTAATTTATCCCATATTCCTGCGAAAATCCTCGTGCAACTAGTCGTGCTTTGAATCTCTTGATGGAACCATCATTTCTTCTTTTTATCTTTTATACTCATTTACAAGAAATGGGCTTTACTCCTTTTGGTCTTGGGACAAGCTCCCAAGTTTCATTCTTTATAAGTGCTGAAATTTCCTCCTTCATAGCACCCTCCCTTTAATGAATGCCTTTAGCCTCTTGACAAGTTCTGGGCTCTTCTTGTTGTATTTCAGATGCATAACTTCAGCGAGTGAGATAACATCAACGTAACTAGCATGTGCATACCTAGGATTAGGTCTCCTTATCCTTGTTTACCTTCTTAGCTCTGCTGGTTTGTCGACACACTGATCTTGGACAGTGCTTGTGTCTTCTCTCTCGTTATAGTCATCCCCTCTTAATTGTGGACTTGGTGGACTTCTATTGCCTGATTGCAAAGGACTCTGTTCACCAACCTCAGATGTTTCTTGTCCAGATTAGCCTACAAGTGAGTCATCTTGAAGCTCCATCGATATGGGTGTAGTGTGATCATACATCTTTGTCTCTGAAATTGCCTTGATGTCAGGTGACTACCATTATGATGCTTCATCAAATACAACATCCGGAGATACATAAACTTTATCTGTCGTGGGATCAATGAACTTTCAACCTTTCTTCCTTTGGTCATAGCCGACAAAGATACACTTTGTTGCCTTTTTATATTGTTTTGTTCTCAATTGTTCAGAAACAAACACATAGCAAACACAACCAAACATTCTGAAGTGTTATACAGTTGTTAGAATATAATATAAGATCCGGTTAGGGCCTTCCTTTAACACCTTAAGGTTTTAGGAGAGCTGGTAACTTAACATGGTATCAGAGCTCATGCACGCAGAGGTCCCAGGTTCGACTCCCTGCGACCCCCAATATTCTCAATATTTAATATGGACACGAAGGCAAGTTATGCTCCAAATATGAGCGCCCGTGATCCACTCTTCGACCCAAAAAATGGGCTTTCGAGTGAGGAGGAGTGTTAGAATATAATATAAGATCCGGCCTTAGATGAGTTGGTTACTTAACAACAGTAGCCCTTTTTCTGTACAAAACTTGGTAAGGTGATCGAAAACCAAGTTTTTCTTCAGGTAATCGATTTATGATATGTGCTGCTGTTAGCATACACTCGGCCCAGTAATGGGGTGCGACATTCTTCGCATGAATCATGCTTCTGCAAGTCTCACCCAAATGCTGTTTCTTCCTTTCGGCGACGCCGTTCTGTTGGGGCGTGTATGAACATGTAAACTAATGATATATAACCTCTTTAACTAATACTTCTCAAAATCTTGTGATGTGTATTCCCCTCCATCTTCGGTCCTTAAACATGTAATTCTTTGTTTGAACTCATTTTCTACCAGGCATTTAAAGTCCACAAACTTCTGATATACTTCTGATTTTTCAACCTGAAAATAAACCTGAGAAGATGCGTGATCTTCATTCTTGATTTTACAGAAGAATAAAGAAAGAAAATGAAAAATGTATATTCAGTCAAAAGTCTGTTACAGAGTAGTTACAAAGCAGTATATATATACAAGTATGGAAATGATAGTTGGATACAGCTGTAATGATTGCCTAATCTATCCACTAATCATTGCTTAATCTAACTAACTAATATGTAAACGTGGCAAAAGGCCACATAGCTCGATACCCCCCAGCAAGCTGGACATCAAGGTGGATCAAATTGAAGGCCAAGCTTGACACTTAGGAACTTATGATGAGTATCATCTAAAGGTTTAGTGAGGATATCTGCTAGTTGAAGAAAAGTGTTGATATGAGTGAGAGTTATGAATTGTGAATCCACATACTCTCTAATGAAATGACAATCTATCTTCAAGTGTTTTGTACGCTCTTGGAAAATCTGATTCTCAGCAATATGTTTTGCAGAAGTATTGTCACACTAGAAGGGAATTGACAAAGGAACCCGAACATGTAAATCTTGCAAAAGACCTTTTAACCATATCAACTCAGAAGCAGTGTAACTCATGCTACGATACTCAGATTCTGCACTACTTTTAGAAACAGTCTTCTGTTTCTTAGTCTTCCAAGAGATTAATAAAGAACCTAAGAAAATAGCAAATCCTGATAGAGATTTTGCTAAAAAAACATGTGCCCCAATCTGCATCAGAGTAGGCAGACAATTGTAGAGGAATATTAGCCTTGTAGAATAAACCAACATTTAAAGTGCCCTTTAAGTATTTAAGAACATGAAGGGCAGCATCAAAATGAGTTTGAGTAGGTTCTTGTAGGAACTGAGAAAGCTGTTGAACTGCGAATGAAATATCAGGTCTGGTAAGGTTGAGATAAAGCAACTTTCTAACTATTCTTATGTAAATCTCTGGATCAGACAATTTAGGTAAATCCTTAGTGCTCAAATATAAACCCTTAGATAATGGAAAAGCAGCTGGATGACAATCTGTTAACTGAAAATCTTCCAACAAATCCAAGATATATTTCCTCTGATTTAATTGAATGCCAGCAGCAGTTCTAAGGACTTCAATACCAAGGAAATATTTGAGATCACCTAGATCTTTAATGGTGAATTTCTGATGTAACAAAGCCTTAATAGAATCAATTTCTGACAAATCATTCCCAGTTACTAATAGATCATCCACAAAACAACAATTGCAGTAAAGGAACTGCCTGAACTTTTAACAAACATGGAATAATCCTGAGTAGACTGTTTATAATCTTGAGATATCACATAAGAAAAAAGTTCTTTATTCCATTCCCTTGAAGCCTGTCTGAGGCCATATAAAGATCTTTTTAACTTGCAAACCATACCAGGAGCAGCTTTTGAATAACCAGGAGGAGGACGCATGTAAATATCCTCAGTAAGATAACCATGCAAGAAAGCATTATTAATATCAAGTTGTTTTAAATGCCAACCAGATGCAGCAGCCAGAGCAATCAAGGTTCTGACAGTGGTGAACTTAGCAACAGGGCTAAAAGTGTGTTTGAAATCTTTGCCCTTAATTTGTTTATCCCCTTTTGCTACTAACCTATCTTTATATCTCGCAACACTCCCATCTGGATTATATTTTGTTTTAAAAACCCATTTGTAGTCAATAACATGCTGATTAGAGGGCAAAGGAACAAGAGTCCAAGTCTCATTGGCCTCAAGAGCCTTAATTTCTACATCCATGGCAGCAACCCAAAGAGGGTCAGTTTTAGCTTGATTATAAGAAGAAGGTTCTTTTGGAGAAGTAAGAACATTATTGAGACTAAAATAATAGTCATCAAGATTAGAATCAGAAGTAGATGTCACTTGTAAACCATGAATAGGTTTAGAAATTATGAAGGTATCAAATTTCTTGGGAAGAACGGAAGCTCTAGTGGATCTTCTTAAAGGAACATGATTATTGTCAACAATATTGATAGTATCATTTTGAGGAGTAACAATGTGATCTGAATGAAGAGTAATTTCTAGAGAAGAATCATTAGGCAGAGGCATAGATGATGTGGAAGATAAAGAAGGAACTTCAAAATGAGGAAGAAAAGGATCAGATGAAGGAGATGCAAGAGAAACGGTAGAAATAGAATCTATATTTGCAGGATTGACTGGTGGTAACTGAATGGATGTTGAAGAATCAAGTGGAGATAAAATATCAGTTTTGAATGGGAAAACTATCTCTTTAAAAATCACATCTCTACTTAAAAAAATATCACGAGATTCAAGATCATATAACTTGTATCCTTTTTGTGCATAAGGATAACCAAGTAGTATGCATTTTCTTGCTCTTTTGGCAAATTTATCTGAGCTTTTCACTGTAGCAAAACAAAGACAGCCTATAACCCTAAGATTATCATAGGATGGAGGTTTTTTCATGAGGAGTGAATAAGGAATTTCCCAAGATAAAACTGAACTAGGCATGAGATTGATCAAGTAAGTAGCAGATAACAAACAATCACCCCAGAATTTTATAGGTAAGTTGGCATGTAATCTAATAGCCCTAGCAGTATCAAGCAAATGTCTTTGATTTCTCTCAATTCTACCATTCTGTTGAGGTACCCCAGCAATATTTCTTTGATGAACTATACCTTTAGACTGAAATAAGGAACTACAAAAATCTTGCAATATTTCTGTACCATTATCACTTCTGACAATTTTAACCATAGTATTGAAATGATTTGAAACATAAGCTAGGAAGCCAGAAATGATATTTGGAACTTGAGTCTTAGATTGTAGTAAATGAGTCCATGTCACTCTAGTATGATCATCAAGGATAGTAAGAAAATACTTACATCCTGAATATGTAGGTGTCCTGTAAGGACCCCATAAATCTATATGCAAATGTCAAAAGAAACAGGAGCTCTAGATTATGATACCACAAAAGGCATTTTATGATGTTTAGCAAGAATACATGATTCACAATTAAAATCATTCAAGTAAGTAAAAGAAAATACATTCAAATGTTTTAATTTCCCAACAGAGGGATGTCTAAGTCTAGCATGAAAAACATTGACATCTGGAACAACAAAAGAAGAAAAACAAGAGTCTGAATTGGGTATAAAAGAGGTTGTAGAAGCATGAAGATTTTGAGTGTGAGAAAACAATCTGTACAATCCAGCATTCTTCTTGCCAACAGCTAGGATTGTACTATTCAAAGGGTCCCGAAAGAAACAAGTATCTTGATCAAATTGAGCAATTAATTTATTTTGATCAAGAAGCTTCCCAACAGATAAAATATTATGTTTAAAATCTGGTATATAAAGAACATCTTTCAGGATAATATCAGGAGTCAATCTAATATTTCCAATTTTGTTTACTAATTTTGAAGTGTGAAAGGCATATGATGTAGCCTATTTGTATTTCGAGGATTCAACTCAACTCAAACAAGAATGTAATAGTAAATAGTATATGTACTGTCACAGGGATCTCAAATGCATAACTGTCAAGAGAAAGAAGACAAAGTCAATCTACCGTTTTGAGGTATACTACACTTGAAGAAGTTCATTCAGTTGATCAAGCATCAGTGGAGTAATCAAGACAGTGGGTTCTATTTATAGTGACAAGAGGTTCCTACAGTGGCAGAATACAGATTATAAAGGTTTGAAAAAGAGTGAAGAAAAGGAAGACATGAACCAAATCATAGAGTCAAAAATAAAGAAACGTCGTTGGAGTTAGTCGCTCATGAACCAGACCGTGCATCGAGCGTCAACAAAAATTCGGTGGTAATTCTTTATTACTTTCACTGGTTCAAGCTATCATGACTGGTATGGGAAGAAATCATTGTGCAAGCAACAAAGGTACTAAATTAATTAACCACAATGGTTTTTCAATCAAGACTGGTTACGGAATAATCTTTGTGGAGGATTAGATTTATCAAAACATGGAAGATCACAAGGATTATGCTGTCAAGGAGGTATATTAATTTTCTCTTAATTAATTAAGTCATTTGATTTATTTATGTGATAAATTAATTCTATTCGAATTAATTTATTCTATAGATTAATTAAAAGATTAATTAAGTTGGAATTAATATAATTATCAAAAGACTTCATATTAATTCTCTTTTAATTAAATTAAATTAGTTGGCTAATTTATTTTATAAATTAATTCAATCAGAATTAATTTATTCTTTAAATTAATTAATTAATTAATTAATTCAGAATTAATATAAGTGTTTAAAGACTTAAAACAATTCTGCTCAGCGAATATGACTTACTGGAGGTCGGTATGACTTATCCTAAAGTCATACCGAAGCTACACTGACTGATTAAGTCATTCTGATCTACTCAGACTGATTAAGTCATACCGAAGCTACTCAGACTAAGTCATTCTGATCTAAGTCATTCTCATCTAAGTCATACCGATCTACTCAGACTGATTAAGTCATACCGAAGCTACTCAGACTGATTAAGTCATACCGAGCAGATTAAGTCTTATCGACTTGAAGATATTTCTGAAAAGCAAATTAAGTCATACCGACAAAGTGCTTTATGTCATACCCAAAGACTGCTCAGAATTAAGTCATACCGACTGATTTATTAAGTCATACCGCCCAAGATTTAAGTCATATCGAAGGAAAATTATGACTTGGAGCAAGTTTAAGTCATGCTGATAGCTGATTTATTATGTCTTGAAGCAGTTTAAGTCATACCAGATCAGTCAAGACTTAAATGGCTATAAATACAACTGCAGGACACAGCAGAGCAGTCTGAAATTTTTCACATCTTCTTCAGCAGAACACAAACAGAAGAAAGAGAGACCAAGAGAGAAAATGGTTCCTTGAACATCAAATAAATTCTTGTAAATTATTTCTAGCTTGTATTGTTAAATCTAAACCACTAGAAATTGTTTACTTGTACTTGTGGAACTATCTAGCGGATTAAGTTCCCTAGAACCTCTCGATATTTTTATTACAAATATAGAAAAGTTCATGTCGAATTTTCTATAGAATTTGTAATAATTAATTTCGATCTTTTCACTTACAAATATAGAAAAATTCATGTCGAATTTTCTATAGAATTTGTAATAATTAGTTTGGTCATCAAACCTTGTAATTTGTACCCGTGCATTAAGGCACACCCCATCAAGTTTAATATAATTTTATATTCAACTTGAAATATTGGTATTCGTTTATTCCGCATCAATTTGTTCTTGATTTAATATATTAAGAAAAGAGCAAATTCGATAAAACGGTATAGTTTGTATTTAACCCCCCCCTTCTACAAACTATTTTGGACCTAACAAAGTGCCATCAGGTAGACATATGGTTATAGGTATGAGTGAATCATGTATATGATCAAATAATGCACAATTAAAAGCCATATGATCACTAGCCCCTGTATCAATTATCCATGATGCATTAGAATTATGAATATCTGCAGATTGAACTTCAAAGGATGAAACAATACCTGCAAAATTTATAGATGATTACTGATAAGAATCACAGAGAGGAGAGTTAGGTTGTTGCTGGATCATCTTAAGAATTTCCTGGTAGACTGCAGACACCATTTTGTTGTCAATCTGAGAAACATTAGCATTTGACTGAGAATTGCCAGAATTTCCTCCAGAGACAGGGCCAAGTACAACATTAGCATTTGACTGAGAATTGCCAGAATTTCCTCCAGGGACAGGGCTAAGTACACCTTGCTCAGTCACATTTGCAGCCATTCTAGTATTAGACTTTCCCTTAAGAGTAGTATACCAATCAGAATAGCCCACAAACTTAAAGCATTGATCAACAGTATGACCCTTCCTTTTACAGTGATCACAAACACTGTCAGTTTTATTTTTCCTGAAATCCTTTCTGAACCCAGATTGTGTCTTACCAGAACCTTGAGAGAAAATAGTCTGTGGAGTTTTCTGACTATACAAAGCACTAACTTCTGATGGATGAAAACTAGTAATGTTCAATTGATTTTGCTTTTCAATTTGTTGTAAAATATGATAAGATTTCAGCACAGATGGAAGAGGTTCCATACTTAAGATTTGTCTTAACAGAGTCATATTGTCTATTTAATCCACAGATAAACTGAATCAATCTCTTAGTTTCATCATCATCTAAAGCCTTCTTTAATAGATTGCAGGTGCATTTTGTCATAGCACCGCAAGTACACACAATTGGACCTTCTAACACTTGCAACTTATCCCAGACATTCTTCAATTTTCCATAATACTCAGCAATTGTCATATTTTCTTGTTGTATTTTAGTCAAACTAGTATGCAATTCATACAACAAAGGAGCATTTGACTTGCCAAAACGTTCAGCAATATCACACCACAATTCATATGCAGAAGTAGCAAAAATAAAACTGTCAGATATTACCTGATCCATGGAAGAAGTTAACCAAGACATTACCATGTAATCATTACAAATCCATTTGTTAAGATCCAGAGAATTAGAAGTTGGTTTAGGTAAAGATCCATCGATAAAACCTAGCTTATCTTTACACCAAGCGCCATCTTCACACTACGGTTCCAGTTTATGTAATTACCTGCAGAAAGCAGCATAGTTCCCAATTGCTGCCTTGGATTGTCACCAGAAGAGAGATAATAAGGATCATTATAGTTGACAGCTTGATTATGAGAATTCGAGTTGATTTCTTGAGAATTCAAGATTCTAGGAATTTGAGTTGGTGATTCAGCCATTAGAGATCGTAAAAAGCACGAAAATCAAAAACAAATATCGAGAGAGATCGATAGAAATCGAGAAAAAAAATTGAGAGAGATCGAAAGAGATCGAGAAATGAACAAAAAGAATAGATTGTAAAGAAGAAAATCAAGACGAACAAATCGACAAACAATCAGTTGATAAAAGCTATGTATCGATCCATGAAAGCTTTGATACCATGAGAAGATGCCTGATCTTCATTCTTGATTTTACAGAAGAATAAAGAAAGAAAATGAAAAATGTATATTTAGTCAAAAGTCTGTTACAGAGTAGTTACAAAGCAGTATATATATACGAGTATGGAAATGACAGCTGGATACAGCTGTAATGATTGCCTAATCTATCCACTAATCATTGCTTAATCTAAATAACTAACATTTACACGTGGCAAAAGGCCACATAGCTCAATAAAACCCATACATATTGAGAAAAATCATCGAAAAAATGTGTGCATATAGCGGTTTCCTGAATAAGAGGGTGTACGAATGCGTCCAAACAAATCTAAATGAATGAGTTGTAATGGTCTGGAAGACGGTACCTTGGATTCATGAAATGGTTGTCTATGTGCTTTGCCAAATTGATAGCCTGCACAAACTCCGTCATGACGTATCTTCAGATTCGGTAACCTGAGAACAGATTTTTCCTTCATCATTGACTCCAAGCGAGAATAATTTACATGTGCCAATCGAGCATGCCAAAGATCAGGTGTCTCATGTTGACGTGTTTTATCAACATATGTTGTACCCGCTGATAATACATATAACTTCTTTACTTTTTTTCCTTTTATTAAAACATCACCACGAACCTCTGCATTTGATAGTACTTTTAACAGTATTTGGACCAAATAACACATAATGTCCTGCATTAGTGATGCGTGGAACCGATACAAGATCTTTTTCATTCCCGGAACATAATACACATTTTCCAGGATATGAGAATTTCCTTGAATAGTTGAAATTCTCAAATCGCCAACATGTTCCATCAAATTTACTGTATTGCCAGCCGTGACAACTGCATCATTGCCATTGTATTTTTGCAAATTCGTAAACTTGTTAATATCACCAGTTAGATGATGAGAACAACCTGAATCAACTATCCAGTCAGTTGCATAGTCGATTCTTTTATTAGTAAATGAACAATAATTGGCATCTTTTGTCTTTTCTTCAACTGCTGAAGTGAAAGCAAAGTCAACTTCATCTTCATTTTCATATTCTTTTTCAGTCACTGTATATAAAGCTTGAACATCCCATTCTTCCTCATCACTTTCTTCTGCTATTTCTTATTTTTGTGAGAGTTTATCTGAACTGCATTGCCCTCAACCAATTTTGCTTTGTAGAATCTGGAAAAATGGCCAGACTTGCCACAATTACAAACTTTCTCCTTTCGATCGTTGGTTTCTTCAATTCTTTTATACTGGCCATTAGAAGACCCCCCCAGTTAGATCCTCCAGATTTGTAGTTATTTTGTTTCCTCCATTGAAAAGTTGGTCTCTTCCTTCCTTTATCTAAAAACAAAGCATCATTATAGAAAGATCACTGATTTGCTTAGCAAGTGTCTCCTGATTTACCAGGAGATTTTCAAGTTGCAGCAACGTCGGTTGTGTAGGCCAACTACTAATAGCAGTAACAAATATGTTGAATTCTGGACGGAGTCCACGATAATGATTTCTTCTCATTCGAGCTTCACTAATTGTAGACTCGCTATCCAGTTGTGAAATCTCATTGCATAGATTTTTAACTTTCACAAATATATTCTGAAATAGATAAATTACCTTGTTTAATGTTGCCAATCTCATTTTCCAGTAATTGTAGACGAGCATCATTAGTTCGTGAGAATAATGTTGCGAAGGCATCTCATGCTTGCTTCGGAGTCTTTGCATCACGAATGTGCTCCACCAGATCTTTCTGTATGAAGGCCTTAATGACGAACAAAGCTTTTCCAGCACGAATCTTCCACTTCTTCACCTCAGTTGCATTATTTGGCGTCTCCTCTGGTTGAACAACATCACTTCCTAGTACAATCTCCCATAGGCCCTGCCCTTGAAGATTAGATTCCATGCATGATTTCCAATAGCTGTAATTGCTGTTATATAACTTTTCAACTAGCTGATGACCCGTGCGAAGTACGGGCACAGAACACGAGCCGAGATTAAAATATTAATAAATTAATAAACAATATTTAATTATATAGTTATAGATAATCAAATTAGAGATAAAGCTAAAAAAATTAAAATAAATAAATCTTTATAATTATGTAGTTGTAAGGAATCGAACCCGAGGTGAAGCTAAAAATTAAAGTAAATAAATCTTGTATAATTATGTAGTTGTAAGGAATCGAACCCCGAATTTAGTGATAACCAAATTTGGTATTTTGGTACTATTGCGTACCATTAAAACATGGTTTTCCACATTAATAAAGAGTATAGATATAGATTCCAGCCAACGTACCCATATAATCTGCCATGTTAAAAAATTCCTTAATTGTGACTTGACTATCACCCGTACGTGATGAACTACTTGGATCTTCTTGCTCTGATGCCACGTGTGGAAAACAAAGGTCTGAATTTTGTACAGAACAGAAAACAAAATGTATAGGCTGAAGAAACTGAATTTTATTAAGGTATACGAGTCAACTAGTTACAAGCACAGCACAGCAGGGCAGACACGACAACCAATACGTGTCGTTCACGAGTCCAGCCCCAACTAAGCCGGCCCGGTTCAAAACTGGCCAAACATGACCGGCACACCCGTTTGGCCGGTTCTAGCAACAAGTCCTTGTTAAATAACAAACCATATATTTGTATCTTTAATGATGTGTTAGATTGGACAAAAAGAAAAACTTGTTACACAAATATAAAACATGTGTTATTGAATGGACAAATCTTTCATGTTGGATTGTATTCTTTAACTAATAAAAATACCGCAAGTGCATGGGCGTACGTCAGTACGGGGGTAAGTACGGGCCGATTCACAGAAAACGCGATCAAACTTCTTAATTCAAAAACCAACAAACACGATTAACTAGCACTTAAAAATATCACTTATAAAAACAACTAAGGAACGGATTTCATTGGCCAAACACGAAAATTATGGTGTAGCATAAAAATTGATCTCCACTAACAATAAACACATAAGTATTTGAAATAAAGACAACCAATGATTTCGAATCAAATATAATTTAAAGTTGTTTAAACCACTTTGTACCGATCTTACCAATCAAGTCAATTCTCAAAATTTTATGGATCATAACTATACGAACTCTCAACTCTACTTGTGTGGCTCGCATGAAAATACTCACATAAAAATGATATTAAAAATACTAGCAAAATAAATATGTCATTTAAAGAACATACACCACAAAAATCATATTATTTCGATCGACTACATCCACCCCTTAGAAAGGGCTCTTAGCCAAGCATGATCAAAGCAATAACGATATAAATTGAAGAACTCATACCAGAAATTGAAGAAAAACTTGACTTTTTATTACACGATAACTTGAATACAAGGAGGAATATTTTTGCTAGAGAAAAGAGATGAAGTAAAAGCTAGAGATGAGAGGTATGTAGAAGCTAGGGATGTCTATACAATGAGCCTAGGGGTCTATTTATACTAAAACTTTACAAAGGAGCATTAATTACAAAGATTTGTTATTTATCTACAATAATCTTCATGACAAAGCGCTTACTCAGCATTCCCATCCGAGATGATATCTTGACTTTAATGCATTATTCTCCAATATTTGATCAAATCGTGAAGATCTTCTCAATATCTACGCAATCAAAAATAATTGCAAACCAAATATAAAATGGAAAAGATAATGTACCAATTTATTCAAATATTCACTACGGCATAGATGACATACAGTAACACCACGACTGTGTTACATTAGACCCTAAATTCTGTTGCCAAAGGCCCAAAAAAGGCTAAGGTAACACCTTAGTTGGGATAGTTTTGTTCTATGTAGCCTTTGGAGTCTAAGGCAATTGTTTCATAGTCAATGCCATCAGGCACAAGTGTATCATTATATCTATACGGGCCTTTTCCATTAATAAGAACACCATTTGGCATACCAAGATCTTTTCCACCATTAAGGGTTCTTCTCAGTGCCTATAATTCACAATTCACACACAAGCAAATAATAAATCGTATTCCATCATTTGCTCTTAAGTACATGTATAAATAGCTGAAATTAATAAATCACTAAACACTAACCGTGTGGTTACTAGTGTACCAATCACCAATCATTACTGGAACATCCTCATCCGGGGTTGAAAAAGGAATTGAAATCACTTCTCTATTATTAATAATAATGCCTCCAAAACCACCGGAGGCTCGTTGAAAATTAAGCTAAGGGAAGTAAAAGAAACTCCCAATTTGATCTTTTACTTGAAAATTATAAGTCCAATTCCACTTTGGAGGAATTGGACAGTTGGTATCGAGCACTCCATCTTGCCAAGAAGTGCGCCGTTGCTGAACACCATCCCTATTTCGCCATTCAAATTTCAAAACCTCAGAAACCAATGTACACACTATCAAGAAAACTAAATTCTATCATTATCAATCTTACCAAGTCATTAGGAGGTCTTCATCTAGTACAGATCTGAATCTGAAACCAATAACATCAAGAATCTAAAACCAGCCCATCAAATTTTCTTGGAAAATAAATAGAGCCATCATTACTGGAGTACACATTAAACACACATTTCAAGATACTTACATAAATGCATATGTCTATAAAGAGGCGAGTAATGAATAACATACCTGTTGGGGAACACCAATGTCATTCAATGAACTAACATTAATTTCAGTTGATCCCACTAGCATTGTGACTCCATTTGACAAACAAACCATTATAGATAATAAACTGATTGTAGTTTAACAAACAACTCAGAGAATAAGCACCAATCAGAAACTCGTGTACCTGACCATACGCAAGAACAGTACCACGGAAAATTAAATGTAGAAGTTAAGGAGGATCAAGATATTTGACTAATTCAATCCATACATCATCATCTCAAAAATTGACAAACCACGAAAAATGGAGGTAATACTATGATATGATTTGATTGAATACTATAGAAGGAATAGATTGTAGAGAACTACAACTGAATTGTCTTATGTAATATCTGTATTAATAAAAATATATATGGTACTAAACCATTGTATATTGTCACGCCTTCTAAATGAGAAATCAGAATCTACAGAGGTAAAATTTCTAAATGAGGGAGAATAAATTAAATAAGCTCTACTGAACTGCTAATTATCAGATGTTCTACCTCACAGAAATCATTGGTAATCTGCTTGGACATTCCTTGTAAAGACATACGATATTCACGAATAAGGCACTGACCAAGAGTCTGAAATCTTCCTTCCCATATCTGAGACATTCATCATAGAGAGTTAATCTATGGTATAATGGTTTTTCCAAAGATAATGAATACATTGAGGAAAATACCGATCTTATGGCAATTTTTAAGCTCAATGGTGATGCCTCATGAAGTCTCTTTAAAGTTGAAATGCACCATGAATCTCTTGTTCTGGCTGCTTCATTTTTCCTAAAATAATTTATGTACACACAAGTCCACAACATTTTACAAAAGTTAATCAAAGATCTATGACAAAAAAGGAATATTTCCACGAAGCCACTTTCTATCCCAGTACTAAAGACGACCATTTGATCCTAGCTAATGTAATTTCTGAACATTATTAAAGCATTTTACTGGACAAACATTCAAATCAAAAGGAGACCTATAAAGAAAGACTTCTATAAGCTTACCAGAGAATCAATGATTTCCTCGACTGTGTCATGGCCAAAACATCTATCAATTGTTTCTGTCCTAAACAAACCAATAATATGCAATATTACATCAGAATATAGCCAGTAATATATGGTAATTCATAAAGAGTTAAAAATGAAAAATGCAGCCACATCACCGTGACATATACCACAAAGATATCTTATGAATTGACGCTAAGGAAAAGAGAGAAAGAGAGAGAGGAGAGAAATAGAGATAGAGGGGGAGAGAGACAGAATGGAGAAAGAGACAGAGAGAGTGGGGAGAGAGACAGAGAGAGTGGGGAGAGAGACAGAGAGAGGAGAGAGATAGAGAGAGACAGAGAGAGATACATACAAATCGTAACACAAACTAAGCTATATATATATATATATACAAATCGAAACATATAAAGAGAGATTTGTACCTCAAATTGATATCAAACACTCTGAAACACCAAGGTTGCTTCGATTAAACGGAGGTCGAACCCTAATTAAACCCTAATTGAACCAAGCTTCGATTAATCCTTCAGAAAGAGAGTGAACGACTGAGTGAGAAGCAAGAAGTGAGAGAATAAGAGACTGAGTATATTTTCCCCCAGTTTCCCCCAATTTCCCTCCCCTTGAATTTGTGAATTTTTGTTTGCCGCTCAGTACTATTTGTTTGCCGCTCCTAATCCTCAGTACTGTATCTCAATAATTTCAATGTATACTTTTTTTTTTAAAAGTTTTTAATTATTTATTTTAATATGTTGAATATTTAATTATAATTATTGAATCGATTATTTCAATTATTTTGTTCTTACAATCTATTCAAAAATCTATTATTAATATTAGTTTTTACAAGTTGTTACTTTCTCTAATAATTTTTTAATTATTTTAATTAAAATTTAATCATTTTTGAATATTTCTTTAATTATTTCAAAACTTTTTTATATAAATTTATGAAAAATATTTATAAAATATAAATAATGCAACTATTTCATAGAATATTATTGTATAATAACTACTTCAATGTATTATTAAAATTACTTACTTTTAGAGTAAAATAATTATTAAATTATTAATTTTAAATGAAATTCAAAATTTGCTTATAAATACTCTAAGCTAACACATCTCATGGTGTTGGTGTTGCTTATAATAATAAATTCAATGACTTGATTAAAATTATTTAATTTAAAAATTTAATAATTATTAAATCGTTAATTATAAATAAAATTCAAAAATATGTTAAATATACTCTAAGGTAACACAACCCATGGTGTTACTAAGTTTAACACCTTCCACAGCTATGGTAACATACCTTTAAGGATATGGTAACACCAAAACTAGAGCGTTGTGGTAGGTCCAAAATTTCATAGCTATGGTAACACCCGAGAAGGTAACACCCCCCCTAAGTGTTGTATAAAGCCATCTATGGCGTAGTGAGAGAAAAATCTTTAAATAATAAAAATACCGTAAGTGCACGGGCGTACGTCAGTACGGGGGTAAGTACGGGCCGATTCACAGAAAATGCGATCAAACTTCTTAATTCAAAAACCAACAAACACGATTAACTAGCACTTAAAATAATCACTTATAAAAACAACTAAGGAACGGATTTCATTGGCCAAACACGAAAATTATGGTGTAGCATAAAAATTGATCTCCACTAACAATAAACACATAAGTATTTGAAATAAAGACAACCAATGATTTCGAATCAAATATAATTTAAAGTTGTTTAAACCACTTTGTACCGATCTTACCAATCAAGTCAATTCTCAAAATTTTATGGATCCTAACTATACGAACTCCCAACTCTACTTGTGTGGCTCGCATGAAAATACTCACATAAAAATGATATTAAAAATGACTAGCAAAATAAATATGTCATTTAAAGAACATACACCACAAAAATCATATTATTTCGACCGACTACATCCACCCCTTAGAAAGGGCTCTTAGCCAAGCATGATCAACGCAATAACGATATAAATTGAAGAACTCATACCAGAAATTGAAGAAAAACTTGACTTTTTTTTTTTGCACGATAACTTGAATACAAGGAGGAATATTTTTGCTAGAGAAAAGAAATGAAGTAAAAGCTAGAGATGAGAGGTATGTAGAAGCTATGGATGTCTATACAATGAGCCTAGGGGTCTATTTATACTAAAACTTTAGGAAGGAGCATTAATTACAAAGATTTGTTATTTATCTACAATAATCTTCGTGACAAAGCACTTGCTCAGCATTCCCATCCGAGATGATATCTTGACTTTAATGCATTATTCTCCAATATTTGATCAAATCGTGAAGATCTTCTCAATATCTACGCAATCAAAAATAATTGCAAACCAAATATAAAATGGAAAAGATAATGTACCAATTTATTCAAATATTCACTAAAAATGTACAATAAAAATATGTTATCAAATTCCCCCATATCAAAGCCAAGCTCGTCCTCGAGATTAAAGTAAAACCTATACTCACTATCGTAGGAATCATGGGTACTTTTAGGTGTACCAACCCGTTAAACTCGTAGACGATCTCTACAAGAGGAGTTTTATCTCCTAAGGGTTTACAGAAGATATACCCATAAAATCTTTTATGCACCTACTTGAATGCAACTATTCTATATGATAATACAAAATATCCCTTATTGTTGGTTTTTCGTCAAGTCATCATTAGTGCCCCTGATTACGCTTTTAACATGACATTCATCAGGCTAACACTACCACAAACTACAGCTAGCGTACACGAGTAAAGTGTGAACAATCTTAGCAATACATTTTAGAAAACTGGGGAAGATGCCACTAGCTAGATATCACCCTCTTTGGTTAAGCCATAAGGTCAGACCAAGAACTAAGCTTCAACACCCCGTTACCTCGACTCTGAGTGTCCATTTAGACTTAACATGGGGGTCTTGCACTTTTATTCCTACTTCTATTTTATTCACACACTAACTATTCGTATGAGGTCGTCACCTTTGGTGTTTATTTGCTCGGCCTAAGTCCAACGCTCCTCAGTGCAAGTAAGTCACGGAGTTCATAAGGCTCCACCAACCAAAGAATCCCATTTCTAGTGCTAGTAGTTAGATTGACCGTGCAATGGTTGAGGTCCCAAAAGACTTATACACTAATACCCATTTAGCGAGCGTTAGGTCAGCAATCCCAGACCATAAAAGACCTTAGGTTGCTAGGCACAAAGTCCCCTCAGACTTACTTACTCGAGTTATTAATGAGCCCAACCTAGTCAACTTCCCCACTAACAATTAACTTTATCAGAACTTGTACACTATAACTATATTCTTTTTCTTTTTCTTTTTTCTTTTTTTTTCTTTTTTTCCTTTTTCTTCTCTTTTTTTTTCTTTTTTTTTTATTTATTTGCAAGTGCTTAACCCCCAAGCTTCCCCCCCCCCCAAACTTATACTCCCTCAGTCCCAGTGAACACTTTACCTTTCAGAATGAGGTTTCTGGCATGCATTTTAAGGTGCATTTTAAGGGTAGTTCCATAACTTATTTTTAAAATTTTCTTTTTTTTGTATAAAAATATAATGTATATATTTTTATACAAAAAAAGAAAATTTTAAAAATAAATTATGGAACTATCCTTAAAATACACCTTAAAATGTGTGCTAGAAAGTGTAAAAAAAAAGGGTCAAGAATCAAGTGGGACGGAGGGAGTACTACTCTTAGCTAAAAGGTGAAGACTCAAAGTTTTTAAGCTGACCTGAGGACAGCTCCTCTAAAGGCACACCCAATTCGTGACACGTTCCCCTTAAATATTTGAAACAAAAGTTACCAAGAGACACCACTAATATAAGTGCGTACTAAGCATACATACCTCATGGCAATTTGTGATCATTGCAAGACTCGTTTCGTGTTTTATGGGCACAAGATTCGTCAACGGCTAATAACTTGAACTACCAACAGACTAAGGATCTTTATATGCAACGCAACTAAACAAAATGCACTATAGAAGAAAAACAAAAGAAGATAGTTTTATAGAATGAACTACATTCTTTTAACACTACATGCAAACTAAAAATCAACAATAATAACATGATTTTTATTATTTTTTGAAGACAACATAATAACAGGATTGAAGCTTATCATAACTGACTCCAGCCCATATCAAAATTTTACATTGTCCTCAATGTAAAAGACAAGCAAACACTTACGAGTTAGAAAGTGTACCATTCTTCCAACACAGTATAGGAGGAAAAAGTCGAGAATCACTCTAAATCCTGTCTACAAAAAGTAAAAAGAAAAACTATACAAAACAAATTATACAATTGTATATGTCTACCCCATATCAAATCTTAACTACTATCCAACACCTTACTTGACTAGGCCATGAAGTCTCTCCCAAAATTTATGCTTACACCTGACAAGAAAGTGTTCTAAATTTCTTAAGTATTCATCAAAAGTGTGGCCTTGAATGTCGCAATCAAGGTTGTAAACCTCGAATAAAAATTCTCCCTTATTAGATATCCTAAACCAAGTATGTGTCTCCTTATGTTGTTGAAACTGATTATTAACTTGAGTTTCTTGGTCATGAACAATAAAGAATGAATCAGTGTCATAGGCCTTTAAGAAACTAAACTCATAATTTGGAGGAAAAAGTGAAAGTCTATGAGTCTTTATCGTAAAAGGTTTTTCAAAGATTTTACTCTCGAGAGAACTCTTCTCACATTGGTTATTCCACTTTGCAGTAATGGCGTTTAGTTTCCCAAGCATTTCTATGAATGACATATCCCTAAACAATTTCCTAAGTTCTTCATCAATCTCGTGTTCATTTTCAAGAAGAGGCCTACAGTTTGTTTGTTCGGGATAGAAGATATGGTGAAGTGTGGTAGAAGGAGAAGGTATAGTATCTCTCATGATGATGGATAAGTAACTTAAAGTCTAACGAATGGGCGACTTAAATAACCGCTAGTACTTTGGTTCCAAGTGTGCATACACTTGAAAGAATTCTATATTAAGTAGCAATTAGTACATAAAAAAATACACAAAAGAAAAGTAAAATAAATCTAAAAAATAAATTCTAATCTTGAGTTATCCTAAGAATTCTAGACAGCTCCTAACTTTTGGACCACCAAAAAGTCCATAAATCTAGATTTATTCAAACCGATTGGCCAATCAAGTAAGGGCACTTCCTTGAAACAAGGCGTTGAATTAGAGAACCGCCATCCAAGACTCCAATCTTAATTGGCCAGGTAAGTGATACACTTGCCTAGACACTAAAGAGTTCGAATAATTCAAAATTTACTTTATCTTTCAGGTGACTTCCTAATTGAGCTCGAAATTATCTAAAAAAATTATAAACTTATTTTTTTTATTTTTTTAAAAATAAATTAGGGGAAGAAAAATAGTACCCAAAATAGCTTAGCAATTATTTCCGCGAGGAGCTAGCTTAAGCCGCAGTTAGGTACCTGGTCACACCGGCAACTAGAGATGCACAAAAAGCCCTTCGGACCGGGCTTTATCCGGGCTTTAAAAAGCCCGGGCTTTTTAACAACCGGGCCGGGCCGGGCTTTTTCAAAAATCGGGCCGGGCCGGGCTTTCTCTAAAATATGAGGCCCGTTTTAGGCCTTCGGGCCGGGCCGGGCTTTTTTCGGGCTTTTTTTAAAAAAAATTATATATATGTAATTTCTATATTTTTACAAATATTTCTCGATGATCCAACCGTACGGATGATAAGATATATCTAATTAAATGATATAAACAAATTTTCAAAAAATAAAAAATTAATTTGGTTGGAGATCTTAATAGAACATTACTATATTGTCTAGTACTCGTAACTAGTGCTCATCCCAGATTATTGTTTCTATATTTTTAAAAATATTTCTCGACGATCCAACCGTACGGATGTCAAGATATATCTAATTAAATGATATTCCCAAATTTTCAAAAAATAAAAAATTAATTTGGTTGAAGATCTTAATAGAACACTACTATATTGTCTAGTACTCGTAACTAGTGCTTCATCCCAGATTATTGTTTCTATATTTTTAAAAATATTTCTCGACGATCCAACCGTACAGATGTCAAGATATATCTAATTAAATGATATTCCCAAATTTTCAAAAAATAAAAAATTAATTTGGTTGAAGATCTTAATAGAACACTACTATATTGTCTAGTACTCGTAACTAGTGCTTCATCCCAGATTATTGTTTCTATATTTTTAAAAATATTTCTCGACGATCCAACCGTACAGATGATAAGATATATCTAATTAAATGATATAACCAAATTTTCAAAAAATAAAAAATTAATTTGGTTGAAGATCTTAATAGAACACTACTATATTGTCTAGTACTCGTAACTAGTGCTTCATCCCAGATTATTGTTTCTATATTTTTAAAAATATTTCTCGACGATCCAACCGTACGGATGATAAGATATATCTAATTAAATGATATAACCAAATTTTCAAAAAATAAAAAATTAATTTGGTTGGAGATCTTAATAGAACATTACTATATTGTCTAGTACTCCTAACTAGTGTTTCATCCCAGATTACTGTTTCTATATTTTTAAAAATATTTCTCGACGATCCAACCGTACAGATGTCAAGATATATCTAATTAAATGATATTCCCAAATTTTCAAAAAATAAAAAATTAATTTGGTTGAAGATTATAAGTTAAATTAATAAAATAAAAATTTTATCCGGGCTTTATCCGGGCTTTATCCGGGCTTCGGGCCGGGCTTTATCCGGGCCGGGCTTTAACCGGGCTTCGGACCGGGCTTTATCCGGGCTTTTTAAAAGCCCGGGCTTTATCCGGGCTTTTTAAAAGCCCGGGCTTTTAACCGGGCTTTTCGGGCTTCGGGCCGGGCTTCGTGAAAAATAGAGGGCCCATTTTAGGCCTCCGGGCCGGGCTTTTTTCGGGCCGGGCTTTTCGGGCTTTTTTTCGGGCCGGATCGGGCCGGGCTTCGGGCTTCAGGCTTTTTGAACATCTCTACCGGCAACAAGAGGTAGCAATTTTTGAGTCTGCTTTTGACAAAAACAGAAAAACAAAACTGATTAAAAAAATTAAACTAAAAACTCAATGACGCGTTCCCCGGCAGCGGCGCCAACAACTTGTTTGAGAGAAAAATCGTTAAGTAATAAAAATACCGTAAGTGCACGGGCGTACGTCAGTACGGGGGCATGTACAGGTTAATCCACAGAGAACGGATCAAAGTTTTTAATTAAAAAACCAACAAACACGATTAACTTGCACTTAAAAATATCACTTATAAAAAGAACTAAGGAACGGATTTCATCGGCCAAACACGAAAATTATGGTGTAGCATAAAAATTTATCTCCACTAACAATAAACACATAAGTATTCGAAATAAAGACAACCAATGATTTCGAATCATATATAATTTAAAGTTGTTTAAACCACTTTGTATCGATCTTACCAATCAAGTCAATTCTCAAAACTTTATGGATCCTAACTATACGAACTCCCAACTCTACTTGTGTGGCTCGCATGAAAATACTCACATAAACATGATATTGAAAATGACTAGCAAATTAAATATGTCATTTAAAGCACATACACCACAAAAATCATATTATTTCGACCGACTACATCCAACCCTTAGAAAGGGCTCTTAGCCAAGCATGATCAAAGCAATAACGATATAAATTGAAGAACTCATACCAGAAATTGAAGAAAAACTTGACTTTTTATTGCACGATAACTTGAATACAATATTTTTACTATAGAAAAGAGATGGAGTAAAAGCTAGAGATGAGAGGTGTGTAGAAGCTAGGGATGTCTATACAATGAGCATAAATGGTCTATTTATACTAAAACTTTACAAAGTAGCATTAATTACAAAGATTTGTTATTTATCTACAATAATCTTCGTGGCAAAGCGCTTGCTCAGCATTCCCATTCGAGATGATATCTTAACTTTAATGCATTATTATCCAATATTTGATCAAATCGTGAATATCTTATCAATATCTACACAATCAAAAATAATTGCAAACCAAATATAATAAAATGGAAAAAATAATGTACCAATTTAATTAAGTATTCACTAAAAATGTACAATAAAAATGTGTTATTACATTGGTGGAAGCTATAACCTATAAGAATAAATGTTTATGTGCCCCGAAGTAGCACATACGAAAAGAAAGTTGTTTGGAGCAATGGTCTTAAAAAATAAACTGCAGGTAAAGTTTACTCTTCACTTTGAAATTCCTCTTTCCGATACAAGTTGGTGAGGTTGTATTTCATGACAGTAACAACCTGCTTTGTTGGTGTGATTCTCACCAATAACTAATGTTCACTTTCCATCATGATTGTTTAAATGGAGCCCTTCTACAGCCACGGCTGGATATTTTTTAATATTAATCCAACCCATCTATAACCATCCACCAAACAAATGGACGACTGGGATTAAAATGCTTACGCTCTATAATATAGCGACGTACGCTATATAATAGAACGTAAGCTTAATTCCAATTTTGCCCCTAAGCTCTGCCATGTGGCCGGTCTACTTACGCTATATAATATAGCGTAAACGGTTTTTTTTGATGAAAACCGGGTTTATTTTACAAAATAACTTAATAGAGCGTATGGTGGTTGAATATACATCATTTTACAAATTATATCTATTCTTTCATCCACAAACCGTTCGGAAATCGCAAATCCACCGGAAATCAAAAGGAAATCCCGTTCATTTCTTCATATAAAGTGAGTAATTTTGTGTCTATTTCATGTATCTATATATCATCATCTAATTGTTAATATTTGTGTAGATTTGTGTACATGTATGTATGTATGTATGTATGTATGTATGTATGTATGTATATATCATCATCATCATCTAATTGTAGATTTGTGTGCATGTATGTATGTAGATTTTTGTATATGCATTTCAAATTTTTGGATTATTTCGAATTAGGGTTCGAATTTTTGGATTAATTTAGAATTAGGGTCGAATTAGGGTTTGAATTTTTGGATTATATTTCTTTTTTTAGATTTGTGGATAATTTTTGAATTATTAGGATTAAAATTTTAATTTTTGGATAAAGTTTGCATTTTAAAGTTTATTGGATTAAAGTTTGAATTTATGGATAAAGTTTGGATTTGTGGATAAAGTTTGAATTTGTGTAGTTTGGATTTTTTTTGTATGTATTGTGTAGTTTGGATTTTTTTTGTTTGGATTAAAGTTTTTTGTATGTTTTGGATTTTAGATGGAAGATTTTTGCGGTCCGGTTGATCGTTCTCTCCTTACCGACCAAGATAACCATATTAGTAGTAGAATATGGGTTGGAGATCATCGAGATAAACTTAAAATCCATCAAAGTACCTCGTTGCTTAGTTTAGAGCCATATCAAATTCATCTTTTACAACATTGGGGCTTCGGAATGTTTGCCAATCCGAGAGCCGTTATGCAAAATGATGTGTCTTTAATTACGTCATTAGTGGAGCGTTGGAGGCCGGAAACCAACACATTCCACTTTACTTTCGGGGAGATGACGGTGACACTTGAAGATGTGTACATGTTGACGGGGCTTCCGGTTATTGGAGAGGCGGTAACTTTGAGCGAAGAAATTAACGTAAAAAATAGTTGGTTACGTGATTGGCCGGATCCGACGCTCTCATTTGAGGAAAGGGAGGATGCTTTGGATAGAAGTGGCGTGAAATTAAATTTTTTGAAGGAAAGATATTGTAAGTGCCCGAACAAAGAGGATCAGGCGCTTCTAGAAATATATACACGGAGGTATGTGTTTTATTTGTGTGGGGCGATATTGTTTCCCACAAAATCAAACAATGTTTCTCATCCAAGATTAATTCCATTGTTCATTGATACTTCTAAAATTTTTGGGTATGCTTGGGGTGCAGCAACACTTCCTTATCTATATAGGAATTTATTGGAGGCAAGTCATAAGGATTGCAGGTCCATTTCGGGATACTTGACAATATTGATGCTTTGGGCACGTGAAAGGTTGCGCCCGGGACAACCTATGCTAGCATCTCTGTAACATCCCTAGATCCGGGGTCGGGGATCCAGGCGGTCACTCTGTCCTTAATTCCCATTTTTAATAAACATTATTCTTAACCTTCAACTTATCATGCTGTGACCCCTCAATCAAACATAACATTCACAGATTATAAGCTCAGAGACGAAATTAAATCATTACTAAGTTATTACAACCATCTTGAAATAGTTATTACAACCCGAATTGTCATAGTCTTAAAAGTTCAAACTTAAAAGGGATTACCATCTAAGGCGACATCTGCGGCCAAAAAGCGGTTTGGTTTTCAGAAACTTAAAAAAGTCATGCTTGTAAATAAACCTAACCAACCTAAGCTGTAAACCTATGCAACTTAGTCTGCTCACCTGTGGTAATGCTACCGAGTGCGGCCTCATCACCTACCTTATAAATAGTCTCCTAAACTGCTGACCGGTTAGCACGCTTTTGCGAAGGGTCTGCCTTGTTATTGCCATGCTTATCTGTTGTTGTGGTATTATATATATAAAAGAAAAACAAGAGTGAGCAATACAGCTCAGCCATATAATAATAGTTTTCAAAGTACTTTTGTTATCGTAAACCATATGACATATCGTATACTAGTATTGTACCATCATTAAACATTTTTCATTCCTTATCCAGAAATATAACGGGGAATATCTGTGGTACTTCGAATAGTTCATCACTCTGTCAACACTATTGGTAATTGAGCACCTAGGCTTTCATTACAATTCCAATTGGAAGAATGGGATTATGCTGGAGCTTCTTCCACAATATCTGGTGATCAGCCAATGTATCGTGCCTCTGCTTCTCTACTAGTAGAATGACGACGTTCCCTTATCGGGTTGCACCCTGACCGCATATGGGCCTTAATATTTGGACTACGCCCGAGAGCGTAGCCCCCTCTTCCTCCAATCCCCTAAAAAATCCTATCCATCTTTGGAACAGAATTTGATCCAGTTCCCCAAGCACAAAGCTTGTTGACATATAACGCCTTAGAAATTTCGTATTTATAATTATTATTATTATTTAATATTAAATGTGGATTATATGAGATGAAATTTTTTTAGGGATTGAAAATATGTGACATCATGTTTATGTGCTTATATGATGATGTATATGTGAAATGTGGGTCCGTGTAATTTTATTTGAATTTTTGAAGATTTAAATCTATTTAAATCATGCATTATTGATCTTTAAATTTTTTTATAAAATCATCGGAATTATTAAAAATCACGAAATCTTTTGTAATATCATCTTTGTATATTTAATTAGTTTTTTTAAATTATTGGGTGAATTATTTTGGATGTTTAAGTATTTTAAAATGATTTTAAGATTATTATTGTATTTAAAGGATCAAAACTTTTAAAATTCATAATTAATTCATTTTTATCCTAAAAATATTTTAAAAATATTCGAATAATTGTAATTTCATTCTTTTGATTTTAAAATTTTAAAATCTAATTTTTCATCTAATCTTATTTAATTTCGATTTTAAAAGTTTATAAAGTGATATTTCATTTTCTCAGCATTATTAATTTTCTGAAATAGCTTAACATCCTTAAATCCCTAATTGGGCTTCTTTTTCCCCAAAATACCAACACCAGCTGCTATGTTTTTCTCGATGCTTCTCAAGTTCTCCACACCCTCTCTCTTTTACCTCCCAATCATCCCTCACAAATCTCTCTCTCCCTCTCAATCTCTCCCCCAACACAATCCTCTCCTCTTTCTCTTCCCAGGAGACTCTCTCCTCTCTGATTTTCGGCCTTTGTTGGTCCAGGCTTGTGCAGAGTGGTCGTGAACGATGATTGTCTGTGTGTGTGTGATGTATACAGGGTATGTACTGCGTGGGTCGTGGCTGGTGGGTCTGATTAAGTGAGTGTGTGTATATATCTATATTGGCTGGTGTATCTGTGCGGTGTGCGTGAGTTCAAACAAAGGGAATGTGATGTGGGTGCTGTATTTCACACGTATATATAGGCTGTATAACATCAAATCAGTGTGGGTGTTACTGAGATTATATGTACTGCTGGGTGTCATTAATTTTTGTGTGTAGTACTGAGTAGCTGAGTCACTGTTCTGATGCTGAGTTGAGTTAGCTGGGTTTTGCCACTATTTTTCTGAGTTATCACCGAGTCTGAATTCATTCGCCATGCTATCTGAGTAATTGTGTGTGGAGCTTGTTTTGTTGAGCCATATTTAGTTTAGTTTTGATTTTGTATTTGGGCTTTGAGTTTTGTATTTATTTTTAGTGTCCGAGTTCTAAGTTTCTGAGTTTTGTGAGTTGACTCGGTCTATGGCTGTCAAATTGGTAGTGCGTGAAATTGCCGTTGGGTTGATGTCAAATTAATGTTTTGTGATCTTTGTTGTCCAGAGATCTTATTTTCTGTCCGGGTCTTTGCTGCGTCTGTAACGAGCTGTTAATGTTGCTGGATTGTGTAAATTTTTGGTAATGAATTTTGGTAATGAGTTTGTGTATTGGTAATGAGGCTGCGTGAATATGTGTTACAGTGTGAGTGTGTGTGTACTATGTTCGTGAATTGGGTCTACATGGGTTAGTCGAAGTGTATGTCTGTGTCGATGTGTAGTTGCCGAATGAGTTGTTAATTCATCGTATAATAAATTGTGTAGAGTCTCGTATTATTTATTTCGTATTTATAAGTTCCGAATTGTATATTCGATTGTTATGATTTATTGAAAATATTATGGATTATGCGGATTGAATAATTTTAATTCAAATTGTTAGTATATGTGGTTAGTGGTAAATTTTAATTGGAATGTGATGATTGTTGATTGTTTTGGTGTCGGTTGTGTCCGACTGGCAGTATATTCAAAGGGGATGCTGTCCGAATTTTCTAAAAAAATTGTTAATCTTTTTAAAAATAGTAATTACACATTTATGGATAATTAAAAGTATGTCAGTACTTAATATGTGTACGTTGATTTTAAATTTTGAATTGACTTGGTTTGACAATGGATAAAGGCATAAGTTGTATATTATAATTCGTAGTATAAATGGTTATTTAAATGTTAATTGTGGGATTTATTTGGTAGAATAAATAAGTACAAGTTCAATTTAAGTGTTTACATGGTTTACGATTTAAGTTTCATTTGCTAATTTAATTTTGAGTTAAATTATACATGATGACTAGTTATATTATAAATTGTTAAGTACTGACTAGTTATTCTGATAACTGTTAGGGATTAATGGATATGTTATATGAGTTGCAAATTGTATATTATATTTATAATAATAAGTATAACTGCTAGTAAGGGTATTAGTTGAATTCTGAGTACTAAAAGGAAACGTACCTATTGTGAATTGAATTGTGTATGGTATAAGGATGTCTATTGAGTGGTAAGTGTGTGGATGGTCAAGAGAATTATAAATGCTGCATAGTAGTATGATTTTAAAGATTATGAGATTGTATTGTGTTAGTGGTAAGGCAAAGGATGTTTTAATTTCTTAATTTGATGATTGTTTTCCGACAGGTTAGATGATATTTTAGAGGAGGTGCTGTCCAATTTTTGTTAGAATTATTTTGTAATTTCTATTGTAAATTGATAACAAGTAATTGTAAATAGATATGATATATATGATAACTAGCATGAGTGTACATTATTATTATGTGCTAAGTGCTTATATGATTTTGTGATTTTTATGTTATTATTTCGAGAATATGATCGGTATGAGTTATATGTGATAAATTGTAAAGCGTATAGTACGCGTTTGGGTAGAACGAGTTAGACGGTTACGATTATTAGTGTACTGAAATAGTATTTTACCTTTCTATAGGTACGAATAAGAGGTCAGCTAAGAGCCAGCGCACGTGTAGATGGAATTTTGAGAAACGAGATAATTACCGGAGTTGTCAAGCCTGAGAGTAGAGTGACTGACAAAGTATAGAGGAAAGATGATTGTATAGCCGAGTAGAGGCCAATGTATAAAGAAGTAGAAACCGAAGTAAAGTGAATGAGTTAATGTGTTGGAATTGGAAACTCCACATATTGAGGCAAGTTTACTATCCCTCACTTATTGTTCAAGTGATGTGAAACCTTTTGTATTATTTATTGTTCTTTCGAAATCCCCTCTTGCAAGCAATTATATTCTTCATTTTTACTCTGAATAATGTGAACCTGTCAAGTTAATTATACGATAATGCTTTCAAATCATTTTCCTAATGCCTATACTTTTCATTTTTATTCCCAGTGACATTTTCTTCTATTAAATTACAAATATTTATTCTCAAATTATTCTGTCCGCATAATCCATAATATTTTCAATAAATCATAACAATCGAATATACAATTCGGAACTTATAAATACGAAATAAATAATATGAGACTCTACACAATTTATTATACGATGAATTAAAAACTCATTCGGCAACTACACATCGACACAGACATACACTTCGACTAACCCATGTAGACCCAATTCACGAACATAGTACACACACACTCACATTGTAACATATATTCACGCAGCGTCATTACCAATACACAAACTCATTACCAAAATTCATTACCAAAAATTTACACAATCCAGCAACATTAACAGCTCGTTATAGACGCAGCAAACACCCGGACAGAAAACAAGATCTTTGGACAATAAAGATCACAAAACATTAATTTGACATCAACCTAATGGCAATTTTACACACTACCAACTTGACAGCCATAGACCGAGTCAACTCACAAAACTCAGAAACTTAGAACTCGGACACTAAAAATAAATACAAAACTAAAAGCCCAAATATAAAATCAAAACAAAACTAAATATGGCTCAACAAAACAAGCTCCACACACAATTACTCAGACAGCATGGCGAATGAATTCAGACTCGGTGACAACTCGGAAAAATAGTGGCAAAACCCAGCTAACTCAACTTAGCATCAGAACAGTGACTCGGCTACTAAGTACTACACACAAAAATTAATGACACCCAGCAGTACATATAATCTCAGTAACACCCACACTGATTTGATGTTATACAGCCTATATATACGTGCAAAATACAGCACCCACATCACATTCCCTCTGTTTGAACTCACGCACACCGTACAGATACACCAGCCAATATAGATATATACACACACTCACTTAATCAGACCCACCAGCCACGACCCACGCAGTACATACCCTGTATACATCACACACACACACAGACAATCATCGCTCATAACCACTCTGCACAAGCCTGGACCAACAAAGGCCGGAAATCAGAGAGGAGAGAGTCTTCTGGGAAGAGAAAGAGGAGAGGATTGTGTTGGGAGAGAGATTGAGAGGGAGAGAGAGATTTGTGAGGGAGGATTGAGAGGTAAAAGAGAGAGGGTGTGGAGAACTTGAGAAGCATCGAGAAAAACATAGCAGCTGGTGTTGGTATTTTGGGGAAAAAGAAGCCCAATTAGGGATTTAAGGATGTTAAGCTATTTCAGAAAATTAATAATGCCGATAAAATGAAATATCACTTAATAAACTTTTAAAATCGAAATTAAATAAGATTAGATGAAAAATTAGATTTTAAAATTTTAAGATCAAAAGAATGAAATTACAATCACCCGCATATTTTTAAAATATTTTTAGGATAAAAAATGAATTAATTACGAATTTTAAAAGTTTTGATCCTTTAAATACAATAATAATCTTAAAATATTTTGAAATACTAAAAAATCCAAAATAATTCACCCAATAATTTAAAAAAACAAATTAAATATACAAATATAATATTACAAAAGATTTCGTGATTTTTAATAACTCCGATGATTTTATAAAAAATTTCAAAGATCAATAATGCATGAATTAAATAGATTTAAATCGTCAAAAATTCAAATAAAATTACACGGACCCACATTTCACATATACATCATCATATAAGCACATAAACATGATGTCACATATTTTCAATCCTTAAAAAAATTTCACCTCATATAATCCACATTTAATATTAAATAATAATAATTATAAATACGAAATTTCTAAGGCGTTATATCAGAGTAAAATGTGAACCTGTCCTGTTAATTATACGATAATCCTTTCAAATCATTTTCCTAATGCCTATACTTTTCATTTTTATTCCCAGTGACATTTTCTTCTATTAAATTACAAACATTTATTCTCAAATTATTCTGTCATTGTTTATTTACCCCACCTATCGTTCAGGTGTTGATTTATTTTAAAATTAATTTATTTCACTATTCCTCGTCTATGTTAATATTCTTCAAAGTATATTTTCTTTCAAATTTATGTAAACTAATTCGAGATTTATACTGTTGCTGAGGCATGTGTTGCTCAGTGACGGTTAAAGCCAAGAATGAATTGAGATCTTCTTAATTATTTAAACTCATTATTGTCATGCCGGTTCTGGCAGCTGAAGCCTATGAATGCTTAGCTGACAAGAGTGAGACCATAAGTAATTGAGAATTTCTTAAATCTTCGTTTTAAACTATTCGAATCTTTCATGTTAGTTCAAGCTTTGCAATGGATTTTCATCAAATGATAATCTTTGAAATGAGTGGTTATAATCAGTGCAGTAACTTAAATCTTCTGTTGAACTTCAAATTCCCTGTATTCTCTGATTTCTTTATAATTGTTGTTCCATTTCAAAAATCTTAATAATTGCTCAGTTATTTTATTTATCATGTTTCCTTGTCGATATATGATTCTATCTTTCTGAATCCTATCATGCTTAGTTTAATCTTATTGATTTGTCGTCTATGATTCTTTATATCGAATACTTCCCTGACCCTTAATCTTTTATTGTTGCTCATTAAAATGACTTAATTAATTAAAGATGTTTTAAAATTCCTTATACTGGGATGATCTGTTATCAGTGAGTATAAAGGACTTAAAAGTGAAATATTTTAAAGGCTTAAAGTTTTAAAGGTTTTATGGATTGGAGAAGCGTAAGAGGCTAGGGGTGGTTCCCCTAGTCCAACATTAAAGGCCAATGTGTTGCCTAATTGGGAACCCAATTTTCAAGGTCCAGAGGGACTTCGTGTCCGGTATGGAGACTTTATGTGGCTGATCACCCGTATTGTCCGGAGTCGTGGAAAAACTCCAATAAACTTAAATGTTTTTGAAAAGGTTTATGAAAAGTGTGTTCAATGATAAAACAGTTTTAATGAAAAGAATGTTTTGATTGGAAAGCTATGACTGAAGAAAGTGAAAAGCCTTGTTCCCTGATGATAATTGAATTTTTTTCTTGAGATAAGTTGGTCATTGATATTGTTCATCAATGAATTACTGAAATGTTATTGTTTCACTATATTATTAACTTGCTGAGCGTTGTTGGCTCACTCTTGCTTTATTTTCCCTAACCTTTCAGTTAGGATTAAGGGTGCATGTCTACATCTTACCAGTCATATGAGAGCAATGAGGCAGCCTATACAGGATAGATCTCGAAGTCAGAGCGGGTAAGCATGGATTGGAATTAAGCTTCAGATTAGACGGAATAATAACTGTATTCAGGGTAGTGAAAGAAATTTTAATAATTTGGATAGTTTAGTTTCTTGTTTCATACCATAACCTGGAATCGATCCTCGGTGAGGAATCGTTGGTGTATTAAGTTTTATTTGTAATTGTTAATTGGAATTTGGTTTGGGTTGCAATACAGGTGGATAGTCCGATTTACGAATACTTCATGCCGAAATTTTCTAAAATTTTCCTGTATCAAAGTCTATTTTATTATAAAAAGTATATTTTTAGTATTGGGTAGTCGGGGCGTTACATGACAGGTCTGGTAACAGTTCTATATCAAGCATAGTGCTTGTTGATAGGCCTGATAACATTTAATTAGCTTTACTTCCATGAATAATTGAGGAAGTAACTTTGACATGTGGGTTGAACTTAGTCAACAGATTTCATTTACTTAGGAAGCTCATTACAAAAAATAAATTGGGAGTTGGTCGGAGTTTTTGAGTACTTAGTCAAACCTGAGCCCCTCCTTACTAGGTAAGGTGTATTTCTTATTTGTCTTATAGATAGCGAACGGAGAAAACATTAATACTGGCTCCCAAAACCTTGGGTTCCCGAGTTTTGATAATTTTGAGCGAGATGGCAATACTTTTCGATGAGTGAAGTTATAGTCAGTGAAGAAATGAGAACCCATTTTATTTTATTTTTTTTATAATAAATATGATTTTTAAATCATCCTGGAATATTTAATAAATATTCAAATGATATTTATTAAACAAATAATCAGCTTGGAATATTTAATAAATATTTAAATAATATTTATTAAATAAATAATCATTCACAACTATTCTAAAATGAAAATAATATTCATCTCATGAATAAATATTCAATTAATATATATTAATATCATCAAAGGGATTTTGTTTTGTCTTTATCCGGGTGAAATATCTCTGACTCCCTTACTTAAGATAAGGGTATTATTGTACCCTACTTGAAAATATTAACACATCATCGTATACATATATATGTGTTTATGCATACGTACTTACTTTAACAGGTTTGTATATCTTCGTAAATAAACCATACATCTCATGTTGATTCAAAAAAAAAAAATACTTTTAAGCAGTTCATAGCAGTTATATCACAACAACAACAGTTTAGAAATACTTGAAGTAAAAGTTTCAAAAACTTGCCTGATTGTGTCGGAATATTCTGGTCTCTGGTTCTAGTGTGAAGATCTATAACAACAAATATGGTTTGGTTAGTTCGTTAAACGATCCCGTCGAATCGACTATTCACATAAAGACACAACTTCGTAATGATACATCCTTACTACACATTTGGCTTATTATAAATCCATGATATCCTTTAACCACTTTCGATAATTATTGGTTTCGTAATGACTTTCTCTAGGGGTCATTTTCAACGAAGCTAAAGTTCGTCTCGTATCGTCCCCTAAAAGGGTTTTTCACTTGCGCAACTTTGATTTGAAAAATTCTATAAAATCGAAAAATAAATTGTTTCATGAAATTCTTTTTCTCACTTCTTCTTAACTGTCCAGAGGATTTTTCATCCAAATTTTATAATTAAGAACATGTTTTTGATAGCTCAATTGTTGCTCTAATCATAGCTTCTTTCTGCAATGGTTTCTCATGCACATTCTTGACTTAAACATTTCTATAAAATCGAAATTTCGTATTTCTACTCCAAATTTTTATGGGATCTTAACCACTAATCAGGTTACTCCTCATAAAATTTTCATAATCAAAAACCATTTTTAAAGGGCTCGTTTGGCTTTGTAAAATCAGTCCGTTTTAATGATTCGTCTGTTTTAACCGGTTTCACTAAAACGAGCATATCTCTTAAACCGTAAATCGTAATCACATGATATTGGTGTCAAAACAAACTACAAAACAAAGTTCTACTGGTTTATGTCCAAAAACTTGCCAAGAAAACATTTGTTCAATTCGGCATTAACTGCTCAAATGATCTAATGAAATTTCGACATTATAACGGCTATAAACCGAACATTTCCAAATTCCATAAACTCCATCTAGCCACTTAAGGCAACCATACAACATCAAAATCATATAACCATCATCAAAGGTCTTTAAGACCAGTGGTAACATCCATCTATCACCACCTAAGATTTACACCTCATTAAAGAGTTTATAACTTTAAAAACGACTTAAACATGTCCAATCTTACATCCAACTTCCATATTAACTTAAAAACTTAGAAACTTAAGATGGGTGTGAGAAGTTATACCTTCCTTGGAGTCCTAACAACCTTGTCCAAGCTTAATAAACCTCAAGAACACCTTATATAGCCTTAACAATCTTTAACCTTCAAGATCCAAACAAGAGTTCATCTTGAGTTTACTATTCATCATGAACTTTGCCTAATTCTTTCACCATGCTAAACACCAAATTAAATCATGGTATTTTGAATGTACCTTAGTTATATGGTGGAGGGGATGTGGTAAAATTTTCATGCATTATGAAGGAGTGGAGGTAGGTTTTTGATTTTTCTTTCTTCCTTGGTTCTTGTTGGTGTCGAATGTAAGGAAATGGAGGTGGTGATGTTTTTGCCTTGACTAGCTTTTGTATTTGAATGTTATAAAGATATAACATGTATCTCATCTTATATTTGATGCATTCTTTTATCAAAGAAGAGCCATACCTTGCCTTAAAATTCAACCAAATAAAGCCATTTTATTCCATTTTTGGTGGAACTTGTTTCCTAAGTGAATAGTCTCTAGTTTGGTTGGTTTAGTTGGCTTGTAAGTGAGTGGGTTTGCATGGAATTACATGGAGCTTGCATGGATAGCTACTTGCATGGGATCTACATGGCTTCTTGCCACCTTTGTCATTTTCCCATATTTATTCCGTAATTTCCATGCTAATCTTCATTAATCCTTAAAATGGTTTTGGTGTAAAAACTCTTTCAAGTAACCTTCCAATATTTTAATTTCCTTATTCTAGTTCCTTGGTTGCATGGTCATTTTCGAATTATATAACCCTTGGGCTTGTCATAATACTCGTATTTATCGATATCTCATAAAACGCAGGTCGTTTGTGAATTACGATTCTTCGAATTCCGATGACTTTTACATACACTTATTTCGCTTAAGAAATCATAATATGAACTCAAATCTTAAATATTCATCATTCATAAGTGGTGGTTAGGATCATATCCCTTAAGTAGAGAAATTACTATTCATTCATGTCGTTTACATTAGTACAAAAAAATCAGGGTTCTTACAACCTTCCCCCCTTAAAAGGATTCCGTCCCGGAATCAGGTTGAAAATTAATGGGGGTACTTCTCTTGCATTGCACTTTCCAGTTCCCAGGTGGATTCCTCTACATTATGATTCTGCCACAAAACTCTGACTAGTCTGACCACCTTGTTCCTCAGTACTTGCTCCTTGTGGTCCATAATTTCCACTGGTTGCTCTATATAAGACAAGTCTGGCTGTAGATCTACATGATCATATTCCACCACATGCTTGGCAACGGGGTTGTACTTCCTCAACATAGACACATGGAACACGTTATGTACTTGCTACAGACTTGGAGGTAAGGATAACTCTTAAGCCGCCTTTCCAATCCGCCTTAAAATCTCGAAAGGTCCGATATACCTCGGGCTCAACTTTCCTTTCTTTCCAAACCTCATCAGTCCTTTCCATGGAGATACCTTTAGCAGCACCATGTCTCCTACTTCATATTCTCTGTCCTTCCGAGCTAGGTCGGCATACTTACGTTGTCTATCTTGGGCTGCTGCCAGTATTCCCCTGATTAGAACTATCACATCCCTTATCTGTTGTACCAGTTCAGGTCCTAATATCTTCCTTTCACCAACTTCTTCCCAACATAAGGGAGAATGACATTTCCGGCCATAAAGGGCTTCATACGGGGGCATTCCTTTACTTGAGTGATAACTGTTGTTATACGCAAACTCAATCAAAGGTAGGTGCTCTTCCCAACTTCCCTTGAAATCCATGACGCATACTGTCAACATGTCCTCTAAGGTCTGAATTGTTCTTTCGCTTTGTTCGTCGGTCTGGGGATGGTATGCAGTACTCATGTTTAGCTTGGTTCCCACACATTCTTGAAAGCTCCTCCAGAACCTGGAGTTAAATCTCGGGTCTCTATCGGACACAATGGTCACGGGAACTCCATGTCGTACCACAATTTCCCTTATATAGATGTCTACTAATCTGTCGATAGTGTACCTCTCGTTGATTGGGAGAAAGTGGGCGGACTTGGTCAATCTATCGACGATTACCCATATCGCATCGTGGTTAGTCTTGGTCCTTGGTAGTCCTACTACAAAGTCCATGGCTAGGTGCTCCCACTTCCATTCTGGAATTTCTAGGGGTTGCAGTAGTCCACTAAGTCGCTGGTGTTCCGCCTTTACTCGTTGGCAGGTCAAACATCTATTCACCCATTCTGTCACATCCTTCTTCATGTTGGGCCACCAATAGTATTCTTTCAAATCTCTATACATCTTCGTGGTACCTGGGTGCACAGAGTACCTTGAGTTATGTCTGTTTGCACTAAATCACGCAAGCGTACGTGTTCACAAGTAATATAGAATGAAGTAGAGTTCGTTCCCACAGAGATTGTATAATTTAGTTCTTGTACCTAAGCATCAATGTATGATTATCGTTCAATGCTAAGACAATAAGCAAATTGGGTTTGATTATCTAAAATTAACTAATAAGAATTAATTAACAACTAAATTAATAACTAATTGATTTCAAATTACTTATGAGATGGAAAACATGGGATCCTAACTTCAATACAAACTTCCTTTAGAGATCATGCCCTTTTATCAACACATGTGGTGGTTATGATAACTAATCGGACAACACGAAATAAGTATACGCTACCTTTCAGTACACGCACACCAATCTACACAATATCCACAAAAGATAGAAATCATGCAGGCACCAGTTATGCTTAGACCCTATATGTCTATAGAATTTGAAAGCATAATGGTTGAAGATCAAGTATCCATAAGATTACATAAGGTAGCATGAGACGGTTAGAAACACACCACAAACATGAATAACATTCATGGACTTATGCTAGCATGGCAAGTTCTAAATCAAAAGATTCACTGTCGCTTCACTTAAGATTAACAAGATAGATGTTAGCTACGCATCTATATGAATTAAATACAACCATGCAAGGATATCGTAAATTCACCACACATATATCAAGTTAGGCAATCAACATCTAAATTTCGTAAGTAAATCTGCTAGGACCCCATGACGGCGATTAGTTCATAATCGAACCGTTCGTCATCATGGGGTTTGATGAAAACATGATAAAGATGAAGATAATAATAATGAATAAACCAATGTTAACAAAGTTATGGAACAAAATCGAGTAATGCTCAAGCATCCAAAAGATACGCCTAGTAAGAATACAAGAAAACTATGTCTAGATCTTCTTGTTGTCACGATCCTCGCCTTGGCTTCTCAATCTCGTGCTAGAAAGTGTGTATGGAATGTGAAGTAATCTGATCTCTGGTGTTGGTGTGTTAAATCTGACCCCCAAGCATGTGTATTTATAGCTCAATATTGCCTCTTCTCCAAACAATTGCCGTTCTTGAGTAGGAATTGAATTTGACAATTTCCATCTTTAAATATGATATAGATTGCAACTTCCCTTGTCAAATAAGGCTTCTGGACTATTCCCACCGTCCAAGATTATTTCCATGACGAATAGGAGAAGAAAACGGCAACTTTCCTCTTTGAAATCAGATTTGGAACAAATTCTGGCGGTTCAGTTTTCCATTGGCGCGGTCGCGCTGTCCTGTAATGCAAATCTGGCGCGGTCGCGCTGTCACAAAAATCTCCAATTCCCTTAGCGCGGTCGCGCTCCCTAACAGCTATAACATAGCGCGGTCGCGCTATACAAATTCTGTTTCTGCAGAATTTCTGTTAAAGCCTTCTTCTTCGCACGCCGTTTTTTCCTCATAACCACATCTGTTCCAAAAAACACAAAACACCATACTCACTGCGAAAAACCTAATTCCTGCACAAACTCCACAAAACACATTAAACCACACAAATACTCGAGAATTCAGTGATCAATTCAAGCCAAAATAGAATGGTCTAAATGGATAAAAATCCACTTATCACACCCCCAAACTTGAACCGACGCTTGTCCTCAAGCATAAACAGATACAAATATATACAACTAATTAGTACCACTTCCGTAGGTGATCACGGATGCATTTAGCATATGTAACAAGCCCTTTAAACCCCCAGGCAGCCCTAGTGGACGAGTAAGGTCTCGTGAGGGCCTATAGTGAATGTACCCACAAAATCCAACTGACACAAACGACACAAACAATGCAATGCATGAATGAATGCAACTAAATATGAATGCAAAGGATCCCCTCAAACTAACCAACACCACTTAGCAAGCAAATATCTCCGAGAATGCAATCAATCCAAACAGAGCTCGACTAAATTCCGGTATACTAACAAAACATGATCAGAACGTGCGTGTGTGCAATGCTCGACAGATATACTCCCAAACCGGATCAAAATCATACATATTCTTTTCCAAGACAATCACAGGGTTATAAATAGAATGAACGTTAAACTCAAGATCACTTCAGATACACCCCTATACTCCTCTAAAGTAGACAGAAATTCATGCTTTATTATGACTCAAACACAATATGTACACAACACACATGCTTATTTGATCGTGCAATGGATGAGACCCCTAAAGGCTTATACAATAATACCCATGTAGCGAGCGTTGGGTTAGTGGATCCCAGACTATAAAAGCCTTAGGTCACTAGGCACAAAGTCCCCAAGAACTTAATTGCTCGAGTATTAAAGAGCTCACCCTGATCAATTCTGCATACTCAAACTCTCACAACCTCTTTTTTTTTTTTTTTTTTTCTTTTTTTTTTTCTTTTTTTTCTTTTTTTTTCTTGCATTTTTTCCTCCTTTTTTTTTCACATGGAATCTGGAATGAGAATTCTCAATTCCAACCCTAGACTACTCATAAACATGAGCCGGCTACTAGCCATTTGACGCCTAGCCAACAAATACAAACACAAACATATTAGCATGAAATTTCTGTTTTCCCCCAAACTTGTATTTTGGTGTTCCTTAATCATCAAGAGAATAAAACAAATTCTATCGATAAACAAGTGATTAAATCCTAAATCCAAACAAGCATGACGCAACCTAGTCCAAGAGCAAACGACGAGACTGCATAAAAATTTTATTCATGAAACATGCATGTCAATTTCAACAAAATTTAAAATCAGCCCTCTGTTCATCCTTTTCACACCCACATCAACATCTACCTACCTTATGGCATCAGCTTATTATAAGGGATCATGAAAAATGCATGTAATGCAACTATATGAACTCACATACAAAACTCGACACACATGCAAACAGAATGCTCTATATGACAGGTATCATGCATGAAACTAAACTACACATACAAATATGATGCAATATGAATTCCTACATGCCACAAATATATCACAACAACTACTAATTCCCAAATCCACCCCCAAACTTGAAATTTCCAATGCCCTCATTGGAAGTAAATAAGGGAAAAGTAGAAACATACCTACTGACCACCTGGGCCACCCTCCTGAGGAGGAGAATCCGGCGGAGGATAGACTCCATGTGCCCCAAAAACAGGCCAATCCACCTGCACTCCACTGGCAGCAAAAGCAGTGCCCAGCGCCTGAGTCAACTCCTGTGCAAAACGGCTCTGAGAATCATACATAGCATCCATGCGGCGCATCAACCGTCTATACTGAGAGGCAACAGGAACATCCTCGGGAACCTGTGGTGGTGGAACAGCACCAGCAACCTGATAACCCAAACCCCTAGGATGTGGAACGCCGCCCGGCCACTCCACCATCCTCGCAATAGTCCCAGAATCAATAGCACCACTCGGCAACTGTATCGGCTCATCCTCAGCCCATCTCACTCCCACCGCCATACACAACCCAATAACCACCGAACCATATGGAATCCCCCCTGTAGTACTAGCTCTCAAAAACCTCAAGATATTTTGGTTAATCATATAACCAATGTCAATATAAAAACCATTCAGAATCGCCCACAGCAAAATACCTCTCTCCACATTAACCTCGTGCTGATGTGTGGTAGGCAACAAGTTAGCACAGATAAACAAATTCCATGCTCGAGCATACCTGTTCAACGCAGAAGTAGGGAAATGCAAATGCTCATTACTCCCTGGCTTCGTCTTCCACACAGTACCAGGCACACACAACCTAGTCACAATAGCATCCAAGTCAACTTCTGTCCTGGACTTAAAAGTCCAATCCTCAGCACCTGCAGGTCTGGCAGGCAAAGCAAGCAAACGGCTGATGGCAGGCGGTGTGTAGTCCACTGTCAAACCCCTAACCACTGAATAACCATTCCGTTCAGCCTTCGCATTCGCATAGAACTCGCGAACAATAGACAACGGAATATCCATAGCCAACTGACAAATAGGCTCCCAACCTCGCAACTGAATCATCGCCACCAGATCTCCATCAGACGGACCAGCTAAAAACATCCTATCTTTGATTACCGTCTTTGACATCAACCTGTTATACTCCGTCCGGGCCTCCACAGAAACAAACTTTTCCCCGGGTCCCTCCGAACTAGAATCGGAATCAGATGAATGATGTCCACTAGAACCACCAGCAAAACGAGTCCTTTTCGGAGCCATTACACAATCTCAAACAAGCAGAAAATATGAACAAATAGCAACCCACAACAACCTCACAACACTTATCCCAAAATACGCAACTACAAATCCGAATAATCAAGAATAATCAAGAAATTACCCACAACGAATCTGTAGGAGAAGTAACACTGCGAATCCAGCCTCCAATCGATGAAAGAAAACGAATTCCAAAGCTCCAAAATTGTGGTTTTAGGGTTTATGGGTGTATGTATGTATATGTATATAAGAGATGTATAAAAATTTTGGGTGAGATATAGGGTATGATTAACCACGAAATTGGGAATTATAAACTGATCAGAAGTGTTTTTGGGCTGGGTTTAGGGGTGGAAATCGGAATTTGGGCTGAAAAAACTGCTCCGAAAATCTCTCTGCAATTCCAGAATTCGACCTAGCGCGGTCGCGCTATATATGTACTAGCAGGCAGCGCGGTCGCGCTGTCCCAATTTTTTTTTTTTTTTTTTTTAAGATGAAGATACAAAAAATATACAATAATAATAATATCACATGGGTTGCCTCCCACGAAGCGCTCGTTTAACGTCATTAGCTTGACGTGCTGCTCGGTCGTTACGTTTCTGCCAAATCCACGGAATCTGTTTCACGAACCACTGGATCACCTGTAAAATAATGTTTCAACCGCTGACCATTCACCTTGAACGCCAAATCAGGTGACTTTTCAAAAATCTCCACGGCTCCATGCGGAAATACGGTTTTAACAGTGAACGGCCCTGACCACCTTGACTTAAGCTTCCCAGGAAAAAGCTTGAGGCGCGAATTAAACAACAAAACCAACTGACCAGGCACAAAGACCTTAGGAATTAACTTCTTATCATGCCACCTCTTCACCTTCTCCTTATAAATCTTGTGGTTCTCATATGCCTGAGATCGAAATTCCTCTAACTCATTCAACTGCAATAACCGTTTCTCACCAGCTGCTCTAATATCAAGATTCAACTTCTTAATCGCCCAAAAAGCTTTATGTTCCAACTCCACTGGTAGATGACATGCTTTTCCAAAAACTAACTGATACGGAGACATTCCCAAAGGTGTTTTGTAAGCTGTTCTATAGGCCCAAACAGCTTCATCTAACTTTAAGGACCAATCCTTCCTCGACGGATTCACCACCTTTTCTAGAATTCTCTTGATTTCACGATTAGATACCTCCGCTTGACCGTTTGTCTGGGGATGATATGCTGTAGCAACACGATGTGTCACCCTATACTTCGCCAACAATGCAGTGAATTGACGATTACAAAAGTGAGTCCCCTCATCACTAATAATAGCTCGCGGAGTTCCAAAACGCGTAAAGACCTGTTTATGCAGAAAGTTCAGCACCACCTTAGCATCATTGGTTGGTAAGGCCTTCACCTCAACCCACTTAGAGACGTAGTCCACAGCTAGCAAGATGTACTGATTATTACAAGACGAAACAAAGGGTCCCATGAAATCAATACCCCATACATCAAAGATCTCTACCTCAAGGAGCATATTAAGAGGCATCTCATTCCTCCTAGAAATATTACCAACTTTCTGACAGCGATCACATCTCAAAACAAACTGATGAGCATCCTTAAAAACTGTAGGCCAAAAGAAACCTGCCTGAAGAACACGAGCTGCTGTCTTCTCTCCACCATAATGACCTCCATAAACAGTGGAATGGCAATCTCGCAATACACTTTCAGTCTCGCTATAAGGAATGCAACGTCGAATAATCTGATCAGCACCCTGTTTGAACAAATACGGCTCATCCCATCGGTACCACTTCACATCATGTAAGAACTTCTTCTTTTGAGCATAAGTTAAATCAGGAGGGATGATGTCACTAACAAGATAGTTCACAAAATCTGCAAACCATGGCTCTTCCACTTGTACCCCTAAAAGCTGCTCATCTGGAAAAGATTCATTAATCAAAGATTTAGCCTGTGAATTTTTACCCTGGTCTTCCAACCTCGAAAGATGATCTGCTACCTGGTTTTCAGTTCCTTTTCTGTCTTTAATCTCCACATCAAATTCCTGAAGCAATAAGACCCATCGAATCAACCTAGGCTTCGAATCCTTCTTTGTCATCAAATATCTGATAGCCGCATGATCTGTGTAGACAATGACTTTCGTGCCAAGTAAATAGGCTCGAAACTTCTCAAATGCATAAACCACAGCCAAAAGCTCCTTTTTCGTGGTGGTGTAGTTCAACTGTGCGTCATTAAGGGTTTTACTAGCATAGTAAACCACATGAAATATTTTCTCCTTTCTCTGACCAAGAACAGCACCAACGGCATAGTCACTAGCATCACACATTAGCTCGAATGGCTCACTCCAATCTGGTGCAGTAATAACAGGTGTGGTAGTCAACTTCTTCTTCAAAAGCTCGAAAGCATCAAGACAAACTTCATCAAAATTGAAAGGAACATCTTTCTCCAAAAGATTGCACAAGGGTTTAGAGATCTTCGAAAAATCCTTTATGAACCGACGATAGAACCCCGCATGACCAAGAAAGCTGCGAATGCCTCTAACAGAGATCGGAGGAGGAAGCTTCTCTATAGTGTCAATTTTTGCTTTGTCCACCTCGAGTCCCTTACTAGAAACCTTGTGCCCAAGAATGATCCCTTCTTGCACCATAAAGTGACATTTTTCCCAATTCAGCAACAGATTAGTCTCCACACATCTCTTCAAAACCAGACCAAGATTATGTAAGCACTCGTCATATGAAGAACCAAACACTGAGAAATCATCCATGAAAACTTCCACATTGATACCAATCATGTCTGAAAAGATAGCCATCATACACCTCTGAAAGGTGGCTGGAGCGCCACACAGTCCGAACGGAACTCGTCTGAATGCAAAGGTGCCAAAGGGACATGTGAATGTAGTCTTCTCTTGATCCTCAGGTGCAATGCAAATCTGATTATATCCAGAATATCCATCAAGAAGACAATAGTACTCGTGGCCTGCCAACCTGTCTAACATCTGATCCACAAACGGAAGAGGAAAGTGGTCTTTTCTCGTGGCTTTGTTCAACTTGCGATAGTCCATGCAAACTCTCCACCCTGTAACGGTGCGTGTAGGGATGAGCTCGTTCTTCTCATTAGCAACTACTGTCATACCCCCTTCTTCGGCACACACTGTACCGGACTCACCCAAGAACTGTCTGAAATAGGGTAGATAATACCAGCATCAAGCCACTTCAAGATTTCCTTCTTCACCACTTCCTTCATAATAGGATTGAGACGACGCTGTTGCTCCACAGTAGGCTTGCAATTCTCCTCTAGCAGAATTTTATGCATGCAATACGAAGGACTGATGCCTTTGATGTCTGCTATAGTCCATCCAATAGCTGTCTTGAACTGTCTCAGTATCCTCAAGAGCTTCTCCTCTTCACTATCTGTCAAGTTAGCGGCAATGATAACAGGCAAAGTAGATGCTTCTCCCAAAAAGGCATACCTCAAATGATCTGGTAGCTGTTTAAGCTCAAGTGTAGGAGCTTCCTCAATAGATGGTTTGAGACGACTTTGTGACTTTTTAAGCTCCTCCAGCCCAAGTGACTCAACTGGCACTTCAAAATTCTTTCTCCACGGAATTGCCCTTAACTGCTGAATTTGCTCTTCTCTGTCTTCATCTTCAACTACAGAATCTCCTAACAAAGCTCTCTCTAATGGATCAGCCAACAGTAACTGATCAAAGTTCAACTTCACTGACGACTCCACCAAGTCCACCTGACAACATCCTCATCATCTGAAGGTAGCTTCATTGCATTGAAAACATTGAAGGTAACATCCTGATCTTGCACCCGCATCGTAAGCTCACCCTTCTGAACATCAATCAGGGTACGGCCCGTAGCTAGAAAAGGTCGTCCTAAGATGATAGGAATCTTCTTATCTTCTTCAAAATCAAGAATCACAAAATCTGCTGGAAAGATGAGTTTATCAACCTTGACCAAAACATCCTCAACGATACCCCTCGGATATGTAATAGAACGATCAGCTAACTGTAGAGAGATGTTGGTAGGTTTAGGATCTGGAAGACCAAGCTGCATGAAAACTGACAATGGCATGAGATTGATACTAGCACCCAAATCACACAAACACTTGCTGAAAGACAAATTCCCAATGGTGCACGGAATAGTGAAACTGCCTGGATCCTTTAGCTTCGGTGGTAGCTTCTGCTGTAAAACGGCACTGCACTCTTCTGTTAATGCTACTGTATCCAATTCTTCAAGTTTCAACTTCTTTGAGAGAATACCTTTCATAAACCTTGCATAGCTCGGCATCTGCTCCAATGCTTCAGCAAAAGGGATATTGATTTGAAGCTTTTTGAATACCTCCAGAAACTTGCCAAACTGTCTGTCATTCTTCTGCTTCTTCAATCTACCAGGATATGGAGGAGGGGGAAAGATTTTCACGTTCTCTGTAGACTGCTTTGGAGAAACTTCCTTAGCAGAATTTTTAGGATTCTCCACCTCACTAACCAACTGCTCAGCTACTCTATCAGTCTGGACTTGCTCCTTATCTGCAGTAGGTGCCACATGTTGCTCTTGAACTTCTTCTTCTTCAATGGCTGAATTTTGATTACCCGTCACCTTACCCAATCTCAAAGTAACTGATTTGACATGCTCTTTGGTTTCCCTCTTGCCTGGATTGGCTTCAGTGTCACTCGGAAGAACTCCAGATGGTCTGTTCAACAGAGCACTAGCAAGCTGCCCGATCTGACTTTCCATGATCTTCATAGATGCCCCCTGACTTTTTACTATCATCCTCAACTCCTCAAGCTCAGCTTTTTCATTAGAAGATTGACCAGCATTCCCCTGAGATTGTTGCTGGAAACCTGGAGGCTGAAACTGTTGTCTGGGCTGGTACTGCTGCTGAAATCCTTGATTGAATTGCCTAGCTCCGAATTGCTGTTGCTGCTGATTACCACCTTGATTGTTACTCCAACTGAAATTTGGATGGTTGCGGTTATTCGGATGATAGGTGGCTGGAACTGGCTGTTGTGGCCTCTGGAAGTTACTCACAAATTGTGCCGATTCAGAAGATATGGCACATTGAGTTGTATCATGTGCGCCCGCACATAACTCACAAACACTAGCTACCTGCTGAACTCCCATATTAGCCAAAGAATCGACCTTCATTGACAAGGCCTTCAACTGAGCTGCAATGGCTGTAGCTGTATCAACTTCAAGAACACCTGCTACCTTGCCTTGAGATAACCTCCCTGTAGGATTCTGATATTCATTAGCAGCCATCATCTCGATCAATTCATAAGCTTCTTCATAACTCTTGGCCCACAAAGCTCCACCTGATGCTGCATCTAGCATAGGTCTCGACTGTGCACCCAACCCATTATAAAAACAATTGATTATCATCCAATCAGGCATCCCATGATGTGGACACTTCCTTAGCATCTCCTTATATCTCTCCCAAGCCTCGCATAGAGATTCTCCAGACTGCTGTGAAAACTGAGTGATAGCATTCCGGATAGCTGCTGTCTTCGCCATGGGAAAGAATTTGGTGAGAAATTTCTGTGCAAGATCTTCCCATGTAGTGATAGAACCTGCTGGTAAAGAGTGTAACCAACTTTTCGCCTTGTCCCTCAGAGAGAATGGAAATAGCCTTAACTTAACAGCATCCTCAGACACCCCGTTGGTTCTGAAGGTATCACAGATCTCTATGAAATCTCGAATATGCATGTTGGGATCTTCGGTAGGAGCACCCCCAAACTGAACTGAGTTCTGGACCATCTGTATAGTGCTAGGCTTGATCTCGAAGGTATTAGCTGCGATTGCTGGTCTGACAATACTCGATGCAATGTCATTGATCTTTGGCTGCGAGAAATCCTTAAGAGCCTTAGTTGCTGCTGCTGCTGGTTCTCCCATATTTTCTACAACTTGAATCACTGGAACTTCTGTTTCTGTTTCTTCTTTATTTTCCAGCTTCTCCTTATTCGCTTGACAACGCGTTCGCATACACGCTCAAGTACCTAAGAACACAAAACAACACAAAAACTATTAGTAACCGATCCGAGTCAATGAACCTTAACGACCACTGATGTCAAGCACATAAACTATAACAAATCCCCGGCAGCGGCGCCAAAAACTTGTTTGCACTAAATCACGCAAGCGTACGTGTTCACAAGTAATATAGAATGAAGTAGAGTTCGTTCCCACAGAGATTGTATAATTTAGTTCTTGTACCTAAGCATCAATGTATGATTATCGTTCAATGCTAAGACAATAAGCAAATTGGGTTTGATTATCTAAAATTAACTAATAAGAATTAATTAACAACTAAATTAATAACTAATTGATTTCAAATTACTTATGAGATGGAAAACATGGGATCCTAACTTCAATACAAACTTCCTTTAGAGATCATGCCCTTTTATCAACACATGTGGTGGTTATGATAACTAATCGGACAACACGAAATAAGTATACGCTACCTTTCAGTACACGCACACCAATCTACACAATATCCACAAAAGATAGAAATCATACAGGCACCAGTTATGCTTAGACCCTATATGTCTATAGAATTTGAAAGCATAATGGTTGAAGATCAAGTATCCATAAGATTACATAAGGTAGCATGAGACGGTTAGAAACACACCACAAACATGAATAACATTCATGGACTTATGCTAGCATGGCAAGTTCTAAATCAAAAGATTCACTGTCGCTTCACTTAAGATTAACAAGATAGATGTTAGCTACGCATCTATATGAATTAAATACAACCATGCAAGGATATCGTAAATTCACCACACATATATCAAGTTAGGCAATCAACATCTAAATTTCGTAAGTAAATCCGCTAGGACCCCATGACGGCGATTAGTTCATAATCGAACAGTTCATCATCATGGGGTTTGATGAAAACATGATAAAGATGAAGATAATAATAATGAATAAACCAATGTTAACAAAGTTATGGAACAAAATCGAGTAATGCTCAAGCATCCAAAAGATACGCCTAGTAAGAATACAAGAAAACTATGTCTAGATCTTCTTGTTGTCACGATCCTCGCCTTGGCTTCTCAATCTCGTGCTAGAAAGTGTGTATGGAATGTGAAGTAATCTGATCTCTGGTGTTGGTGTGTTAAATCTGACCCCCAAGCATGTGTATTTATAGCTCAATATTGCCTCTTCTCCAAACAATTGTCGTTCTTGAGTAGGAATTGAATTTGACAATTTCCATCTTTAAATATGATATAGATTGCAACTTCCCTTGTCAAATAAGGCTTCTGGACTATTCCCACCGTCCAAGATTATTTCCATGACGAATAGGAGAAGAAAACGGCAACTTTCCTCTTTGAAATCAGATTTGGAACAAATTCTGGCGGTTCAGTTTTCCATTGGCGCGGTCGCGCTGTCCTGTAATGCAAATCTGGCGCGGTCGCGCTGTCACAAAAATCTCCAATTCCCTTAGCGCGGTCGCGCTCCCTAACAGCTATAATATAGCGCGGTCGCGCTATACAAATTCTGTTTCTGCAGAATTTCTGTTAAAGCCTTCTTCTTCGCACGCCGTTTTTTCCTCATAACCACATCTGTTCCAAAAAACACAAAACACCATACTCACTGCGAAAAACCTAATTCCTGCACAAACTCCACAAAACACATTAAACCACACAAATACTCGAGAATTCAGTGATCAATTCAAGCCAAAATAGAATGGTCTAAATGGATAAAAATCCATTAATCAATGTCCTTCATATAGAATCTCATCCTTTAATTCCTGAACATTTGGGACCCAAATTCTTGTTGCATATCTCATGATTCCTCCTACGTCTCTTTCGCACTTCATTTCCTCCCCGGTCAATACCTCTTCCTCTGAGTTCTTCTCCTCTTCCATCTTTTGCTCTTGGCACATTCGAATCTTTTCCAATAACGGAGGTTGGATTTGAATTTCCATTAACACTTCTTGACTACTTCCCGATTTCTTAACCTCGATTTCCAGCTTTTCCAATTCTTTTACCAATTCTTCTGCTGAGGTTATCATCTTGAGCCTCTCCTTCCTACTAAGGGCATCGGCCACCACATTGGCCTTTACTGGATGATAACGAATCTCACAGTCGTAATCCTTGATTAACTCTAGCCATCTTCTCTGTCTCATATTCAATTCTTTCTGAGTAAAGATGTACTTGAGGCTTTTATGATCTGTGTAAATTTCACACTTTTCTCCATATAGGTAGTGCCTCCATATCTTTAATGCGAAGACTATCGCGGCTAACTCTAAGTCATGGGTAGGGTATCTTATTTCATACTTCTTCAAATGTTGGGAAGTATATGCAATCACCTTACCGTGCAGCATGAGCACACAACCTAGTCCTTTATGCGATGCATCACTATAGATCACAAAGTCCCCCTTATCATCTGGTAGTGCCAGCACTGGGGCGGTCAATAACCTTTTCTTTAGATCTTGAAAGCTCTCTTCACATTTCTCATTCCATACAAACTTTTCAGTCTTTCTGGTGAGTCGGGTCAGTGGGGCTGCCACCTTGGCAAAGTCTTGTACAAACCTTCTATGATACCCGGCTAGTCCCACGAAACTTCTTACCTCGGTCAGGGTGGTCTGTCTTTCCCAGTTTGATATTGCCTCTATCTTGGCAGGGTCAACTAGTACTCCTTCGCTACTAACCACATGACCTAAGAATTGTACCTCCTTCAGCCAAAATTTGCATTTAGAGAATTTGGCAAACAACTTTTCTTCCCTTAGAATTCCTAGGACTATCCTCAAGTGTTCTGCATTGATGTGCTAAAAATAAACAATTAAATATCGCAAGCGCACGATCTCGTTTTAGTATTTATGATTCGTTCCACAGAGACTTTTTATTTTCGCAAACTTAATTTTTAATTTAATCGAATTAGGACAAGTGGATTTTTGAGAATTTGATTGGATTTTATACTAATTAATTCCGAAAAGAAAATTTAATCTAATTTTAAAATAAAATAAAATTTTATTCTAATTCTAAACTAATAAAATGTGCAAAATTATTCTAACAATTATTAAAAGTAGAAATTTAAATTTAACTAATTTATTTACACAAAATTCTAACTAAATTTCGACATGACTTGTTCATAATTAAACTAGCCAAAAATTAGCAACCACCCAAAATAACAAATCTTATATTTCGATTAAATCTCAGCATTTGCAGACAACGAAACAGGAACATAAAACTCGGTATTGAACTCGTCTGCAAAACTCGACTCAAAACAAAACGGACCAAAACAGAAAACGAAACAATTCAATCGAACACAGCAAACCAGCAACTCAGCCATTACAAGAACTCAACACTACAATTTAACAAAATTTAGAAAACGCAGCACAAAACTCAGTCACGAACTCGTAAAAATGTAACAACTCGGTCGACAACTCAGCTGACTCACAAGACTCGAACTCAGCATAATTAAACTCAGGCGCGAACTTAAACGAAACCAAAATAAAACAATAAAACTCAGAAAAACTGAGTTAAACTCAGTGACAACGAATTCAAGAAGAAAGAAGAAGAAAACAGAGGATTTGTGAAACACTGCAAACACAATAAACAACAACTCAGTAATACTAACGAATTCAATCAGTAAGTAAACTATAACAGGACTCAGAAAAGGGGAACTCCGAGTCAACTCGACGGACAAGAAACGCACACAAGAAAAAAAACTCGAAAAAATGCACACAAATGAAAGGAAAATCGAGTAAACAGGGGAAAACAAGCAAAGAAACTCAGAAACGTAACCAAAGAAATCAACGCAAACTCGAAATCGAATTTGTCAGCAAACTCGGGGACGACATCAAAACTCGCAACTCAGTGATCTCAGTACATAAAAACCACAGCAACAGAAAATTGAATACAACGAGTTCAACTCAGTCGAACTAACAACACATCTGCAACTCAGACACAGTGACACTCGAACTGACATAAACCCATCAAGAACGCGAAACCAAAAGGCAAACTTAAAAACTCAAAATCAGTAGCATATTTGAGGTTTTAAAAAAGATAAGGGGAAGGGGGACTGGATTCTGGAGATTGAAAGGACAAAGAGGAAGAAGAATTTTGGGGATTTAAAGAGAGAAAAACATGGGATTTGTGGGTGTTTACAGTGAATAAGAAGAAGAGATTAAGAGGAAGAAAACAGGAAACAAGCTGGATTTCTTTAATATTTCTTTTTTTTTCGACTTAGCAAAAACAAAAGATGAAAACAGGGGAAGTTGATTTTGCTTCGAATTAATAGAAATAAAGACAAGTAAATACAAACTAAAAATTAAAATGATCTAAAATTATATTATATCAAAAAGAGAATTTAGAATTAAAATGCCCACAATGAAATGGAGATTTAAAGGGGCACAACTATAATTATTAACTACGAACAAGAAATTAAAATCGTTATTTTCAACCAATAGTGGTTAGTATTTCGCTACTTTGTCCACTAAACGGATTTACGAAAATAACGAAAGCTATGCAACAAAAAAAAAATGAAAGAACAAGACGAGAAATTAAAGGAAACGAAATTTTTGCATTAAAATTAAAAAGAGTGTTTACAAGATTTGAAACTAAAAAAAACAAGAAATTAAAGCTACCCTAAAATCTAAGTTCATAATTACAAGGGGGTGAGGGGGTATTTATAGGATAAGAATTAGGGTTAAGGGGTGTGTTGGGTTAATCTCCACCATACACCTTTTAGTATGGTGGAGAAATCTTAGCCATCTATTTGTTTCCTTCCCCCTTAAGCTTTGTAGAGTGGATCTTGGCCATACACTTATTTAGTGTGTTGGGATGATCTCTACCTTCCACATGTCTTCAAAGATTCCTTTTCCACCAAGCTCCTAATTCTTTTTCCTTTTTTTATTTAAGTCCTTTTTCTTCCTCTTTTTCCCTTCCTTGCTCTTTATTTCTTATTTTGCCATTTCTTTATTTATTCACGAATTTTCGGAAATGCAACAAAATAAATTATTAAAATACGAATTCAAGCAATAAATAGGTAATAAAAATATGCAAAATTATGCACTTATCATGCATGTTCTTCCTCAGTCTTTGAATAAATCAAAATATCGTCAATGAAAACTATGACGCATTTGTCTAGGTATTGTTTGAATACTCGGTTCATCAAGTCCATGAAAGCCGCGGGGGCGTTAGTCAGCCCAAAGGACATTGCTAGGAACTCATAATGGCCGTACCTAGTGCGAAAAGCAGTCTTGGGTATATCTTTCGGTTTGATCTTTAACTGGTGATACCCCGTTCTCAGGTCTATCTTTGAAAAGTGAACCGCTCCCTTGAGTTGATCAAACAGGTCGTCAATCCTAGGCAAGGGGTACTTGTTCTTAATAGTTAACTTATTCAGCTCTTGGTAGTCTATACATAGCCTCATACTACCATCCTTTTTCTTTAGAAACAACACTGGGGCACCCCACGGGGACACACTTGGTCTTATCATGCCCTTGTCCGACAGTTCTTGCAACTGAGTGGTCAGTTCTTTCATCTCAACGGGGGCCAATCGGTAAGGGGCTTTAGAAACTGGTGCGGTACCTTGTGCTAATTCTATCGCAAAATCGATTTCCCTGTCTAGTGGTAACCCAGGGAGATCTTCTGGAAACACATCTTCAAACTCCCTGACAACTGGAATGTCCTTCAGTTCAGGGGTTCCTTGCTTCGTGTCCACTACATAAGCTAAGTAGGTCTCGCTGCCCTTTCGTACTAACTTTTTGGCTTGAGCAACAGTCAAGAATTTTTTATTCTGTCGTTGTGCTTTGAATATGACCTCTTTCTTTTCTGACACCTTTATCCTAGCTTTCTTATTCTTGCAATCAATCTGGGCACCATTACTTGCCAACCAATCCATTCCTAAGATGACATCAAATCCGCCTAACTTAAACGGAATTAGGTCTGCCCGAAAGTGTTGACCTCCTATTACTATATCGTAGTTAGGATATATCTGGCTTACAGGAACCACTTCGTGGTTAGCTATCTCTATTATTAGTCATTCCTTTAACATTTCTGGTTTCAAGTTCAATTTACATGCAAAATCTCGCGATATAAAAGACTTGGTAGCTCCAGAATCAAACAAAGTATTTGCACTCAAGGTATTAAGGGAAAGGATACCTGCGATGACATCCTCATCCCTCACTGCATCCTGCACTGTATTGTTGAAAGTCCTAGAGGTGGGTGATCGATTGGACGAAGTATCGCTCATCCTTGATCCCGTCGGTTTCAGTTTAGGGCAATCTTTCTTCCAGTGGTTCGTGCCTCCACACTGGTAGCATTTCATGAGTGAGTTCCTCTAGGGGCAATTGTTGGAATAGTGTCCGGTCTGTCCACACTTAAAATACGTCATCGTACCCTGGAGACATACCCCTGAATGTTTCTTACCACAAGTCTTGCAACTAGGTAGGGGAGGGCGCGAATGTCCTGATGTGGGTGCCCTGGTTGGTCCACCTCCTTGGCCAACACTCTTACTTTCTATCCTGTTAAACCCTGTACTTTTGGCTGGCTGGGACACCGTCCCTCTAATCAACTTGCTGGGGAAACTCCAACTTACAGCACCTCCACTTCGGCTTTCAAACTTCCTTTTCTTCATGATTTATCCTTCTAGGACTGCTCACTTCCTGCCTCTATAATCGACGCCTTCTGTACTAGAGTGACGTAATTCATAATTTCTAACAATCCACTATTTCAATCCCTGTTGAAACCTCCTTGTCTTCTTAATTTCAGTGTTCACATAATCTGGAACGAACCTTGACAGCTCAGTGAACCTAGCCTCATATTTAGCTACAGTCAGATTTTCCTGTTTAAGCTCTAGGAACTTGAGTTCCATCTGGGTCTCCATAAATCTCGAAAAGTACTTTTCCAAGAATAACTCTGTGAATCTGTCCCATGTAACCACTTCAGCTGGTTCCATATTTTTCTTGGCCTCCCACCAGTAGTTGGCCTCTCCCTTAAGCAGGTATGTAGTAAAGATGGTTTTCTGGGCTTCCTCAGTGCCCATAATCTCAAAGGTCTTCTCCATCTCCTTCAACCAAGCCCTGGCCTCAACGGGGTCTGCTGTCCCCTAGAATTCTGGGGGTTTAAGTGACTTAAATGCCTTAAAGGCATTGGTTACTGCGTTGTTGGGGCCGCGGGGTGGTGGATGTGGCCGTGGCTGGCAGTCCAGATTTTGCTTCATCAGGCGCATAAATTGTTCCATAGGTTCCTCTTCTTCTTCATCATAGTCTTCATCATCAAACTTATTGTACTCAGGTTCCTCATCATCCGATTCTAGGTGACGGCATTCTTCTTCCCTGTGTTGGTTACTACCATGAGTGGCGGACTCGACAGGGTGAGCTCTTGTGTTTCTTCTTGGTGGCATTTTTCTGAAAGTATACATATATATAAAATTCTATTAGGGTTTCCTCATTTTTCTTAATCTGGTTTTCTGTGATTGGCACCTCAAAGGTGAAATCTTTTACAGGCATTTATAAATCCTATAAATAGCTGTCAAACGATCATGGCATCATATATATATATATAAAACAACTTAAACGGAAACAGTTGCTAAAGTCAAACGAAAATTACGTCATATTAATACTAGTGACTTGTCAGAGTCAATGTTTCAAGTACAACATAAGACTGAAATATATAAAAAGTACATCAAAAGCTGGCTAACATGTCTTCCTATCCAGAGGGAATATACTACGTGACCGACATCACTACCAAAAGTAAAGCTACTACAACCTCCCTCTGTACTAGAAGACTGACCTGGTCATCCATCCATCAATCTGCGTGGAAGTGCATCGCCTCTCTAACTTGGATAATAGCCCTCGAAAGGACTCTCTCAGTATCACTCCTGCGGATCCTCCTGCTATGGTGGGAACGTGGAAGCGCTCTGAGTCGGGTGAGAGCCCACCTCTCAATCCCCAGTACTGTCCTCCTCATCCGTCTAGCTCTAGAGTCTCTCCCCTGGGAGTATAGCCTCGTTCGTCTCTCCTCAGCTAGCTGGAACCTCAACTCAGCCACTCGGGCCTCCACTGCCACTAGGTCGGTGGTTTTACGGGACACTATCCAACCATGCTCAGTGGCTCTAACAACCTGTAGTGGTGGACTAACAGGCTCGCTCTCTGGGGCCACCTCAGTCTCTGCATCCTCTGGAATAAGCTCCTCAGAGTCATCATCTAACTTTGTGTCCCAATGAAATCCACTAGGGGGTGAATCCTTTTTGATGGGAAGGGGATGCATAGGGATATCAGTCCAAACGACCTCCTCATCCTCAGGGTCTGCATCAGGGGTGGGATCAACGGGGTCATCCTCCATGGGATCCTCCTCAGGGTCATCATCTCTGAGATCCTCCTCTAGGTCATCATCTCTGGGATCCTCCTCGGGATCATCATCTCTGGGATCCTCCTCCTGGCCTATCTCTCCCCCTCCTGCTAAGGGTCAGTCTCTGTCTCAACGTCCGGCTCGAATACAGCTCTCAGAAGGGCATCATCGTGTCGCTGCTCATAATCCTTAAGCAGATCTACATCCTTGGGTATCTACATAAAAAGGGAAAAATGTTACTATTCTTGAGGTTCTGATAAGTAGTTCCCTTATTAGGTTTAAGGTTGTTAGGGCTATGTCCAATAGCCCAACCATGTTTTGGTAAGGGTTTGAGTCCTTAAACCTTCCTATCGTCTCTGAGATTATAACCTAATGCTTTGATACCATTTCTATAACATCCCTAGATCCGGGGTCGGGGATCCAGGCTGTCATTCTGTCCTTAATTCCCATTTTAATAAACATTATTCTTAACCTTCAACTTATCATGCTGTGACCCCTCAATCAAACATAACATTCACAGATTTTAGGCTCAGAGATGAAATTAAATCATTACTAAGTTATTACAACCATCTTGAAATAGTTATTACAACCCGAATTATCATAGTCTTAAAAGTTCAAACTTAAAAGGGATTACCATCTAAGGCGGTATTTGCGGCCAAAACGCGGTTTGGTTTTCAGAAACTTACATAAGTCATGCTTGTAAATAAACCTAACCAACCTAAGCAGTAAACCTATGCAACTTATTCTGCTCACCTGTGGTAATGCTACCGAGTGCAACCTCGTCACCTGCCTCGTAAATAGTCTATTAAACTGCTGACCGGTTAGCACGCTTTTGCGGAGGGTCTGCCTTGTTCTTGCCATGCTTATCTGTTGTTGTGGTGGTATATATATTAAAGAAAAACAAGAGTGAGCAATACATCTCAACCATATAATAATAGTTTTCAAAGTACTATTGTTATCGTAAACCTTATGACATATCGTATTCTGGTATTGTACCATCATTAAACATTTTTCATTCCTTATCCAGAAATATAACGGGGAATATATGTGGTACTTCGAATAGTTCATCACTCTATCAACACTATCGGTAATTGAGCACCTAGGCTTTCATTACAGTGTTGCAGTACAATTCCAATTGGAAGAATGGGATTATGCTGGAGTCTCTTCCACGATATCTGGTGATCAACCAATATATCGTGCCTCTACTTCTCTACTAGTAGAAGGACGACGTTCCCTTATCGGGTTGCACCCTGACCGCATATGGGCCTTAATATTTGGACTACGCCCGAGAGCGTAGCCCCCTCTTCCTCCAATCCCCTAAATAATCCTATCCATCATTGGAACAGAATTTAATCCAGTACAGAGCTTGTTGATAGGCCTGATAACATTTGATTAGCTTTACTTCCATGAATAATTGAGGAAGTAACTTTGACATGTGGGATGAACTTAGTCAACAGATTTCATTTACTTAGGAAGCTCATTACAAAACATAACTTGGGAGTTGGTCGGAGTTTTTGAGTACTTAGTCAAACCTGAGCCCCTCCTTACTAGGTAGGGTGTATTTCTTATTTGTCTTATAGATAGCGAACGGAGAAAACATTAATACTGGCTCCCAAAACCTTGGGTTCCCGAGTTTTGATAAGTTTGAGCGAGATGGCAATACTTTTCGATGAGTGAAGTTATAGTCGGTGAAGAAATGGGAACCCATTTTATTTTATTTTTTTATAATAAATATGATTTTTAAATCATCGTGGAATATTTAATAAATATTCAAATGATATTTATTAAACAAATAATCAGCTTGGAATATTTAATAAATATTTAAATAATATTTATTAAATAAATAATCATTCACAACTATTCTCAAATGAAAATAATATTCATCTCATTATAAATATTCAATTAATATTTATTAATATCATCAAAGGAATTTTTTTTTGTCTTTATCCGGGCGAAATATCTCCGACTCCCTTACTTAAGAAAAGGGTATTATTTTACCCTACTTGAAAATATTAACACATCATCGTATACATATATATGTGTTTATGCATACGTACTTACTTTAACAGGTTTGTATATCTTCCTAAATAAACCATACATCTCATGCTGATTCAAAAAAAAATACTTTTAAGCAGTTACTCCTCATAAAATTTTTATGGGATCTTAACCACTGACCAGGTTACTCCTTAAAAAAAAATACTTTTAAACATTTCTATAAAATCGAAATTTCGTATTTCTACTCCAAATTTTTATGGGATCTTAACCACTGACCAGGTTACTCCTCATAAAATTTTCATAATCAAAAACCATTTTTAAAGGGCTCGTTTGGCTTTGTAAAGTCAATCCGTTTTAATGATTCGTCTGTTTTAACCAGTTTCACTAAAACGAGCATATTTCTTAAACCGTAAATCTTAATCACATGATCTTGGTGTCAAAACAAACTACAAAACAAAGTCCTACTGGTTTATGTCCAAAAACTTGCCAAGAAAACATTTGTTCAATTCGGCATTAACTGCTCAAATGATCTAATGAAATTTTGACATTATAACGGCCATAAACCGAACATTTCCAAATTCCATGGACTCCATCTAGCCACTTAAGGAAACCATACAACATCAAAATCATATAACCATCATCAAAGTTCTCTAAGACCAGTGGTAACATCCATTTATCACCACTTAAGATTTACACCTCATTAAAGAGTTTATAACATTAAAAACCACTTAAACATGTCCAATCTTGCATCCAACTTCCATATTAACTTAAAAACTTAGAAACTTAAGATAGGTGTGAGAAGTTATACCTTCCTTGGATTCGTAACAACCTTGTCCAAGCTTAATAAACCTCAAGAACACCTTATATAGCCTTAACAATCTTTAACCTTCAAGATCCAAACAAGAGTTCATCTTGAGTTTACTATTCATCATGAACTTTGCCTAATTCTTTCACCATGCTAAACACCAAATTAAATCATGGGATTTTGAAGGGACCTTAGTTATATGGTGGAGGGGATGTGGTCAAATTTTCATGCATTATGAAGGAGTGGAGGTAGGTTTTTGATTTTTCTTTCTTCCTTGGTTCTTGTTGGTGCCGAGTGTAAGGAAATGGAGGTGGTGGTGTTTTTGCCTTGACTAGCTTTTGTATTTGAATGTTATAAAGATATAACATGTATCTCATCTTATATTTGCTGCATTCTTTTGTCAAAGAAAAGCCATACCTTGCCTAAGTGAATAGTCTCTAGTTTGGTTGGTTTAGTTGGCTTGTAAGTGAGTGGGTTTGCATGGAATTACATGGAGCTTGCATGGCTAGCTACTTGCATGGGATCTATATGGCTTCTTGCCACCTTTGTCATTTTCCCATATTTATTCCTTAATTTCCATGTTAATCTTCATTAATTCTTAAAATGTTTTTGGTGTAAAAACTCTTTCAAGTAACCTTCCAACATTTTAATTTCCTTATTCTAGTTCCTTGGTTGCATGGGCATTTTCGAATTATATAACCCTTGGGCTTGTCATAATACTCGTATTTATCGATATCTCATAAAACGTAGGTTGTTGGTGAAGTAGGATTCTTCGAATTCCGACGACTTTTACATACAATTATTTCGCTTAAGAAATCATAATATGAACTCAAATGTTAAATATTCATCATTCATAAGTGGTGGTTGGGATCATATCCCTTAAGTAGAGAAATTATTATTCATTCATGTCGTTTACAATAGTACAAAAAAATCAGGGTTCTTACAATCTCAAACCCGGTGTATATGGCCTAGGGCTTTGGCATGGGCGGTTGATCCCGTTGGCCCAGGAAAATCTAAGTACTTTAATGTCCATCACAATATTGATGCATATCGCGGGATGTTTGATAACTTTGACGCAAAATGGGTTGAGTGGAGGCCATATGCTCGCTTCTATCGGCGTTTTGATCCTCAATTTTAGTGTGCCTTTTTTGCCGGTGTAGCTCATGTGCCGGTTGTATTTTTTGAAGATGTTGAACATCAACTTCCGGAAAGGGTGGAAAGACAGTTTGGTTTTCCAATAAGCATTCCGCCGCCGCCGCCAGATGATATGGCAAGGTTGAGGATGAGATCTGAACATTCTTTTATGAATCAACATTATCCCAATTATGCTCGATATGTAGTTGTTTGGAATGAATTTGTGCACAATGGTGTTGGTATTTTGGGGCCACCTTTGAATGCCATATCTCTAGAGGAGTATATGGATTGGTACTATAATGGTATCAAATTAAAGATATTGTCGCCCTCAAAACCAACCAAGGATCCGAAATATTCCAACAACCGAAAGACAAGTTCGACAATCCCAAGGCAATGGACTTGGTACGTATTTTTTATAATATGGAGTATGTTATTTGAGATAGTTTCGTTGAATATTCTTGTATTTATATTTATACTTTGTCCTTGCTTCATATGTATTGTAGATCATATGTACTGCGCGAGACATGAGTAGGCTTTGCTCTTATGATATGCCTGGGATTTTTTACGAGGAAATATTGCCAAACTTTGTGAATAAATTTGATGAATTAATGCTTGAGACATATGGCCCGACATATGAAAGGCCCGATTTCAAGAGTTGTTTGCCTAAAAGAAAGGCAAGAAAGGCAAAAAAAGACCCAAGAAATTAGTCCCGAGAAGGAAAATTATTACGAGGGGTATGAACGCTATGAACATCCTTATGATACTCCGGAAACTTTTATGGTTGGTCCTAGTACTCCAATTCTTAATCCTACTCAATTCGACAATGATCCTAGTGCACACTTCAAGTTGGAAGAGGCTCCAGTTGAGGTACAATTTCTTATTTCTTATTTCTAATTTCACAATGTCACTTTGTCAATTAGTAAGTCATTAATAACTCATTTGTTCACTATGTTCATTTTAGGATTTATTAACAGATCTAAGGGACATGGTCCTAGTGCTCCAATTCTTAATCCTACTCAATTTGATAAAGGATCCATTATAAAGCCGATTAAGATAAATAAAGTGGATTGGTTGAATGAAAATTGGTGGCAATGTGATAAGCCTAAAAATCTTCCAATTAGTTGTAGTGTAAAAGCGGTTGTTTCTTTGAAACCGGGCAATGAAGTGGAGGATACTATAGTCGATTGTTATACTGTATTGCATGAAAAAAGAGAAAACACCCTCTTTGATCATCAAATTGGTGCCGTCAAATATTACTTCATGTCTCCGTGGTTCTTCCAAGTGATGGGAGCTCATCATTGCAAACCTATGAAGAAGAATCCCACAAAAAGGAAAGCTAGTGAATGGACGGTCATTGATGCGGACTTTAGAGCATATGGCATAAAGGAAGGAGGGGAAATGGTGACCAATTTCGAGTATATTATCATGCCGGTTGCAACGGGCGGTCATTGGATCCTATTCTTGTGGTCAATTTATAATTTTAGAATATCTTTGTTTGATCCTCTAAGGGACGATACTACTCACATGAAATTAAAAGAATTATACAAGACAGAGTTCTACATTGTGGTATATTTTATCTTACTTTTTTTTTTAATTTCTAGTAGTCCATATTTATGTTAGTATTGTTTGATATATTTTTAAGACAATTCATGTTTGTTTGATAGGAAAAATTGATCCCTGTCATGTTGCATCGGTTGGATCCTAACAAATTCGAACATGTCGTATTCCCTCATGTTCGTCTATGTCGTATTCCTTTCGACATATATACAAACGCGAACAAATCTCGTTATTTTTTGAACGTTTATGTGTAGTTCTAATTATTACTTCAAAACCAATAGGCCTACCATAATCTCTCTTCTAAACTATCGAATAATTGACCAACACATGGGCAAACATCATTCAAATCATCCAAAGAAACACCATTCTTAACATCTTCACCATCATCATTATCATCAACATCATCACCATCATCAACATCATAGACAACATCACCATCATCATTCTTAACATCTTCATTATTATCATCATGAAGATCCATTATTTTAGGGGTGTGTGGACTTTCGTTAACATCTTCATTTTCTATCTCACTCTCAATCTTACTAGGTGACTTATTAGGAGATTTTAACTTTGAAAAAATGAAAGCCATGGGTTAAATGGAGAGCTAACCTTAAATTCCAAGCTCAATCTTCAAAATCTTAATTTGGGAGTGGTACTTCAAGCTCAATCTTCAAAATCTTAAAATTTGAAAAAAATTTGGTAAAATTTGACAAATAAATTAAGATTGGTAGATTAGAAATAGGTATAGATTATATTTTAGATGGTGTAAAAGATTTATATAAAAAAACTATATATCTCCAAATGATTTAAGATTGGGTATAAACTCAAGAACACTCACAAATTGATATTTCAAAACATGAACGGCTGTTTGAGCTGAAATTGGGGTAGTTCTCGGTTAAGACATATAATAGAGCGGAACATTTAAGGGCAAAATGGGAATTAATGATACACTCTATTATATAGCGTATAGCGTATAGCGTATACGCTCTATTATATAGCGTAAGTGACGGTCCACCCTGACCAATGATTGGATATTTTAATGGTAGGTGAACAATTTCCTTATTTAAATATTATCTATCTGTGAATACTCTATATTATATATATATAATAAGTATTACCAAAGTTAATGAATATAAGTTTGCTAATTCAAAACCTTCAAGGAAGCCGACTTGTATATAGAAACCGAGGTCCACCCAGGTTTCATTAGTTTGTAATATTGCTTCAAATAAAAAAAAAAAACAAACAAACAAACATGGACCTTGTGTCCTGTTATGCAATGGCCTTATGCTGCTATCAGTGCTATGCACATCCCGTGATTGTTAGGCATAATTTGGAAATTACACATCCATACAAAACATGGATGACTCAAAAGTCAATACAAAGGGCTCATCATCATTATTCATAAAAAACTTAGGTTGGATTCCAATAATCAAGCTTTTAAGTGAATTTATACTAGTATTTTATTGAAAGAATTATTTACAAATTTACAAAAAATTAGTGGGAAGTCGAGATACAATTTGGACCCCCACTCCCCTAGCTATAGCAATTATTAAAATCATTCTCCTAAATATAATGCTTCACTTGAATTAGCAAGCACTTCTCCTTAAAAAAAAAGTATTATGAATAATCATATCTGGAGCTAGTAAATACATATAGGCTTCCATAACTTGATTATGGACATATATTTTTTTGAAATTTTTGTTTGAGCAAAACAATTTCTGTCTTTGAACTATCTATCATGAAAAGGATATAAAATTTGTAATGTTTATATGAACACTGGTTTTCATGATTTCTTTTCCCTACTTTTATTTGACTTCTAGATTTTTCCAAAATATAAACAAATATTAAAAATCAGGAAAACAATTTACAGAGACAAACAAGTAAAACCTTTATCAATTTCACTGAAGAGGGGAAGAAGATACTACGAAAAAGAACATAGAAGAGAAGTGATATGAAAATTTAATTAATTTACTTTATTTTGATAGTTCCTTTTCTTTGTTCACATATTAGTTTATTTTTGTAGTAAAAATAAAGATTAAAATACTTTTTTTGAAAGAATCAGAAGACTATTTTAAAATTTTAAGGAAACTCCATTCTAATAAGTCAGAGTCAACTCTTATATTTGAAGTAAACTACCTATCACACTGAGACTCCGCCACTCACAAATCAAAATGGTCATAATATCTTATTTTCTTGCAAGATCATGCACAACTTCCACAGGCTACTGCAGCTCATTGACTTTCTACTCTAGTTTCCTTCTATATGTATTCTCCAACTCCGCTTTCACAAACGCCAAGTGATTATTATCATGGCCAAGCCACTAAGTTTGATCATACCACTTGTGCTTTCTATATTAGTGCTTATGCTCATGCCATGCTTATCTTGCCCAGCTTACCAAAAACAATCCCTTCTCCAGCTCAAATCATATGTACTCGATGTCTTTAATTCTTCAAACTCATCATCCCAAACATCGTTCTTTGGCTTAGAGTCATGGAACTCCATTTCTGATTGTTGTAAATGGGATGGAGTTGTTTGTAGTTCGCGTTCTCGTGACGTAACAGCTCTATACCTTAGCTCTCTGCTTCTCATTCCTACTCAAGACCCCATGGTACCCGTTTTAGTGGATTCAAGAATCTTGGACCCTGTTTTTCGCATTAGATCCTTAATGCTCCTTGATGTCTCCTCCAATGGTCTACAAGGAGAGATTTCGGGAAAAGGGTTGGCAAACCTCACTAAACTAGTTCACCTTGACATGAGGCAAAATAGCTTCAATGGCTCAATTCCAGGCCAACTTTTTCACTTGAGGTTTCTGCAGTTTATTGATTTAAGTAGTAATTCACTGAAGGGTGGATTAAGCAATGAAGTTGGAAACCTTGAAAATTTAAGGACATTGAATTTGGATGAGAATTTCCTTGGTGGAAATATTTCTGTACAAATTGGAAATCTCACAAAGTTGCAGCACTTTTCTATCCGCCAAAACAAATTTTCTGGTGGGATTCCAGATTCAATTCTAAATTTGAAGCAATTGCAAGTAATGGACTTGAGATATAATCAGTTATCGATGCAAATTCCCAGTGAGATTGGAAGTTTGTCCAACATTTCTACTTTGGCATTGAGCAAGAACAGTTTCACAGGTGTCATACCGCCTTCTATACGCAACTTAAGCAAATTAGAAACACTTCGGCTGGAAGATAATCAGCTTTCTGGGGATATCCCCACCTGGTTATTTGACATGGAGAGTATGAAGAATTTGTATCTTGGAGGAAACCGGATGATTTGGAATAATAATGACAAAATTGTTCCCAAGTGCATGCTTTCTCAACTCTCTCTCAAATCATGTAAAATTGCTGGAGAAATTCCTGAATGGATTTCCACTCAAAAGGATCTCGATTTTCTTGAACTCAGTAATAATCAGCTCACAGGAAGATTCCCTATTTGGCTTGCTGAGATGGAAGTTGGAAGTATTCTACTGTCGGACAACATGCTTACTGGTTCAATACCATCTCGCCTTTTTCAATCTCTGAGTTTATCAGTTCTGGCTCTGTCAAGAAACAATTTTTCAGGGGAGCTGCCTGAAAATATAGGTGATGCAAATGAAATTATGGTACTTATGCTTTCTGGAAACAATTTTTCGGGGCCCATTCCTAAATCCATTGGAGATATTTATAGACTCTTGCTACTGGACTTGTCAAGAAACAGATTCTCTGGCAACACATTCCCAATTTTCGATCCTGAGGGTTTACTTGCTTATGTTGATCTCTCCTCTAATGAACTATCGGGTGACATTCCCGTTTCATTTTGTACAGAAACTAAGATTCTTGCCCTTGGAGATAATAAGTTCTCTGGGAAGTTGCCAAAGAACCTCACAAATATGAACCAGCTTGAACATCTCGATCTCCATGACAACATCATTACTGGTGAATTCCCAGAGTATCTTTCCCAAATATCCACTCTTCAAGTTCTGAATCTACGTAACAACTCTTTACATGGCTCACTACCATCCAACTCATTTTCCAACCAGAGTAATCTTCGAATTCTTGATCTCTCAAACAACAATCTTGGTGAAAGTATCCCTTCAGAGTTAGGAAATCTAATGGGAATGATAGGAACCCCCACTACATCTTCTTTAGCAACTGATATGTTCACCTTCTCAGTTGAGTTTAATGACTTGTTAGTAAACTGGAAGAAGGCTATACAAGGTCTCTCAAGTCATCGCCTTGACATCTACTCTTTGCTCGACTTGTCATATAACAAGTTTGTGGGTGAAATTCCAGCTTCACTGGGAAATCTTAAGGGACTAAAGCAACTTAGCATCTCCAACAACAGACTCTCGGGAAACATACCACAAAGCTTTGGAGACTTGGAGAGTGTAGAGACGTTGGACCTATCAAACAACAATTTCTCTGGTTCGATTCCACAATCATTTACAAGGCTGAAACAACTCTCTGTATTGGACGTGAGCAACAACAAGCTAAGTGGAAGAATCCCACAGGGTGGACAAATGGACACAATGAATGTCCTCAACTATTTTGCTAATAACAGTGGATTATGTGGGTTGCAAATTGGAGTAAAGTGTCCAGATGATCAGCTGACACCCATTCCAGAAGGAGAGGGTGATAATGTTGAACAAGAGCCATGGTTCTTGTGGACAGGAGCGTTGATTGGATTTTCACTTGGCTTCGTGTTATCAGTATTGATAGCATTTGTTAGTGGCTACTTTGTTTTACCACCACCACCAAAACCAAAGTACCACTCAGTTCGGTATAGGTAGGTACACAATAAAGAAGAGTGATATCAGTTCGGGAACCAATGTGTTTAGCAGTTAGAGCCCTTGGATCATTAGGGCTTAATAAATCTTTAGCACTACTCACTAATGCAAATTGTGAATTGTAACTACAATTAATAAAAGAAATATTAGTTCAAGGACCAGAGTGAAAGATTGCAGTCTCCTTTAAACGATCATGGTCATTCTTTTTATTCGAGATCATGGCCATTCAAACCTCCTGCACCATTGGACATTGCTCATTAGGACTCGGATTCATTCCCCCACTAATTCATTTCATCATTTGACCTTGCAGCTATCTGGTTCATGCATTTCTCATTCAAACTGCAATTTGATACCATGTTTTTACCAACTTTCCTAAAACCTCAAGTAAGGTGTTAGGATGAGTACTTACGGTGTTAAGATTCCTAATGATTTCTAGAAATAGAATGATAATGTGTTGTTCCTTTGGTAGAAGTTCTTGTGTTGTGTTCCAAATTAAAGTCTGAATTTTACTTATATACAATCATATGCATTTTGAATCGAAGTCTGTGTTTTCATGCGTCTTCCCGCTAAAGTAATACTCTGTGCATATTGACGGGTAACACGATCCCAAAACTGAGCTCTTTAGCATACGGAATATTTGTATGTTTCATGGCTTATGTTGCAGGGCATGAGATATTCTGACAGTTGAGTATAAGCTACCACAGATCTAAACTAAATCAAGCTTCAGAATGGTTGTTTCATTAGTACTGTATCTATGCTCGAGAAAACAATATGTTGAAACAGAAAGGAAGAAGGATCAAACTAACTGTAATTTGTTATGCGTGGGAGAATAAAACACAAGACTAGCAGGAAACAGTACGTTCATATTCTAATCAAGGCACAGGAATATCTGAGCCTATTCTCAGCAGAAATTATTATATATATGCCAGCTAGCAGCAGTAAGGCTAATTTAATGCGGCTTTTAGCTTTGATGCAGCCTCAATTATGTTCCGTGTAACTGAGAGTTCTTCTTTCGTTACATTTTGCATCTTCGGGCAAATTGTTACCGTAGTAAAAAAGAGAAGAATAGGGTAATGAAGCAGCTTCAAAGAATTACACAAACACAACCTCTGCTGTCTTCATCATAGTCAATATCCCATATTTCACTGTTTGCAAATAAATGGTAAATGATCAAAATTAGCTTACAAAAGAAAGCACATCTGACATGTTACACAGGGCTCCACCCTCCAGGCCGACAATAATAACAAACAATAAATTTTCTACAGATTTAAAATTAAAAACGACGTTCCTGTTCTTGCTAAATTCTTAGGAGTTCTAAAGGACAATAAGAGAGCTAAAATTGATTGCAATTTACATTTTTTATTTTAACCATGACTATCTTATTAAAAAGAGTCAACTGGCAAATTAGTCATTATCAATTCCTTTGAAACTTTTCATCGATTATCTATAATCTTGTTTCTGACGACATTGGATTCAAGCCACCAGGTCACTTGGTGACCACCAATAAAGCAGTTTCTCCCTGGGTACATCTAAGATTTTCTACATAAATAAGTGGGTACCATAATACTTGTTTCCCTTACGGCCTTACCACTTAATTTCATCCTCAAACAAAATAACATACTAAAAATCAACCTGAAGGATTTACAACTTGAATTGTACAGTTAACGCAGATCTGTGTTTATGCTCCACCAAATTTTCTGAGCCCATTCAACGCGAGATTAGTGAGTGTTATCTAAAGTTATAAATTAGTTGCAACTTCATATGGCAAAAGGTATTCTGAACTCGTCTATGTTTATTCTGAAACAGCTATATTAACTCTTTTGTCTCTTTGTTAAGTATATTTCCAAATTTAGTAAGAAATACCAAGTATCATACCCACTACATTAATTATTTTTTTTAAATGAAGGTATATAGTTACACATTTCTTGATTTCTACAATAATGTGCTTATTCGATGCTCACTAAACTTTGATCCAACCTTTAAAATGTTTAAATCAAAAGAAGTGATCTTCCTCAAATCTATTCAACAATAATGACATAGAAATTGACATACAAAACAAACTTACAAGTCAGCTTTTAACTTGCCGTTTGCATTAATAAAGTTACTTATAAGTTGAAGTCTGAGAAGTATAAGGGGCCGTTTGGCTTACCTTAAAATGAGTAGCTTATGACTTATAAGCACTTGTGTCATATAAGTGATAAGTAGAGTAAAGATTAGAGTATTTGGTAAATCAGAACTTATAATCAGTAGACTGTTTGGGTAAATCAGAACTTATAAGTTAACTTTTTTTATAATTTTCAAAATATTTGTTTTTTTATATATAACAATGGATATCAATGGATAGATCTCGATGAATAGGGAAATTTGATATATACATATCAATTTTCTAATGAATGGATCGAGAGATATATGGTTTTGAAGATTTGAAGGATATTATATATTACGTATATCGAGAATAAGTTATAAGTTTTAAGTTGAAAGTTAAGAATTCCTAACATTCAACTTATGAACTTATAAGTCACAAGTTTAGCTAAAACTTATTTTGACAAACACTTCCCATAAGGACTTATGGCCTTATAAGCCATAAGTTCCCTATCAAACGAAATGCCAAACAGGCACTAAAATAGGTACTTATTTTGAATTTACAATTTGGCTTTATAAATATGAGGTTGAAGATTACATTAAGTTAAAAGTAATAGAAGTAACTTTAAGTGACAAGTGACTTTTTTTTAAGGCAAGTAAAATGAGAAATAAATCATTTACCTTCCAAAAGAAGGTGAAATGAGATACTTGCTAAGCAGAAATGAGTTAAATCCATCTATAGAGATCAGACTAGCATACAGATCCATTAATACAGCTGTATCTCGACCTTAAGAGAGGATTTAACTATCTTTTGACCAAGAAACATTAAAGGCTATTTCCTTTTCAATGAGCTTATCATCCGCAACGTTTGCATTAACTTGAAAGAGTAATAAGCCTTTCTATGCACCGCACTTTTGATTACTCCCGCTTTCCTATACTCTAGTAGTTAAAGATTAGCATCCATTTCAATGGATGTTTTTTCTAATCCTAATATGCAATTATATATAACTTGTGAATCTCTTACATTAAACTTTTTTCTTGAACAAAATTTTCCCATATATTGGAACATTTATTTCCTATACTGCATTTCATTTTCAGTCCGCAATTGTAGTAATAAAGTTTAACCACATCTCAAAAATAAAGCTGCAATAGCAAATAGAAAGCCATTAAGGCGAAACCTATATAAATAAGAACCATAAGCAAAAACATTAAAGAGAGAACACACCTGGATTCAAACTCTTTGATATCAGCAAGTTCTTTGCCTACATTATCCAGCCATTGCACTTTCTTCTTTTCGACTTCACTGGGTACCGAAGCAGCCTCCTTATTTCTAATACAGCTCTTGAGAGCATGAACTTCTGATGCTTGTTCCAACTTGTCATCATCTATACAACTCTCATCCTCCACCCCAACTTTCTCACCAGTCAGCTGATCAGTGCTATTATTACTAAAACTATGATTATTAGTAGCAGTACTAGCAGGATCAACTCCTACAGGAAGGACATGTGGGGAATTATCCAATTTCAAAGGTCCAGAAGTGTAAAGATGAGCAGCAGCAGCAGCAGAAGGCTTGCAGAAGCAAATGAATGAAGGACAATGGATCTTGCAAAGTAAAACCCTCATGAAAATGCTTTTCATTAACAAACACTACTTCATTTCCAACCTCAATTCAATCCATTCACCAATCAACAAAAATAAGAATCTCTCAACTTTGACTTCAACACTAGACTATTCAAGATTGTGTCAACAAGTGAGAAACTAATTAGCCCAGATGGATCGAAGGATTGGCACATAACCTATGTATGAAATTTACGTATATATAGAAACAGAACCAAAATCAAGACTATTTCCAAATTTATATATGTATCTCAGATAAAAAATGGAATATAGCAAAAACAAAAACTCAAATTCTTGATTAAACTGTGTTTAAAATAAATTCCAAATCTAAAGAGAAATGGGTATCTCTCAAACCCAAAGAAATCTGAAATATATATATATATATATATCATACACACACGCATATATATAATCAAGAAAACTCTGGTTTGATGAATTATGCTAGTGTTTTATTGAAGACATTAGACAAGACACATTTTGTAATCTTATGAATGAGAGAGAGAGGGAGGAAATGACCACTATACCCTATACCAAAACATCAAGGATGATCAAAGTGTTGAAACAAAATTCAAGTACAGAAGCAAAACAAAATATTGATGAGATTAGGAAGGAACAAAAAGGAAGGGTAAGAAAGAAGTTGGCTGTAAAGTTGAGGCACAGGAAGATTGAAGAGAAGAGATTTGATAAACAAATAGCAAACCAACATTCTCTAACATGGTAACTGCAAAGACCTTGTAGTTCTACAGGTGGTCTTGTAATAATAACAACCAGTACCATGTTAATATTATATAGAGTAAAATGCATTTTGTGTACTCAATGTTTTTTGTATCAAATTATTTGGGATATTAGATTTTTAAAATTAATATTTAGTATATTCAATTTTCAACTTTTTTACAAGGTATATATAATCGTTAAAGTTGACTAATCCCGTCAATTTTCCTATGGACATTTTAGTTCTTTTATCATCATCTTATTTCCATCATTATTGAAATTTATAAGAAATTAAAATTTTAAATATTTCATGCATTTCTTAACAAAATCAAGTTATTTAAATTACAACAAAATCAGCTTTTTCTACTTTACAAATTGATATTTGTTATGCCATATTTTTGGCATTTTTAATAATTTTCCAAATTTCTAATATTATTAATTCATCTACAACAAAATCAACTTTTTCTACTATACAAATTGATATTGATTTTCACTTTCAATATTTAATTTAATGAAAGAAATTTAAAGGAACATAATTAAAAAGATTATACATACGAATTCTTGAAAGTAAATATCTTATAATTCTAATTGATACCCCACTATATAGAAGAAAAGGATAATTTAATTGCAATTTAAATGAGTCTGTCATTATGAAATGGATGATATATTCGTGTTTTAAGTTCTCACAAAAATTATCAGTGGTGGGAATAAGTTTGACAAAGAAGATAATTTCTAAAAGACGAATTTGTCCCTGAATTTCTTGACGATGTTAAATTAATTTGACAGAAGTATACACGTTATAAAAAAGTTAGATGTTCAATATAATATTTGCTAGTTATAGAAGTTTAGTATCCCAAATTATTTCACATCTAAAATGCCAATACATAAAATGCATTTTACTCTATTATGTACGTATGTAAGTATAATATGTACTACCTTATAATCCGTGCCATTCACAGAAGATTTTAAGAATTTTTATTTAAATATTAAATATTTTTATCTTATTTTTCATAAATTTAATATTTTCTTTTTAATTAGTAAGAAAATAAATTATAAAGATAATAAAATATAATATAATAATACGTATTTGATAGTTCTAAATGTTAGTTTTTTGCTCGTATATTGAAAATAGATAATTAACTTTTTAAATTTAATATGTTGTTGACGGAAATTGAAACATGAAATTCTTAGTGTAGTTTATAATATAATATAAATGTTTAATAATAATATGGTGAAAATAGATAATACAAATGTTAACTAAAATATATTGTTGAGCGGAATCGAATCTTGAACTTTTAGAAGTAGTTTATATAATAATATAAATGTTTAATAATAATATATTATTGACGGGATTCGAACCTTAAATTTATAAGAATATTTTATATAATAAAAAGAATATTATTTTAGCATTACATTCAACAATTCTCATTAATCTGTCTTAAAATCTAATAATTAATATAAAAAAATATAACAAATTAGTAAAAAAAATGTACCAAACTATCAACCAAATAGAAATTAGTTTACTTATTATAATAATACTAGCTTATAGTCCGTGCAAAGCACGGTTTACTTTTAAATACTTTTAAAATTATATATTTAAATAAAATAGAGTATAATAATTTATTATGGATATAATTTAATTTGTAATTAATTAATAAAATTATTAGTAATAATAATAGTTATTTAATAAATGATATGTATTGATTAGAACTAATAATATAAAATCTTAATTTAAATTTGTTGTTGACGGGATTCGAACCTTGGATCTTTAGAAGAGGGATTTAAATATAGAATATTCTTTATTATTAGATCTAACGGCTATCATCTATTTACTAAATATCTAACGATCATTATTCTGTTAGATGATTAAACCAAGTTGAACCAAACAACCAAATTATACCCCTATTTACTTATTATAGCCCGTGCAAAGCACGGGTTATTTTTATTTTTTTTAAATTTGTTTATAGTTTAGTATATATATATATATATATAATATTTTAAACATTATTTTTAGTTTAGTATTAAATCTAAATTAATATGCTGTTGGTGGGAATCGAACCTTCAACCTTTCTATATAGTATTAATTTTATATTAAAATGTTGTTTGGCGGGATTCGAACCTTAGACCTTCAACTTTTGGTATTGTTGTATCTAACGGTCATGATTTATTTAAATTGAAGATCTAACGGTTGTGAAAGAGGATAATCAAAAATAAGGGGATAACCAGAAATAGGATAACCAACTACAAATTATACCTCATTTTGCTTATTATAATATAGTTTAGATATATAGTATGATAGATAGTATAGTAGTATGATAGATAGCATATTGCCCTCTTGTGCGATCACCTTTTTTTTATACACAAACTTGCTTTTTCACCAACCAACATACTATTAAATATTTCTGCTTTTTCTTAGTTTAATAGTATATGTTGTTATTATTCTTTAATTGTAGAACATGATTCTGTAGTTGTGTAAGAATATGGTACATGGATTGATTGTTACCGTCAATGTGAGACCCCGATATCTAATTTATATCTCATTTTAATAAATTCAACAAAATTATGCTATTAGTTGTTATTTATTATTTATTATTATATCTTATTATATAATAAAAGTAAAAGATATAATAAATGAGTACTATCATAGGTCAAGGGTACGATTTCTAACAACAACATATATTTTATAAATTAAATTTAAAATCATTAATGAACGCACTGAGTTTACACTTTTGATTTGTTTATATCCTGACCTAAAAATCTTTTAATTATATTCTATCTATGCTTTCTTTTTTGTGAATAAATACGTGTATAGTTGTTAGTTAATTATATCTTATTATATAATAAAATTAAGAGAAAATTATAAAAAAAAGTAATATCATTGATCAATAGCTCATTTATAATATATTATACATCTATACTATACTATATTATTGATTTGATTGCTCTTTGTAGACTGTTCCGGAATAGACTTTTCAGCAGACTTCTTACTCTTTTCCACTTCACCGTCTAGCTGATCATCCACCAAGTCAGATTTTTCAATTTCAGGCACTGCAGATTTCTCAAATTGCTGATTATGAACTTCTTCGTCTTCCTTAGCTGCTAAATTCGGATCTTTTGTAACCTTTTCCGATCTCAAAGTTACTGCCTTCACCTGCTCATGGACTTCCCTCTTGCCTAGATTAGCCTCCGTATCACTAGGAAGAGATCCCTGTGGTCTATTATGTAAGGCACTTGTAATTTGCCCTATCTGATTCTCCAAGGTCTTGATAGAAACTGCTTGACTCTTGCACATCATCCTCAACTCTTCAATTCAGTTTTTTCAGAAGAAGATTGCCCCGCACTTGCATGAGGCTGTTGCTGAAATCCCGAAGGTTGGAATTGTTGTCTCGGAGCATACTGCTGCTGATAGCCTTGATTGAACGGCTTAGCTCCGTAATGCTGACCCTGAAACTGTTGATAAGGTTGCTGCATACCTTGAGTGTTGCTCCAGCTAAAATTGGGATGATAGGTGGCTGGAACTGGTGCAGCAGGTCTCTGATAATTACTCACAAACTGTGCTGATTCAAAAGAGATAGCACACTGATTCGTCTCATGTGCGCCCGCACATAACTCACAAACACTAGCAACCTGCTGAACTTCATAGTTCGTAAGAGAATCCACCTTCATAGTCAAAGCCTTCAACTGAGCTGCAATAGCTGTAGCTGCATCAACTTCCAGAATTCCTGCTACTTTGCCTTGTGCTAATCTCTGAGTCGGATTCTGATATTCATTGGCATCCATCGTCTCAATTAGATCATAAGCTTCCTCGTAGCTCTTAGCCTATAGAGCTCCACCTGATGCTGCATCTAGCAAAGGCCTAGACTGTGCTCCTAACCCATTGTAGAAACCATTGATCACCATCCAGTCAGTCATACTATGATGAGGACACTTCCTTAGCATCTCCTTGTAGCGTTCCCAAGCCTCACACAAAGATTCTCCAGATTGTTGTGCAAATTGAGTTAGAGCATTCCTTATTGCTGCAGTTTTCGCCATAGGCAAGAATTTAGTAATAAACTTCTGAGTAAGATCCTCCCATGTAGTAATGGAACCGGCTGGTAAAGAGTTTAACCAGCCCTTCGCTTTATCCCTCAAAGAGAATGGGAAAAGTCTCAATTTGATAGCATCTTCCGACACACCATTGAACTTGAAAGTGTCGAAGATCTCGATAAAGTCCCGGATGTGCATATTAGGATCTTCCGTCGGAGCACCCCCAAACTGAACCGAATTCTGTACCATCTGAATTGTACCAGGCTTGATTTCAAAGTTGTTAGCTGCAATGGCTGGTCTGACAATGCTAGATTGGATGTCATTGATTTTCGGCTGAGAAAAGTCCTTCAAAGCCTTAACTGTTGCTGCTGCTCCTACTGTTTCTCCCATATCTTTAACTGCTGCAAGTTCTTCTTCCAGTTTACGAGTCTGAGAACGTGTTCGCATACACGTTCAAGTACCTGAAACACCATGAAACAAACAACTATATAAGAAAAAATCCGAGTCAGTGAACTCTAACGACCACTGATGACAAGCACATAAACTAAAAATAAAACAATGTATGGTTTTTACTCAATGCTAAGACAATTAACAAATTGGGGTTTTGATTTACTAAATTTAACTAAGATGCTATTTAACAAACTAAGAATTACTTAACTAATGAGAATTGGAATCGAATTACTTATATGAGAATAAACATGGGATCCTAACTTCATTAAATACTTCGCTTAGATCTGACGCCTTTAATCACTATATGCAATGGTTATGATATCTGATCGAATAACACGAAACAAGTACACGCTACCTGTCAGCATACGTATACCAAACTACCCATACATCCACAAAAGAGATAGAAGATGAATAGACACCAATTATGCTTAGACCCTATATGTCTATAGAATTTGAAAACATAACGGTTGAGGAACAAGTTATCCATACTGATCACATAGGGCAGCATAATATATCTCTATTTACTCTACAAATCATGATGTCAATCATACATCAACTTATCCTATGCTAGCATGGCAAGTTCTAAATCTCAAGATCCACTCTCGCTTCACAAGAGATTAACAATCTAGATGTTAGCTACGCATCTAAAAACATTAATCACAAGCATACAAGGATATCAAGAATTCATCACACACAGATCTTTAAAGCAATCAAACTACTAAACTACATAGATAAATCCGTTAGAATCTCATGACAACGATTAGTTCATAATCGAACCATTCGTCACCATGGGATTTGATGAAAACATGATATGAAACAAAGACTGAATGATTATAATAATAATACTAAATTTGAGTTTAGAGAACAAATCCGAAAACTGGAATCCAAAGTATGCGTAAAAAGAATACAAAAGATGAAGTAGATCTAGATCTCTGTTGCTTATCAAGAGCATTGGTGAATCCTTCTCTGCTTTTCTCCCTTGTGTTTCTCAGTTATCCATCTGAATTACAATGAAGGGATGTGTTTATATAGGTCCTAGAAGTCTTTTCCAGCAAGAAAAGTCATAAAACGGCAATTTAATTTGAAACGGGAAAGAAAATCAAATTTTTCAGCATGTTCGTGCGCACCCTGCGCGCTAGGCGCGCACCCTGCGCGGTTGGTTACTGATTCCTGCGCAGTCTGCCTAGTTTCTGCGCAGTCTGCCCACTTGAATTCTGCCCGAATGCTGATTCTGCTCGTTTTTCTTCGTTTTGACTCCGATTTCTCCCGTTTCTTTTCCGCTAGCTTCCGTCTTCAATCCTTTAGCCTTATAATCTTCATGAAAGCTTAAAGCAAGTTCCCATTCATCAATTTAATGCTAACTTTCAACTCCAAAACCGACGGAAAACGCCAACCCTAGCCAAAATAACTAATCCTGCACATTTACACAAAACACATCAAAAATACAACAAACTTGAGACCAAGTGAATCAATTTAAGCCGAAATGAAGCGATCCAAGTGGATATAAAATCCACTTATCAAAGAACACCATAATAATAATTTATTTTTCATAAAAAATGATTTGTTATTATAATAATCACAAATTATAACAATAATTAATCTAACATATTGAATTTAATGTATAATCTCATCTAAATATAAAAATCTAATGTTACGTATAATCTCATCTAAATATAAAAATCTAGTGTTACAGATACAGAATCTTATATATATTTTTGTAATAATGAAATTATGTGATACTAGCCTAAAACCCGTGCGATGCACGGTTTTTTTAATATTTTATAAAAAAATTCATTAATTTAAATTATTTTTTTAAAACATGAATTTTGGAGGCTTACATTTTTATATGAGATGATTTGATAATAATTATATAAATGTTATCCGTGATATTTCTAGAAAAGGAGGGATTTTAGTTAGAAAATATAGAAAAGATGATAGATTTTAGTTAAAAAGAGTAATCGATTAATTATTAGTAATTATAAAACTATTACTTCATTTTTTTAAATAGAATGCCCGTGATATGAATAGAAAAATAGAGAATTTAGTTAGAGAAAAATTAAAAAGGTACTCCCTCTGTCCCATCCATTTGTTTACACTTTCCTTTTTGGGATGTCCCATCCAATTCTTTACATTTCTAAACTTTCCTAAAATAGTAAAGTTTTATAATATAAAAATCAACTACATCCACTACTTTCCTCCACTAACTCATTTTATACATTATATAGTGATGGGTCCCACAACTTTACTCATTTTTCCTACTTCTCTCCTCCTTCTTTATATTTTTCCTTGGTCTCCGTGCCCAAACCAAATGTAAACATTTGGTTGGGACGGAGGGAGTAATATGTTCTAGGTGAAAAAGGTAATTGATTAGTTTATAGTAATTATAATTTAATTACGTTATTTTACTAAATACAATTGCTCATAATATTTTTAGAAAATGAAAAATTAATATTGTCTGTGATATTACTATTAAAAGAGGGATTTTAGTTAGAAAATATAGAAAAGATGATACGTCTTAGCTGAAAAGGTAAAGTTAATTAATAATATTATAATATTATTAATTTAGTTTGTTAAATAGAACCGTCCATGATATAATTGGAAAAGGTAGAGATTTTAGTTAGAGAAAATAGAAAGGTAACGTGAAGATGACATGATTTACGTGAATAAGGTAATTGATTAATTTATAGTAATTATAATTTAATTATGTTATTTTACTAAATAAAATTGTTCATAATTTTTAGAAAATGAGAAATTAATATTGCCCGTTATATTTCTAGAAAAAAAAGGAATTTAATTAGAAAAAATAGAAAAGATGATATATTTTAGCTGAAAAGGTAATCGGTTAATTATTAGTGTTATAATATTATTATTTTATTTTCATTAGTAGAAACGCCCGTGATATAATTGGAAAAAAGGAGGTTTTAGTAAGAGAAAAGAAAAAAGGTAATGTGTTTTGGCTGAAAAAGGTAACCTCCATGATATAATTGGAAAAATAGAGATTTTAGTTAGAGAAAAGGTAATGTGTTTTAACTGAAATAATTGATTAGTTAATAATAATTATAATATAATTATGTTATTTTATTAAACAAAATTGCTTGTATTGTTTTTAAAAAGGAGAAATTTTAGTTAGATAAATGTAAAAGATATTCTATTTTACCTGAAAAAAGAAATTATTTAGTTATTGAAAAATAGAGAGCGTAATATGTTTAACCTGTGCTTGTAGTGTTTTTAAAAAGGAGAAATTTTAGTTAGATAAAATGTAAAAGATATTCTATTTTACCTGAAAAAAGAAATTATTTAGTTATTTAAAAATAGAGAAGGTAATATGTTTAACCTGAAAAAAGAAATTGATTAATAAAGGAGAAATTTTAGTTAGATAAAATATAAAGATATTGTATTTTACCTGAAAAATGAAATTATTTAATTCTTGAAAAATAGAAAGATAATATGTGTAACCTGAAAAAGGAAATTGATTAGTTAGTAGATCTGTAATTGAGTAAGGGTCCATGATATAATTGGAAAAAGAGAGATTTTAGTTAGAAAAAAAAGAAAAGGTAATGTGTTTTGACTGAAAATGGTAATTGATTAGTTAATAGTAATTATAATATAATTATGTTATTTTATTAAACAAAATTTCTTGTAGTGTTTTTAAAAAGGAGAAATTTTAGTTAGATAAAATGTAAAAGATATTCTATTTTACCTGAAAAACGAAATTATTTAATTATTGAAAAATAGAGAACGTAATATGTTTAACATGTGCTTGTAGTGTTTTTAAAAAGGAGAAATTTTAGTTAGATAAAATGTAAAAGATATTCTATTTTACCTGAAAAAAGAAATTATTTAGTTATTGAAAAATAGAGAAGATAATATGTTAACCTGAAAAAGGAAATTGATTAATAAAGGAGAAATTTTAGTTTGATAAAATATAAAAATATTGTATTTTATCTGGAAAAGGAAATTATTTAGTTTTTAAAAAATAGAAAAGATAATATGTGTAACCTGAAAAAGGAAATTGATTAGTTAATAGATCTGTAATTGAGTAAGGGTAAATAAGTAAAATCAACGGGTACCGTACCGACCAACCAACCAAATTTTTAATGTTTCGGCTTTTATATAATAGTATAGATTTGATCCTAATTTTTTGTTAGAATTTATATTTATTCATCAGATATCATTTTTGATGTGAAAATTAGAATTTAAATGCAATTTTATGTTAGATTTTATGGTGTTATTCATTGTTCTTTATATAATTGTGTTTTTCATGGAATAATGACCTATTATATATATATATATAACAATTTGATATGTAAATTAATAACATATATTTAAAAATTTAATATAATTATAAATATTAAAAAAGGAATCGTGTGTTGCACGGGTTATAAACTAATAATAATAATAATAATAATAATAATAATAATAATAATAATAATAATAATAATAATAATAATAATAATAATAATAACAACAACAACGACGACGACGACGACGACGACGACAACAACAACAATAATGATAATAATACTGATAATAATAATAATAATAATAATAATAATAATAATAATAATAATAATAATAATGATAATAATAATAATAATAATAATTGATATGGGCTAAAAGTAAGCCCTAAAGACACATTTAATGTGGCATTAATTAGACCCGGAATGGTCCAAACGTGGGGCCCACCAGATGGGCCCAAACCCTATTTATAATATTAATTTCGTAATTAATATTAAGGGTAATAAACAGCTCAGCAAATAAGAGTCAAACAAGGATATTACTCTTGCCTGACTTAGCCTCCAAGATACATATTTCAACATGGAAACTGATTCCTATAAGGAAGAGATCTAGAACCTTCCTCAAGGAAGACTTGTCCACCAAGTCTCTGACTCCTACCATAATTCTAGGGCTTCTCAGCCTATATAAAGGGTCTAACCCCTCATCTCAGAACCACGTTTTGGACACAGCTCCATACGTTACCCACCACGTTTTGGCTTAATCCTCGAATAAGGACATGCAAGCCACTGCATCATAGGTGAGCTCTCGCCGCCATAGCCTCGAGGGCACCATCACCTAGAACTACGTCCTGGCTTGATTCTCAATAACGAGATACGTAGGCACTCTGTGAGGACCGATCAGTCTCGTAACACGGAAACAGCCATTAAAGCTCGAAGCTCAACCACCCTAGCATTAATTACAAATCGTAACCTAGTTTTTATTCCACAACATTTGGCGCCGTCTGTGGGAAGAAAACATCAACCATGGTTAGCACACGAAGAACTGCACCAAGCTCTACCGAAGCTTTACCAATCAGCTTCGCTCCGCCTCTTACCTCTGGGACAACCACATTTGAACAAGGGACGGTCCCCCAAACTCAAGTTTCTCAGCCTCCAGGGACGAATCCCCCTGCTGGGAGTACGCTGCCTATGGTTGTCCATCCAGATCAGGGAACCAACTCTCTTCAGATGGTGATCTCTCCCCTGGTTGATCCTAATCACCCTCCATTTGGGGTACAGATCCATACTACGGATCTCCCCGTGAATACCAACCCAATGTATGGGCTGCCCAACTACCCCCTGTTCGAGAACCTGGACCGAGTGGTCATGCTTTGCAGATCCGAGATCGCGAGTATCTGGACTACTCCGGCCCCTATACTACTGATTCGACATCTGAGGATGACGATGATGACCGTGACGAAGCCCCAAGGAGGCGACGTGCTAGTAGAGAGCCCCGAAGGAGGGCCCGAAGAATCCATGATGGACCTCCACAAACGACTGAGGAAAGGATCAAGGCTAATGAGGCTGAGATCCAGAGGCTGAAAGATGACGCCGCCAGAGAGCAAGCAAGGCAGAATCAAAGTCTGCATCGACCTCCTCCAATCTCAGGAAGGGTTCCCGTCATAGATCTGGAGAGGTCGTCTAGGAGACGAAGAAGGGCCGATACCTCAACTGAAGGAGCAACGAGGGCAGAAACCCCCAGAAACAACCCCAAGGATCTGATGCTGCTAGATCTTGATGATCCAACACCTCCGTTCACTGAGGAGGTGATGAATGCCCGCATCTCAAAGAAATTCAAGATGCCGACGATCAAGGCCTATGATGGAACAGACGATCCTGAAACTCATGTCAGGACGTTCACAGCTGCACTACTGCTGCAACCTGCTAGTGACGCCTTAAAGTGTAGGGTGTTCCCTCAAACCCTGTCGGGTATGGCTCAAAGGTGGTATAGCAGGCTACCTGCAAATTCGATTGGCTCTTTCAAGGAGTTGAAGAATGCCATTGTTAGCCAATTCATTAGTGGAAGAGTTCATGAAAAAAGTTCTGCATCCCTCATGTATGTGGTGCAGGGGAAGAACGAGAATCTAAGGGATTATCTCAAACGATTCACCAAGGAGACATTGAATATTACAGATCTGGAGAATAAAGTGGCCATGGTAGCCTTGGAACACGGAACCACTGATCCTTTCTTCAAGAAGTCTTTGGCAAAGCATCCTCCTGAGAACATGGCCGAGCTCCAACGAAGGGCCGACAAGTATATCAAGGCAGAGGATAACATGAAAAAAGAAGCTGCTGGAGGCAATGGCAAGGTCTCCAATGACTTTAAGAAACGGAAGAAAGGATAAGAGTATGATGCTAGGGACAAGTATCCCTGGACTAGCAAGGATTCTGAATCATCACCGAAGAAGAGTTTGGGACCAAGATTCAACGACTATGCAAGACTGAATGCCCCTAGGAGTCAGATCTTGTTAGATATTGAGAAAGACAAAGATTTTCGATGGTCGAAGCCACTTAAGGGTGATCCCGCAAAGAGAAACAAGGATCAGTACTGTAGATTCCACCGTGATGTGGGGCATGATACAGATGATTGTAGGCAGTTGAAGGATGAGATTGAATTCTTGATCCGAAAAGGAAAGCTGAACAAATTCACTAAGGGTGATGATCGTGGAACTCAAAGGAAGGATTATGATAGAAGAGACAATGATAGAAGGGATGATGATCGAGGTCGGGATCGTAACCCACAACCCCGAGGGCCAGTTATTAACATGATTTGGGGAGGTCCGACAGCGGCCGGTACAACCCGAAACTCTCGAAAGGCGTATGCCAGAGAAGTGATGCACATCGTGAGAGAAGCCCCGAAGCGTGCCAGGACTGAGATAGCAATTGGTTTCGATGACTCAGACCTCGAAGGGGTGAAGTTTCCCCATGACGACCCGTTGGTCATAACCCCTGTGATTGGGAACTCGGAAGTGAAGCGAGTCTCGATGGACAATGGAGCTTCCGTTGACATTCTGTTTCATGATACATTTGTGAAGGTGGGGTACAATGATCTTCAATTGACCCCCAATAACATGCCTATATATGGATTTAATGGAGTAGAATCCAAAGTTGAAGGGACTATTCAGTTGCCTATAACTATTGGACAGGAGCCCAAGGAGGCCATTCAGATGTTGAACTTCTGGGTAATCAAGGCGGTTTCAACGTACAACGCTATTCTCGGAAGGACTGAACTTCATGCATTCAAGGCTGTTGCCTCAATGTATCATATGAAGATCAAGTTCCCAACCAGGAATGGCGTTATAGAACATAAAGGTGATCAAAAGATGGCACAAAGCTGTTATATAGCCTCGTTAAGGCCTAATAGAGTCGGGGGGCAAGTCCTTCCAATTGAAGACATGGATGTCCGCAGAAGAAAGGAACACCAAAAAGGCTAGCAGAGGACATCACACAGAAGCCTAGTCTTGCAATGCCCCGATGGGCTCAAGTTATCCTAGTAGGACTTAGCTTCATCTAGTAGAAGCAGAAATAAGGTTCATTGAAACCATTGCAGAGCATGTTGCTCCGAGTAGGACAATAGTACTCTATCACCCGATGAGTGCAAGTCAAGGATGAACGAGTACCGAAAATAAAAGAATAACGAATGGAAAACAAACAAATGCATAGGTGAAGATCCCGAAGGGTCAAAGCCATGAAAGGCCGAGGATGTTAAGGACTAGCTACTCTTCAGTACTTATTAAGGACCTGGATTAAGGATCCAAGGATGAAGGCCAATAGATAACCTTAAGCAAGGATTAAGAAGTTCAAGCAAGCTCTCGTCTCAGAAGTTTAAAAGGCAAGAAGCCAACGGGATTGCATTTATCGAAATCTATATCGAGGAATCAACCCCGAATCCTAGGTTGAAGAACAGAAGCTGTTAGCCATGAAGGCCAAGGTTAGTTATGAAGGCCAAACTTGAGGGGGGTCATGAACCTCCAATTAAGATCCAAAGGTTGAAACTTCATGTTGACTTGAAAACCAATATGTAACTTTGAAAACCTCCTAGAGAAGGTTCAAGACCTCGTGGGGCTAACCAGAAACCCCCTGGCCTTGGACCAGCAGCTCTGATAGATATTTCGGTGATTTAAAACACCATTGAGATTGAAAACCCTTGATTTCAAACTTTGGCGTTCAACCTTTGAACATCGACGTTCAACACCCAAGACCAAGACAAACATTGAAGCCATGATGGCCAAGCGAGCTGAGAAGTTACTTATATGGGAGCATCTTTGAAAGAACCCCTGAAGGGCAAGTTGATAGCATTCTTGCAAGAAAATAGTGATGTGTTTGCTTGGACTGTAGCTGATATGCCAGGGATTGATCCCCAACTCATAACTCACAAGTTGAATGTTGATCAGGGGCGGAAGATAATAAAACAGAAAAGAGAAATTTTGCTCCTGAAAGGCAGGAGGCCATTAAACAAGAAGTTGACAAGCTCTTAGAGGCTGGGTTTGTTGAAGAGCTTCAGTTTCCCGAATGGTTAGCTAACCCGGTGATGGTCAAGAAAGCGAATGGAAAGTGGAGGATGTGTATAGACTTCACTGATTTGAATGATGCATGTCCAAAGGACTGTTTTCCCCTGCCAATGATAGACTTGTTGATAGACGCCACAGCTGGACATGAGATGTTGAGCTTCATGGATGGGTTCAACGGCTACAATCAGATTAAGATGCACGAGGATGACATCCCTAAGGTATCTTTCATAACTGACTTTGGTGTTTTCTGCTATATTGTTATGGCTTTTGGTCTAAAGAATGCAGGAGCTACTTACCAACGATTGGTGAATAAGATATTCGCCCATCTGATTGGAAAAACCATGGAGGTCTATGTTGATGACATGTTAGTCAAGAGCCTACTCAAGGCAGATCACATTAAGCACCTCAGAGAGGTATTCGAAGTGTTGAGGCACCGCAAGATGATGTTGAATCCAGCCAAGTGTGCTTTTGGCGTTGGGTCTGGAAAGTTCTTGGGTTTGATGGTTTCAAAAAGAGGCATAGAGGCCAATCCCGACAAGATCAAAGCAATCTTAGACATGGAACCACCCCGTTCTGTGAGGGACGTACAGAAGTTAACCGGTAGAGTGGCCACTCTAGGGAGATTCATCTCCAAGTCTGGTGATAAGTGCCTGCCTTTCTTTCAAGCATTGAAGAAGGTGAAAAATTTTGAATGGACTAATAAAAGCCAAGAGGCCTTTGAACAGTTGAAGAAGTACATGGCCGAAGCCCCGTTGTTGGCCAAGCCAAGTCCCAGAGAGACTCTTTATCTGTATCTAGCAGTGTTTGAACAAGCATTGAGTACCGTCCTTATTAAAGAACAGAACAAGGTTCAGAGGCCCATCTACTATGTAAGCAAGGTGCTCCACGGAGCCGAGTTAAATTACTCATCCATCGAGAAATTTGCTTTGGCATTGTTAAATATAATTGATGTGTTTTAATCAGTGTTTAAGTGTTACAGTGAATTATTAGAGTTTAGCTGGAAGCGGTCAGAGTTTAGTGTAAACTCTGACAGATGGAAGCTCGACAGAGTTTGACAAACTCTGTCTAGAGGAAGCGTCTACTGGTCAACAGTGATTGAAGATTTATTATGGAAGCGATATCTTTGAAGATTGGATAGCTATCAAAGAGATCGAGTTGACTTAGGAGACGTGTGACAATCTGTAATTGATATCATTGTATAGCTGATTATTAGGAATATCAATTAGAGATTGTATCGTAGCTGTATGTTTTTATAAATACAGTTAGGTTAACCCTAGAAGGGTATCGTACAACGAATTACCTTTATTGTAACCTAGCAGCTCTTTGTGATAGTTTATATCACGAAGAGGGTTCTTAATACCAGAAGTTTTTAAGTGCATAAACATCTTACTTGTTAAACTCTCATACGAATTTGATTATTAATTGTGTATTCGGCCTAACAAGTGGTATCAGAGCTAATCTGTTACTTTATTACAGATTAAGATCCAAACACAACAATAATCATGTCAGCAATTCCTTCACCAACACCTACTGTTTCTGAAAAGGCTCCTACTACTGTGAGTCGTTATGAACCAATCAGGGTTTCTATTCTCAGGCCATTAGAGTATGCTATGTGGAAGGTCAAGATGACTATGTTTCTGGAGGCTACAGATCCAGAATATCTTGACAGGATTTATGAAGACCCTCACAATCCTACAAAGCTATCTGTTGCAGCTGCTGGTGAAGAAGTTAAAATAGTTCCAAAGGAAAAGAAGGACATGACTCCTGAAGATCTATCATCAATTGCTAAGGATGCAAAGGTTAGGCATTTACTGCATAGTGCTTTAGACAATGTTATGTCTAACAAAGTCATAAACTGCACCACTGCAAAAGAGATATGGGATGCTCTTGAAGTCAGGTGTCAAGGAACTGCGGCTATTAAGAAGAATAGGAGAAACATACTCACACAAGAGTATGAGCATTTTGAGGCTAAACCTGAAGAGACCATGACAGAAACATTTGATAGATTCTGTAAACTGCTCAATGATCTGTCATTGGTCAACAAAGAGTATGATCTAGAAGACTCAAATCTCAAGTTTCTTCTTTCTCTACCTGAAAAGTGGGATGTGAAACAACCACTATTAGAGACAACTATGATCTTGCTGAAACAGAGATTGATGAAATCTATGGGCTGCTCAAAACTCATGAATTGGAAATGGAGCAGAGAAACAGGAGATCAAGCAGGAAGGCAAAGTCTGTTGCTCTTAATGTTGAAGAGAAGCCTCAGAAGAAAGAGGCATCAAGAAGGAAAATGAAGGGAAAAGCTTTGGTCATACACTCAGAAAGTGAATCATCAAACTATGATTGTGATTCAAACTCTTCTGAATCATCTGACTCTGAGGATGATGACGAAGAAATGAGGAAAATGGCTGTGTTGATGGTGAAGACCTTCAAGAAAATGGGCTTCAAGAATTTCAAGAAAGGGAAAAGGTTTTCTAGAGATTCAAATGAAGACAGGAAAAGTTTCAGGAAGTTTGATAAGAGAGATTCTAAAGGGAAGAAGGATAAGTCTGAAATTCAATGCTACAAGTGTAAGGAGATGGGTCACTATGCTCCTGAGTGCAAGAAGGGTAAAACTGGAAAGGTACTCTACACTAAAGGCAGAGATTGGGCAGATACTTCAGATTCTGATGAAGAAGTGAACTATGCTCTCATGGCTACTACTGAATCAGAAACTTCTGAAAGTCAGGTACCTCTGACTACCTATGCTTATAATATTGATGACATTGCTCAATTAAGAATTTATCTTAAGTCATTGCATATAAGTTATAGGGATCAGACTTTAGAAAATGAGAGGATAAAATCTGAAAATTCTGAACTTAAGGTTAAAAATAAATTTGTTGAAGAAAAACTTGAAAACATGCAACAAGTTCAGAAAGAGAGAGATGATGCTGTCTGTAAAGAACAGAATTTGCTTCAGAAATATAAACAACTAGAATCTGAGTTGGAGGAAGCAAATAAGAAAATTAGGACTTGGACTAATTCTGGAAAGGACACTCAACAGATTTTTCAAACAGACACTGTTGGTCTAGGTTATAATGAGGAAGATGAACTTAGATTTCAAAATCAAGTTAAAATCAGACCTCATTTTGTACATGGAACCAGTAAATTCTTGTCTGAAAATGAAAAAGAAGCTGTTAAAAGTAAATCAGTAAAAACTAGTGTTAAACAGGTTAACATTGGTTCAATGACAGATAAACAACTCAAACATAAACTGAAGGAGTTAAAATCTGTTAAGAAACAGAGAGTGTCAAATAAGAACAGAAATGGAAAAGTAGGCATCACTTCAGGAAATAAACCAATGCTTGCTAGTTATGCTCCAAGAAAGACATGTCATAACTGTGGTAGTACTAAGCATCTTGCAAATTTCTGCAAGAAAAATAAAATATAAATTCTTTACCTACCAAGTCTGAGGTAAAGAAGGATTTTGCTAGAACTAAGCCACAGACTTTATGCACACACTGTGGAAGCACTTGGCATTCCATTTATACTAGCAGAGAATATCATGCTATCTATCATAATTACTATGAACTGAAACCCAATCTGAAATGGGTTAAAGTTGATATTGCAAGTGTAAACACTGATACTGTTAGCTCAAACTCTGATAATGTTAATTCCGCTGCAAAAGCTAACAAAGTTAAGAATGCCAAAGGATCCAAGCAAGTCTGGATCCTTAAATATAATCCTCGGTAATTGCTTGTGATTGCAGGGCAACAGGGAGGCAACCCTAGTCGTGGACAGTGGATGTTCAGGACACATGACTGGAAATAAAGCCCTTCTATCAGACTATGAGGAGAAAGCTGGCCCAAAAGTTTCCTATGGTGATGGCAATGTAGGAAGAACATTGGGATATGGCAATATTAATCTTGGAAATGTCATCATCAACAATGTAGCTCATGTCCCAGGACTCAAGCATGACTTGTTATTTGTGAGTCAAATCTGTGACAAGGGATATCATGTAGATTTTCAACCTGAATATTGTGAAGTTATCAGCAAATCTACAGGAAAGGTTGTTCTAGTTGGTCACAGGCAAAACAACATTTATGAAATCAAGCTTTTGATAGACTCTGTTGGAAAAGCTGTTTGCCTGTCTACAAGAATGTCTAGTGAAGAGAGTTGGAAGTGGCACAAGAAACTCTCACATTTGAACTTGAACAACATCAATGAATTGATCAGAAAGGATCTTGTAAGAGGACTCCCAAAGGCTCTGTTAAATGTTGATGGCCTATGTGATTCATGTCAGAAGGCTAAACAAAGGAAATCATCTTTCAGGAGCAAGACAGAATTTTCAATCACTGATCCCTATCATCTTCTGCATGTTGATCTCTTTGGTCCAGTAAATGTTATGTCTATAGTAAGGAAGAAATATGCTTTAGTCATTGTTGATGAATACACTAGATTCACTTGGGTGTATTTTCTAACAAAGAAGGATGAAACTGCATTAACTCTGATGGAGCATATGAAGCTTATGGACAAAGGATCAAGTAACAAAGTCAGAATCATCAGAAGTGATAATGGAACTGAGTTCAGAAATGCAACAATGGAATAATTCTGCAAGGACAATGGAGTGAAGCAAGAATTTTCAGCACCTGGTACACCACAAAAAAATGGTGTAGTTGAAAGGAAAAATAGAACCTTGATTGAAGCTGCCAGAACTATGCTTGATGAAGCAAAATTGCCAACTTATTTCTGGGCAGAAGCTGTTCAAACTGCTTGTTTTACTCAAAATGCTACACTGATCAATAAGCATGGAAAGACACCATATGAGATGGTGAAGAAAAAGAAGCCTAACCTGAAATACTTTCATATTTTCGGGTGCAAATGTTTTGTTTTGAAGACTCATCCTGAACAGTTGACCAAGTTTGAGCTAAAGGCAGATGAAGGAATTTTTGTTGGCTATCCACTGTCAACAAAGGCATTCAGAGTTTACAATCTGAGAACTAAAGTGATCATGGAATCTATACATGTGTCTTTTGATGATAAGAAGATAACGGGACTTGAAGACAAAGATGAATATGATCAACTTAACTTTGAAAATGAAGATTTAAACTCTGATGAAGTAAACTCTGATGAAACAATTCTGACAGACTCTGTTGAAACAAACTCTGAACCTCTACTGGTAAACACTGGAGAAACTTCTCAGCCACAACAAAGGGAAGAACCAGTTGAGGGGGAGCATGATCAAAATGAAGACTCAAACACTGATACTGAGTCAACTGAAAAATCTGGATCAATCTCTGATGATTCAAACTCTGAAATTTCAAATTCTGACTCTGGGCAGTCAAGTTCAGGGAGAGTCTCAGAAAACAAAGATAGATCACAACAAAATCAGGAGAGCATGGATCAAGGGGGAGGATCACATGCTGACAGAAGTCATTTGCCTTCTGCTAGGAAATGGACTAAATCACATACACCTGATTTGATAATTGGTGATCCAAATGCAAAAGTGAAAACAAGAAGTGCTACTGCAAGTGAATGTCTGTTTCATGCATTCTTGTCTAAAAATGAACCAAAGAAAGTGGAAGAAGCTCTTCAAGATGATGACTGGATAACAGCAATGCAGGAAGAGTTGAATGAATTTGAAAAAAATGAAGTTTGGACCCTTGTACCAAGGCCAAAGAACAGATCTATTGTTGGTACTAAATGGTTTTTCAGAAACAAGACTGACAGTGAAGGTGTTATCACAAGGAACAAGGCTAGACTGGTAGCAAAAGGCTATTCACAGCAGGAAGGAATAGACTATGATGAAACATTTGCTCCAGTTGCAAGATTGGAGGCAATCAGAATTTTTCTAGCATATGCCTCTCACAAGAAATTCAAAGTGTTCCAGATGGATGTGAAAAGTGCTTTTCTAAATGGAAAGCTTGAAGAAGAAGTGTTTGTTGAACAACCACCAGGATTTGTGGACCCCAAATATCCAGATTATGTCTACAGGCTAGATAAGGCACTATATGGACTTAAGCAGGCACCAAGAGCATGGTATGAGACACTTGCTCAATTTCTTCTAGAAAGTGGATTCAACAGAGGAACAATTGACAAAACTCTGTTTTATTTCAATCAAGGAAGTGACCTCCTTTTAGTTCAGATTTATGTTGATGACATTATCTTTGGGTCTACTAATGATAAACTCTGTAAGAAGTTTGCCAAGCTCATGCAGTCCAGGTATCAAATGAGCATGATGGGAGAGCTTAGTTACTTTCTAGGCCTACAGGTGAGACAAACAGATGATGGTATTTTCATTAATCAAGAAAAATATACCAGAAATCTTCTCAAGAAATTTGGTATGCTTGACTGTTCATCTGCATCAACTCCTATGGCAACAGCAACTAAATTGGACAAAGACACAGGAGTTTCAGTGGATATGACAAACTACAGGGGCATGATAGGATCTCTTCTATACTTGACAGCTAGTAGGCCTGACATCATGTATGCAACCTGTCTTTGTGCAAGGTTTCAAGCAGATCCTAGAGAGCCACATCTGACAGCTGTGAAAAGAATCTTCAAGTATCTCAAGGGCACCATATCATTAGGTCTGTGGTACCCCAGAGAGTCAGATTTCAAGCTACTTGGGTATTCTGATGCAGACTTTGCAGGCTGCAAGATAGACAGAAAGAGCACTAGTGGAAGTTGTCAATTTCTTGGTGACGGATTTGTCTCCTGGTACAGCAAGAAACAGAAATCAATCTCCACATCTACAGCAGAAGCAGAGTATATTGCAGCTGGTAGCTGTTGTGCACAGATCTTGTGGATGAAGAATCAATTGCTGGATTATGGATTGAAGTACAGTAAAATTCCTATTTACTGTGATAATCAAAGTGCTATTGCTATGACAGGTAATCCAGTACAGCATTCAATGACCAAGCATATCAGCATAAGGTACCACTTCATCAGAGAACATGTAGAAGAATGGAATATTGAACTACATTTTGTGTCTACAGAACAACAGCTTGCAGATATCTTCACTAAACCGTTGAGTGAAGCTACATTTACAAGACTGGTCAATGAACTAGGAATGGTCTCTGGTTCTGACTAGGAATGTTGGTTAGATTCAAATTTTACTTATGTATTGTATTACTCATATTTCCTGATTGGTTAAATGCTAAGTGAACTCTGTTGATTAAACTCTGTTATGCATACTCTGTTAAACTCTGTCAGCATGCCTGTATGTCATACACTGTTATTAAGTTTGATAAACTCTGTGAACTCTGAGTTGATTTTTGTCTGAATGAAAACACCAATGAAGAAATATGTATGAAGCATGATTCTCAGCAATTAATCATGAATCTTTCTGAGTTATTGTGATCTAATCTTAGATTGTGCAGAAAGTTAACACAGCATGATACTGGCTCATATTTATAGCATCTCTTAGTTTATTTTGTCCTAAACTCTGAGTCTATAAATACTGTGTGCATTACCTTACATGAAAAACTACTGATGTTGATGAACTCTAAACTCTGTTAGTTATACTCTGGTAGAATAAAATGCTTACTGCAATACCCCAAAGAAAATGTATATAGGTTGTTATACTTCTTTGAGATTATGTTGGATATTAGGATGACCCAGGAACTTATTGGTATATAATATGTGCTAAAATTCTCTGATTTTTGGTGACTAGTTAAATACTAGGATGACCCAGGAACTTATCAAAATGATAAGGGCTAAAATTTTTGAATTTTTGGTGACTGGTTCCAACCTCTAATTACTGGAATGAATAGAATTAAAAAAAATGTATATATAGAAGGGGTATAAAATAAATTAAAAGTTACTGTATATAGATTGATTACTACAGAGTTTAGCTTTCATCATACAATCAGTGTTTACTATGACAGTTTGTGCATCCAGTGTTTATTGATTTACTTTATGGATTTTATGAAAAATTAGATGCTCTAAAAATTGATTTAGTAAACTCTGCTTCACACACACATATTTTCACAACTGTGCAATTTATGAAAGGGTTTCGGTGATAAAGTTGGAGAATTGACAAACGCTGTTGATTCGTGGTTCGTACTCTAAGGTAAATTTTTATTTGGATAATTTGAAAATTTTGGAGTAAATAGGGCTTTTGACAACTGTTAATAAGTGTATTGTTGATTTGTGATTCATACTCTGAGTCTCAGAGTTCTCGAATAGAACAAAACACTTCTCGAATTGGTACTCTGTTCTGCTACTGATTTAATTGATGAATTTGTTCCTTATATGATTACTTTAATTAGTTTTCATATTCTCTTCTTTGATTTACTTCCTTGAAGAACAGTTCATAAAACATAAATAAAAAATTGCAGAACACACTGAATAAGATTAGAGAAACGTAATTTTTCATTGATAATAAGAAAGAGATTACAAGCAAGTATTACATCTTTTTGTTCTCTCTATCTACTAATCTATTCAACAGGAAAATATAAGGTCAAGTCCAAACCACTCCATTGTTAGCAAACATCCCAGATCCCATCTTTGCCACTTTATTTGGGTGGAAGTTGAAGGGATAAGGTTATTTTTGCTGACATATTCATTAACAATGGTTGGTGGTGTTGGATGAGGATGCCTTCGAGAAAAGCCATGCTAATGTTGCTTGGAGAGCAGCATCGATGTCGATCACTCTTGCAGGTTTCTCTCTCTCTCGATCTCTTCCAGACCGGCATCCATCTGCAGCCACAGAGTTTCAAGCTGCATTTCCCAGTCAAACGCATCAAACTCTTCACGCGTATAGCTGAAGATATCCCTATTCTCGACGAGATGGAGATTCTTTTCTTTGATGGTAAGGTTTGACATTGTTATTCAGAGTGTTTTGTTTGAAGGGTCTTTGATTTTTCAGGGGAGAATGAAAGGTTAAAGGGTTAGTGAACTAATCTGAACAAGTCTCTAGGCCTTAAATAGAGATGGGTAAGCAACGAAGTCCTAAAACGCTTCGTATTCTGGTTATTAATGGTTACAGGTAAACGCTTCATATTCTGGTTTTAATTGGGTCCAGGTATTTTAAGAGAGTGTTATTTGATTTTTTTTAAATCAAATATTTTATTGTTTTAATTTGCAAAATTCACTTCTTAAAAATACGAGCACGTGACCCACTCACCCATTAATGTGTCCCACTCACCCATTATCGTGTCCCACTACACATTAATCTAGGAACTGATTGAGTGTTTGATTACATAAGAGATTGGGTTTTTAATTACTCTAATTACTTTTGTGTCCAAACGGTTGTGTTTTATTTTTACATCTCACAGTTCTCTCACTTTTCACTTGGGCATTCTCGCAAACACCTTTCCTACATACACTTCTCTTAGGGATTCTTGCAAATTTCTTAACTCAATGGCTTCTAAACCATTCACTGCTCTTGGTCTACGGTTTGTTCCTAACAACTATGAAGCTCCACTCTATCATGAACGTGTTCCAGAAGCGTTTCATCTAATGCAGAATTTCTTGAGAGATTCAGAGATTGGACAAGCTCTGGTTGGACCTGATACTCTCTTTGCATCTTAAATTGCTACTTTTTGGCAAAATTCAGTCTATATGGATGGAGGAGAGAATGGGACTCCTAACATCATCTTCACTTATGAAGAACAAGAGTTTATGATTACTCCACAAACTGTCAGAGATACAATGGGGTTTGATACACATACATCGTATACTCTTGTTAATGAAACTCTATTGAGAGAGATGCTACAGGAGATAGGTTACATGGAATCTCTTGACAAGCTTGGCGGTATAAAGAGACCTAATCTCAGGAAGGAATGGAATTTTTTCTTTGATTGCATTACAAGGACATTCCAGAAGAAAGTCACCAACTGGGATGCCATTCCAATAGACAGTCTACAAATCGGGTATTCTCTACTCTATGGTAGTAATTTTGATTTTGGTAGATATGTTCTGATGAATTTAGGTGATAAATTGTCAGAGTCTAATACAGTTTATTATGCTCGGTTTTGTCTGTCAAATGCTGTTCAATGCTTGTGTACCTGGTCTAGAGATTGCTGATACTGATGAAATTCAGCCTTTTAGAGTCAACAAGAGAATATTCTCTGATATGACTAATAAGGATGTTGGTAAAGAAAATCTCCCTGCCTTTGTTCTGCCACTTGCTTTGCAGAATTTTCTCAATCAGCCTCAGGACCAACCACAACCAGAACCTCAACCAGAACCACAACAAGAAGCACAACCCGAACCACTAAACATTGATCGTACTCAACCACCAAACACTGAACCACCTACATCAACTACTCCCTCAGCACCTACAAAACAACCTTCACACACTTCACAAACAAACTATGAATCATCACAACCTCCACCAAAATCACAGTCTAAAGCACAAAGAGTTAAGAAGGCAATCACTGAACGACATGCAAGGGTTAAGCAGGCAATAGAGACACAAAGAAAAGCAAAACAGACATCTCCTGGAGCTGTTTATACTAGAAGAATGAAAAGAATAAAACAAATGGCAAACATACCTAAGTCACTCTCAGTGGTTGCGCAATCTAGTGAAGAGGATTCAGATGAAGTGCCTCTAGCGAAGAGAAGAAAACTAGTAATTTCTGATTCTGTGGATGAAGATATTGAAGCTCCAGAGGTGGTTTCACAGCAAACACCTACTGTTGAGGTTGAGAAAGTTGAAATACCTGCAGAAGTTGAAATACATGCAGAGGTTGAAATACCTGCAGAGGTTGAAATGCCTGCAGAGGACAAAATGCCTGCAGAAGAGGATACTAGAGATGGCTTTTCTCCAATGAATGATATTCTTGATTCATCTATGCCATTCTCTGATCCTATCTCTGATACTGGTGCAGCTGATCAACCTACAGTTGTTCTTTCTGAAACTGTAGCATCACATACTGAATTACTCTCAGATGCTCACCAGACTGCTGAAGGAGGTGATGAGGTTGATCAAGCAACCAAGACTACTTCTCAGTCTATGCCTGTGGCTGACAATGCTCAGCACAGTGTTTTACTTGAAGATGAACATGCAAAAGCTGCAAGTGTTGAACCTGAAGGTGAAAGCAGTGCAAACTCTGATTCTTCTCTGAGTGCACCAGTACAAACAGACAATAAACATACACCTTTCACTCAACCTTGTCAGTCTCATGAAGTTGAGAGAGCACAACTTGCAAAATTTGCTGCTGACTGGTACAAAGAGGATTGCATTTTTCCACGAGGGAGAGCAGCTGATTTTGTTAAGCAAACTGCTGATACTATCTCCAATCCAGAGATTCTTTCTTGCTTAAAAGCAACTGTAGTTCAAGTCAAAACTCTGGATAGAAGATTTGATGACACTACAAAGGCAATCACTGACTTGAGGACTGAGATCGTAACTAGAGAAATGAAAATGGAAAGAGAGTCAAAAATCATGAATACAAAATTTTCTAAAGATCAAGACAATCTCTTTGCCAGGCTGGGTAAAGTTGAAGAAAATCAGTCTGCCTTGTCTGTTAAAATTGATTCTATTGCTACCTCTTTGGAGTTGATCACCTCTATACTCATGCCTGATGATGTCAAAAAGGGGGAGAGAGTTGCTAAAGACAAGTGCAAGCAATCTCAAACTCTGATCAGAAGGGATAGTGCTGGAGATGGAGGAGCAAGTAGTAAAGGAAAGAACAAAACTGAAGAAGTTCAAACTCTGAGAACTAGCAAGTCATCTAAATCACAGTTTGTTGGGATAAATACTGATACTTAAGGTACTTCAAAGACCAAGAGTTTGCTATTACCTTCTAATCCACAGACTGATGAAGAATTGGATGCTAAGCTGTTTATTGAAGAGAATGAGGAAGGAGTTACAATTGAGGACATTGAAGCTGAAGAAAAGAGTTTACAAGAAGAACATCTCAAGGCTTTAAAGTCTGGTTAGTTACAAAGAGGAAAAGCTCCTAGGCCTGTTGTTAAAGGTGTTGTGATCAAGGAAAGGGCTGATGTTAGTCAAAGATCTCAGTTTTCAAAGGAAACAATGGCAGCAGAAGCTCAACTCAAGCTGAAAGGCATTGAAGGAGAAAGTTCACAGAAGAAAGTTACAACTTCTGTTGCATCACAAGTTATGACCACACCTTTACAATCTTCTCAGTTGAAATCGGTTTTCGGGAAAGGAACAATTCAAGATCCAAATATATTATCTGGAGTTTCTATGAATATTTCTGATGGAAGAGCCTTGTCTGGTAAAGTTGGAAACAATAAGGGTGGACTAGGTTCACACAAAGACAAAAGGCAATATACTGGTCCTAGAGATCCTTCTTCACTGGCTGTTCCAGGTCGTGGTGTCACTCAAGAGAGCTTGGACAGACTGGAATCAGTACAGTTAGTTTATCAGAAGAGTTTAAAGAAGGACTTTCTCTTGTACTTCATGGCTGATGGGACAGTATTTAAAATTGGTGAGAATGATATTGGCTTGAAATATTGGGAAGAACTAGAATATGTTCTATATCTTTTCAAGGTGAATAGTCAAAGGTCTCAATCATTTGCTAATGTGCTTAGACAGAGGATGCTTCAGAATTTGGCAATCAGAGGAGAGAAGTATAAAAGTAGATATGTTCCTAAGTACAGGGATTACAATGGAAATCTTATTGAAATGAAGAAAGGTACTGCAAAATTAAAGACTGATTTGGGAATCACAGTACTTGACTTCAATTCACAGTCAGAAGAAGTCAAATTTATCAGACTGGGAAATGAGATGAGAAGGAACAAAATCTATGATCTTAGGGTTGCTATCTACCAGACAGATGAGAGTGATCCTCAGCTCAGAGAGATTAAAGAAGCTATGGAGATTGAGCTTGAAAATGCAGAAAGAAGATTGCTCATAGATTATCTCAGAGCTATGCCAGATCTTGAAGAGATAAGAGATTAAGGTCTGTAAGGATTTTCTTATTCTCTGTAGATTTTGTTAAGTAGAAGCTTAAACTCTGAATTTTGTATAAACACTGTATTTATCTATTTGTTTTGACATCATCAAATTATTGTCATTAACTTGTGCATTTTTGCTAATGAACAAGTTGGGGGAGATTGTTAAATATAATTGATGTGTTTTAATCAGTGTTTAAGTGTTACAGTGAATTATCAGAGTTTAGCTGGAAGCGGTCAGAGTTTAGTGTAAACTCTGACAGATGGAAGCTCGACAGAGTTTGACAAACTCTGTCTAGAGGAAGTGTCTACTGGTCAACAGTGATTGAAGATTTATTATGGAAGCGATATCTTTGAAGATTGGATAGCTATCAAAGAGATCGAGTTGACTTAGGAGACGTGTGACAATCTGTAATTGATATCATTGTATAGCTGATTATTAGGAATATCAATTAGAGATTGTATCGTAGCTGTATGTTTTTATAAATACAGTTAGGTTAACCCTAGAAGGGTATCGTACAACGAATTATCTTTATTGTAACCTAGCAGCTCTTTTTGATAGTTTATATCACGAAGAGGGTTCTTAATACCAGAAGTTTTTAAGTGCATAAACATCTTACTTGTTAAACTCTCATACGAATTTGATTATTAATTGTGTATTCGGCCTAACAGGCATTGATAACAGCTTCAAGGAAACTACGACCGTACTTTCAGTCACATAAAATCGAAGTCCTGACGGACCAGCAATTGAGGAACATATTGCACAGCCCGAAAGCAAGTGGAAGATTGATTAAGTGGGCAATCGAACTTGGAGAGTTTGACATCACGTATAAGCCTCGAACGACCATCAAGGCTCAGGCATTGGCTGACTTCGTGGTTGAATGTACCATTAGCAACCAAGAAGTCGGGGGGTAGGAGATAGTAACTACCCCTGAAAGTGGAGATAAAGATGAAGAACTCGTACCTGAATCAGAAGGAATATTGGGTGCTCTATTTTGATGGAGCGTCAAAAACAAAATCTAGTGGCGCGGGCTTAGTGTTGCAAAGCCCCGATGGGTTCACAGTTGAGTATGCTTTGAAGTTAGATTTTCCTACTACCAACAATGAAGCTGAATATGAAGCCTTGATAGCCAGATTAGGCTTGGCCAGAATACCGAGGGTCAAGAACCTCAAAGTTTTTAGAGATTCAAGACTGGTAGTCTCGCAAGTGAATGGTGAATTTGAAGCTAAGGATGAAACTATGACAAAGTATTTGAGAGTTGTGAAGGCTGTTATGACTCAATATGATGAGCGATATGAGGAACGCATTCCAAGAAATGAGAACATTAAGGCTGCTGCCCCATTTAAGTTCGCCTCTTCTGAGATAGAAAATTATGCGGAGAGTTTTTACTTCCAGGTCCTGAAGACCCCACCATCGATTCGAAATTGGTAGCACCAATTGATGTAAGCTAAAGGATAGACTCTCTCAAAGCTCATCTTAAGACTGGTTGTCCCCTTGATAATGCCTTGAAAGCACAGAAACTATAAGTGAGAATGTTGAGATAAGAGGTCCTTTGTCATTCCATACTTAAAATCTTGAATCTCAAATCCCGACACAAAATTTAAGCCTTGATGGCCAACAAGGCTGACTGCCTCCAATCGAGCTTGTCATTTGAGTTCAAGGACTCAAATCAAGAGTCGTCAGTCAAGTTGAGACCTAAGAAAGGTTATATGAGCATAAGAAGAAGGTTGGAAACCTAGAATCAAGCTAAAGGGTTGAAAACCAATAAAGGCATACCAGGCCTAAGGTCAAGCGCTAAGAAGCAAGTGAACTATCTTAATGATCAACCGAGAAGGAAGACCTCCTCCATGAGAAACAAGGATGATGTAAGAACTAAAGAACTTCATCACAAGGATGAGAGTCAAGGTTTGATGATAACCATAAGACCAAGGATTCAGCAAACAAGTTAAAGCCCGGAAGGTCACGAAGATTAAGAAACAAGTCGTTTGAGTTCAAGGTTCACGAAACCCTTCAAGGCATAGCAAACACCTCCATCAACATACCAAAACTGATTTTCAATTCTGAGCCAAGGTCATCTATCATTTATAGATGAAAAAGGGGCAGAAATTACCCGCGTTCTGCAGAAATAATAGTTATAATTCATACAAGCCAGAGAAGAAATAGCAGATATAATTGCTGGAGCTGCAAAACAAGTGACTTCTGAAAAGCTAATTATGCTTAAGGAGTTAACTAAGGAGATTAGCCGTAATTACAAGATTAGCAGTGCTAATCATAAATTAAGGAGTAATATCGTTTGAAGTCACGAATGACCAAACTGATGACTTGAGATCAAGATCAAAGTTCTTGATCCTTAGGATCACGGATGATTTTAAATCTTGGATCCCCGACGACTTAAGATCAAGATCAAGGTTCTTGATCCTTAAGGTAACGAAGTCACGAATGACCGAGATAGTAACTGGAGATCAAGATCAAGATTCTTGATCCTCAAGGCCACGGATGGTTTTCAGGTCCGAATTTCCTAGCCTACCACGAAGTGGCCGAGCACGGCGCACGAGGGGCCGCAGCCGACCACCTCCCGGCCGACCACGAAGGTTTCGGGACTTTCCGCCGACCACCTTCCAACGACCATGGTGTGGCCGACCATGGTGGCTTGCAACCTTCTGGCCGATCACCTCTCGGCCGACCACGAGCTATCCCGTGGTCCGGCCGATCGCGGGTTAGTTCGTGGTCCTGAATCTCGATTTTTTCAGCAAACCTCGGATAGTTTCTGATCCTGAATCTCGACTTTTTCAGCGAATCTTGGATGATTCCACTTAAGATCACGGATGACTTGAGATCAAGATCAAGTTTCTCGATCCTCAAGACCACGGATGATTTTCAGGTCCGGGTTTCCTAGCCAACCACTAATTGGCCGACCAAGCTCCAAGGAGGGCGTCAGCCGACCAAGACTGATTTTCAGTCCTACACGGACTGTTGACGCTATTTGGGCCATATCTTGAGCTCCGGGTATCAGATTTGGATGATCTTACTATCCACGCGAAGCTCTCTGAATTTTCTACAGTCTTGGAGACTCTTGTCCGACTGGGTACTGGCCGACCGAGGCATTTTGAAGCCCTTATGCTGATCGGGAACTCAATGCGATCCTTCAACGCTGTTTGGGCCATATCTTGAGCTCTGGATGTCAGATTTGGATGATCTTACAGTCCACGCGAAGCTAATTGAATTTCCTATAGTCTTGGACCATCCTTTGCCGACCACCTCATTTTTTGAGGGCCTTAGCCAACTGGAAGTGGATGCTGATGGTCCGTAAACCTTGAAAAATCACTTTGATATTCAGAACACCCCTGACTCGCTTCATACCTCACTAAAGTGGTTCAGAACATTGAAACACGTTAGTGATGATTCAAACATGACAATGATGATTCAACGTTTTCAGAAAACGTCAGCCGATCACCATTTAGCGCCATTAGTGCCGATAACACCGTTGGTGGCGATAGCACCGTTAGTGCTGTAAGCACCGTTAGTGCCGATAGCACCGTTAGTGCTGTAAGCACCGTTAGTGCCGATAGCACCATTAGTGCCGATAGCACCGATAATGTCGTTAGCACCGTTTAGTGCCGATTAGCACCGATTAATGTCGTTTAAGCACCGTTTAGTGCCGATTAGCACCGATTAGTGTCGTTTAAGCACCGTTTAGTGCCGATTAGCACCGAGTAGTGTCGTTTAGCACCGTGAGTGCCATTTTATCCTTTTAACATTGTTTAACACTGTTTAAACATCATTTAAGGCTATTTAGCGCCGTCTAGCGCCGTTTAGTGTCGTTTTATGCCGTTTAACGTCGTTTAAACATTGTTTAAGCATCGTTAAGGCTGATTAGTGCCGATTAGCATCGAATTAACATTGTCGTGAACGCGTCGGTCGCTCCACGCTTTACATAAAGACAATACTCGTGAAACACTAGTGTACAAAGATGAACACTGACCCAAGTCTCGAAAAAGGCCGTTAAAACTTCAAGGAAAACCTGATCAGTTTTCCTAGAAATTGGGGGGCAAATGATATGGGCTAAAAGTAAGCCCTAAAGACACATTTAATGTGGCATTAATTAGACCCGGAATGGTCCAAACGTGGGGCCCACCAGATGGGCCCAAACCCTATTTATAATATTAATTTCGTAATTAATATTAAGGGTAATAAACAGCTCAACAAATAAGAGTCAAACAAGGATATTACTCTTGCCTGACTTAGCCTCCAAGATACATATTTCAACATGGAAACTGATTCCTATAAGGAAGAGATCTAGTACCTTCCTCAAGGAAGACTTGTCCACCAAGTCTCTGACTCCTACCATAATTCTAGGGCTTCTCAGCCTATATAAAGGGTCTAACCCCTCATCTCAGAACCACGTTTTGGACACATCTCCATACGTTACCCACCACGTTTTGGCTTAATCCTCGAATAAGGACATGCAAGCCACTGCATCATAGGTGAGCTCTCGCCGCCATGGCCTCGAGGGCACCATCACCTAGAACTACGTCCTGGCTTGATTCTCAATAACGAGATACGTAGGCACTCTGTGAGGACCGATCAGTCTCGTAACACGGAAACAGCCATTAAAGCTCGAAGCTCAACCACCCTAGCATTAATTACAAATCGTAACCTAGTTTTTATTCCACAATAATACTAATAATAATAATAATAATAATAATAATAATAATAATAATAATAATAATAATAATAATAATAATAATAATAATAGTTTATGGATATGAGTGTGATGAATTTAGAGAAAGATATTATTTTTGGAATCTAACTAGTTTTATGTAATGTCAATTGCCAACCAAATGCTAAACCTATTGTTCTTCTGTTCTATATTCTTGGCCTTTTCAATTTAGAAATAAGACATGATTTTTTTCTATTTGAAGGGTAAATAAGACATGATTGATAATTTAAACCTATGTAACATATTTCATTTCTAAGATCATATTTATTTCATAGGATTAAATAAGGGATATGATTAGAAATTTTAAGGATAATAATTCAATCCATAGATTATCTCTCAAAACATAGAATAATTTAAAAAATTATAGTCCAATCCTAAATTTAATATTTCAAAATAAACATAAAGTATGATCATTTAAAGGATTATAATCCTAAAAATTATAAATAATAAAACTATTATATTCAAATTATTATCCCGGAATTGTAATTTCTCGAAACAAACATGACCGAAGATTACGGTACAGATGGGATCTTCACCTGGAATTCGATTTTAGGCCTAGGGTATGGTCATGGACATGGACATGGATAACTTTAGTTATCTTTACGATCGTAAAACAGTAAAATCGAGGTGAATTTTTTCGTTATGTGTATTAATCCGTTATAAATATGTTAAAAAAGAACTCAATCTGAATATTTTGTTCAAAAAATTAAAAAAAAAAACTCAATCTGAATATTTGTCACACCAATATTTTGTATGTACATCAACTTATTAAAAAATACTAGCTTATAGCACGTGCAAAATCACGAGTTACTTTTAAATATTTTTAAAATTATATGATTAAACAAAATAGAGTACAATAATTTATTATGAATATGATTTAACTTTGTAATATTAATTAATAAAATTATTAGTAATAATAATAGTTATTTAATAAATAACATGTATTGTTTAAAACTAATAATATAAAATTTAATGTAAATTTGTTGTTAAAGGGATTCGAATCTATAATCTTTAGAAAAGAGATTTAAATATTGAATGTTCCTTATTATTATTAGATCTAACAGTTATCTTCTATTTACTAAATATCTAACGGTCACTATTTTTTAATGATTGGTTGAACCAAACAACCAAATTATATCTTAGTTTGCTTATTATATATTAATACTAGCCTTTAACCCGTGCAAAGCACGGGCTATTATATATTATTATTATGAATTAATATATTAATTATTTGAATGAATATTAAAATTTAATTCAGTTTAATAAATTTTATTATTAAATTTAAATTTACATATGTTCCATTCTTAATTTCATGACATAAATAAATATCATCATTTTAAAGTTATTTTCAAATTTATTATTAAATATCTTAATAATTCCATAGATATTTTTAAAAAATTATTCAGTGTAAACTAAAATCATAGAAGAAAGAATCGTAGGAAGAAGTGTGTGCGGACGATGATTCTAATAGGGATATAATTGAAAACAATATATAATTTAAGTGAATTTGGAATTTTTAACATGTTTTATTAATTTTTTAAAAATATATTTTTGTGCCCTATTGGTAAATTTTGTTGTTTATAATAAATAATAATATTTTTAATATAATTTTTTTAACTTGTTATTTTTAAGAAGGTGTTAACAATTTTTTTTGGAAGACGTTAACCAACCAACCAACCAACTAACTAACTAAATATACCTTGTTTTGCTTATAATAGTATAAAATATGTGATTTTTTTATTTTTCATAAATTATATATAATTTAAATGAATTTGGAATTTTTAACACAATTTTTTAATTTTTTAAAAATATATTTTGTGCCTTATTTATAATAAATAAATTAATATTTTAAATATAATTTTTTTAACTTGTTATTTTCAAGAAGGTATTAACAAATTTTTTTTGGAATGCGTTAACCAGGCAACTAACTAATTGTTTTGCGTATAGTATTAATCTAATTAGTAAATTCAAATATAGTAAATTCAAATATAGATCGATGTGGATTGAGAGTAATACGTACATTGAGTGGATGGAGCTCTAAGTAGAGTATAGATATTATATAGTTTATTTATTTATTTATAATTTTATTTAATTTAATAACTAAATAGGAAAGTTGTACATTTTTTTGGAAGGTGTTAACAAAAACCAACAAACAAATTATACCCCATTTCACTTATAATAGTATAGTATAGATTTAATTTAATAACTAAATAGGAAAGTTGTAAATTTTTTTGGAAGGTTTTAACCAAACCAACCAATTATACCCTATTTCGCTTATAATAATATAGTATAGATATTTTGCTTATAATAGTATGGTATAGATTTATAATTTTATTTAATTTAATAACTAAATAGGAAAGTTGTACATTTTTTTGGAAGGTGTTAACCAAAACCAACTAACCAATTATACTTTATTTCGCTTATAATAGTAGAGTATAAATATTATATAGTTTATTTATTTATAATTTTATTTAATTTAATAACTAAATTGGAAAATTTTACATTTTTTTGGAAGGTGTTAACCAAAATCAACCAACCAATTATACCCTATTTCACTTATAATAGTATAGATTTAATTTAATAACTAAATAGGAAAATTGTACATTTTTTTGGAAGGTGTTAACCAAAACCAACCAACCAATTATACCCTATTTCGCTTATAATAGTATATTTCGCTTATAATAGTATATAGTACTAGCTTATAACCCGTGCGATGCACGGCTTTATTTTAATATGTTACAAATTTGATTTTATGCTATAATTATGTTTTTATATAATCATTATTTTGTAAAATTATTTAAAAATTATTTTAATATAATTTAATATAAATTTAGTTAATGATATGCATGATTTAAAATTTATATTAGAATTTTAATTTAAATATGTCGTTGACAGGATTCGAAACTTGATTTTTTAGTAAAGTACTTTAATCATAAAATATACCTTATAATTACATCTAACGGTTCTTATTAATTACTAAAAATCTAACAGCAAAATGGTGTAATATTTTTGGGTATACAGTAATGATTGCAAAATTTTGTGGTTTAAAACTTATATCATAAAAATTTTAAAAAAAATATGTCGTTGACAAAATTCGAACCTTGAAATTTTAGTAAATTAATTTAAACATATAATATATCTAGTCATTAGATCTAACGGTTCTGATTTTTTACTAAAAATCTAACGGTCATTATTCGTTGTATATAGATTTGTATTATATTTTGTTAGTGATTAGACGATGTAGTGCTATATTTTTGGGTATATATTAATTATTGTAAGATTATATTTTAAAATAAAAGTTAACGTGTTTTATTTAGAAAGTAATATTATTGATTGGAAGATACGATATTTTAGGTATTTATAAAAGGTAATATCATCAATCAATTAAAAGTAAACCTCTTTTAATTAAAAAAAGGCAATCGGCTAATTATCACTAACTATATTATTTTACTATTTATTTTAATAATTAGGATGACCGAACTGTTCGCGAACATATCGAACCGAACCGAACACGAACCGTTCGTTAATATTTTATATTTTAAAAATTTTTAAACCTATTTTTAACTTAATTTAATATAAAAAATTTATCTCAACTATTATTTAAATATTTTTAACCCATACAATATCTATTTTAGACAATTTTATAATTATAAAATTAAAAAATACATATATTATGGATACTATATATTATATATACATATAATATTGTAAATATTGTTGTTTTTTATCGAACGAAAGCGAGCTCGCCGAACTCGGACGAACTCAAACGAACTTTTAACAAACACGGACTTTTAACGAACCGAACTGTCGAACTTATCGAACAGATTTTCTTGTCCATGTTCGTTAAGCAGGCGAACCGATCTTAATGAACTCGAACACGAGCGAACTTACCGAACTGTTCGGTTCACTTACGGCTCTAATTCTGGCATTAACAATTTATTTGATTATAAAACCAAATTAAGCTATTCAGATTAACAAATGGTTTTTGATTATACCAATCCCAGTTTTGCTTTATTCTTTTTTCATATTCCGTACTTGGATGTTAATTGTGATTATCATCTTCTGACCCTCTCTTAAGTTGGACAGTAATTAGGTCTAGGGGACTTAAATCCAAGGCAAATCTAGATGCTTTTCCTTTGAAACTTCTCTACCCTTTATGGCCTATTTTTTACTTTTCTCTTTCACTTTAAGAATAGACTATCATGGGTTCGTGGCCATGTCTACTTTAGTTGCATGAATAAAAAGAACTTTTGATATCATTTGGTCTATAATGTGCAAATAAAATTACAAGAAATTTAATGTTGAGTAAATAATTATTATATCTATACATGTCACGGTCTTCATTACCCTATGCATCATACTTTTAGTAGAGTATGAGCACTTGAGTTCGAAGTATGCCTCCTTATTTCTGTGTCATACTCCTAGCACGGGGACCGAATTAAAATTTCGAAAATATCATAACTAAAATATTATGTTGAATTAAATGACACAAAAAATTAAATGCTTTTCACCCGATGTCTAAGCTGAAAAATGTGATTTTGGTTACCAGAAGAAAGAAAATAAAAACATCAGAAATAAAGGTAAATATATAATATAATGGGGTTGAAGCCAAAATTAACCCTTGTTTTGATTACCAAATTCCCCCTGTGATTGTAGAGACAACATCATGGCCGTGTGTATTCGATTGCGGAGGCACATCCTCCTTCACTCTAGCTACTCTGTCCTACACACATCCAATTTGTTTTCCTAAAGAAGTGGCATGGGATATGAGCCAATCATCACAGCCTCCCATTTGTAAAGACAGCTTGTTTTCAACCCACTTGTAACCTCACATGCAAAATTATCAGTTGCATTCTGGTGAATCCACAACGGAAGAAGATGTTATTAACACAATGTTAATACCATTTTTGGACGATAATTAGGAATTTTATTACCAAAGACTTCCTGATGCAACACAGTTTGTGACAATCTCAACTAACTATGATAATCAATCAAGTCTTATATAGACCGTGTAGTCTTATACTCCCTATCCCTAATTAGTTGTCCAGTTTGACTTTTAAGTAGTCAAATTGATTGATTTTTGATCAAAAATTAAAAACTATCCTTCTATTATTTTAAGAAACGGAAAAATACATATTAAAATAGATTAGATATACTTTACAATGATATAACTTTTTTTTTTTTCAAATATACAATATATGTAAATTTCAGTCAAAATTTGGTCAATTTGACCATTGAAAAGTCAAGCTGGACAATTAATTAGGGACCAAGGGAGTATATGATAGCAGAGTAGATTTTTCACATGGTCAATATTTAGTTGGAACAAAATATAGACAGCATTAGATTTGAAAACCAAACCAAACCAAACCAAACCAAACATACCCAGTATGTCCCGCTCAGAGCAGGGTCTGGGGAGGGTAGGTTGTACGCAGACCATGCCCCCACTTTTTAGGGTGAGGAGGCTGTTTCCGTGAAGACCCTCGGCTATGTGAACGACATAAACGGTGTGTGCTATAGACAAAGAAATCTAAAAGATACGCGACAAAGTTTACAGCAATACCTGGCCCATGGCTTTCTCCACACGGGACTTACCTACCATGTCTCTAGATACCACCAAGCGAAGCTCCCTGTACCTGCACAATCGGGAAACATATGATAATAAAAATACAAAATGAAAAAGGGAAAAGAAATCGCCAACAGCCGAACTCCTAAGATAAGGCCATCCGAGACAACCCAACTCTGAGGTTCCCCACTACAGAACCGTCCCCTAGAAGAGAGTCCACCACTCTAATCTGCCGCCTCCACGCACACCTATCAGCGGTCATGGTCTCACTTAGGTTCAATGCCTTCAAATCCAACCTATGCTGCTCTTCCCATGACCTCCTCGGTCTGCCTCTCCTCCTCACCCCACCAACCGAAAGACTCTCGACCCTTCTCACTGGGGCTTCCGGCCTCCTCCTACGGACGTGGCCGAACCATCTCAGCCTCCCTTCCCTAACTTTCGCAGAAAGAGGCGCCACTTCGAGCTCGGTCCTAAACACCCTATTAGGAATTCTGTCTAGCATCGTGCGGCCACACGACCACCGCAACATCCTCATTTCAGCTGCCTCTAACTTGCTTTCGAGGGTCTTCTTCGCTGCCCAGCACTCAGAACCATATAACAACGCAGGTCGGATTGCTGCTCTGTAGAATCTCCCTTTCAACTTTAAAGGAATCTTCTTGTCGCACATCACCCCTGACGCTGCCCTCCATCTTAGCCACCCAGCATTGATACGATGCTTGACATCGTCTTCAAGCTCACCTTCCTTCTGGATGATCGACCCCAGATACTTGAACTTATCCGTACGTGGGACGATCTGATCTTCGATCCTAACCTCCACCCCTTCGTCGATGGCCTCACCACTGAAGCTGCACCAGAGATACTCGGTTTTAGTTCTACTCACCCGTAAGCCTTGTGACTCCAAAGTAGATCTCCAAAGTTCCAACTTCTCGTTGACCTCCCCCCTAGACTCCGCCACTAGCACTATATCATCAGCGAAGAGCATGCACCACGGGACGGCGTCTAGGATCCCGCGTGTCATGCCATCAAGGATAAGTGCGAAAAGGAGAGGACTAAGGGCCGATCCCTGATGAAGCCCAATCTCAACAGGGAAGAAACGAGAGTCACCCACTGGGGTCCGGACGCAAGAACTAGCTTGGGAGTACATGTCTTGAATCACTCTAACGTACGACGACGATACACTCCGCTCTATGAGGGTCTTCCAAATCGCTTCCCGGGGGATACTATCATACGCCTTCTCGAGATCAATGAACACCATATGGAGGTCTTTGCGGCGCTCCCTGAACTTCTCCATAAGGCGTCTGACGAGATGGATGGCCTCGGTCGTCGATCTCCCCGGCATAAAACCAAATTGATTCTCCGAGATTACAACTTCTCTTCTAATCCGGCTTTCTACCACTCTCTCCCAGAGTTTCATAGTGTGGCAGAGTAATTTAATACCCCGATAGTTACTACAACTCTGAGCATCACCTTTGTTCTTGAAAAAAGGAACTACAACACTACGTGTAACACCCCCAGATCCGGGGTCAGGGATCTGGTGGTTACGGTCTTACATCCATTCATAATACTTGACTTGAGTCCACAATAAATAAATCACATGCTGTGACCCCACAATAATTACCACTCACACACACAACAGTTATAGTCCCAGAGATGAAATTGAAATAAGTCTTACATTAAAGGGTTACGAATAAAAGTTATTACAATCCCAAAAGGATAACATCATAGGTTTAAAAGTTTTGCCGTTGATTACATTAATTATACATATAGTTAAACAGGAAACAAAAGCTGTCTAACTATGCTACCTCAGCAATGGCGGCTAGCATCTCAGCGGGTAGTCCGGTGGGTCGGGTAACCTGCTTGCGCCGAGTGCGCCTGACGCGAGCCATCTGTCCTAGCTGTTGTTGTGACATAATATAAACAAAGAAAGGGTGAGCGAAAGCCCACCAACAAATATATAACTGAACGATAATTTAAAACAGTTCAAAGCTATCTTTTAAACCATATGCCATGCATTTACGGAAATGATGCCAGTATAATATGAACGATGAAGTTACAAGGTAACTTAAAGTATTTGTTTGAAGGAATATCTGCTACATCAAAGTAAGCGAGATATTATTATCGTTATTAAGAAGAGGAACTTGCAAGAAAGGGTTGCAATTCCAGTTATGACTCTTTTCCAACTCTGCCAACAGTAATCATGTTGCAGGAAATAAATGAATTTGGATGATGAACCAATGATGGAGTATTCACCGCGCCCGCTGTTCCAATCTTGATGATCAGTCGAGATCGTACAGCTCAATTTAGATTTACTACCGGTAGAAGGAAGAACTGACGGCTTTACTTGTATACCGCCATGCTAGCTCTCCCCGGCCAACGGTTGGGCCAAGGGGATGGACCGGCGCTACTCGGCCTCTTACACGACTCCTAGTTCAAATAGAGTTCATGATTCTGAATATAACGTTCGTCCCCCTTTCCCCAAGTATAATACTTGTTGATAAGACTCCACAAAGTAGTCGTATCTAGTTGGAAAGGAAAATTTACCAATAACTCCCAAGCTATTACTTGGTAACGGATATCAACTTGTTCCAGTAATCTTACCCCTCGAAAGATGAGAAGGTAAACAACGACTTAATAAGTCAACGGCACCCGAGTTGCGGGTGAAGGGAATACTTTATGACCGGGAAGTCGACAAGATAAATAACATTTTTCCAAGTAAGGTTCCCTTATTATTAAGAAGATAGACTCAAAGATGAATGATGTCTGGGAACCTTTCTTGATATAAGATTAATAATAATATGACTTCGAAATATTTTCTGTAATAATCGAAGAAGATTAACCTTATCGAGATTATTCTAAGTATGGAATAAATATTCAGAGAATATTTATTGAGTTAAAATATTGAAAGAATATTTGGGAATATGAAAGAATATTTTTAATCAGAGTATTTCTCAAAATAATCCCTGAAGAAATATCAGGAGAATATTTATTTAATAAATAAATATTTAAATGAATATTCAAAACAATATTCATTAATTAATAAGACCTGAAAAGAATATTTAAGGTAATATTCATGATTAATTAGGAATTTAAATGAATATTCAAAAGTAATATTCATTTAATGAATAATATCCTAAATGAATATCAAGTAATATTCATTTAGTAATCCAAGCCTTAAGGAATATTCGAAATAATATTCGATAATTAAATCAAGCTTCAGATGAATATTAAAATAATATTCATCAAGTATTTAATATCTTAAATGAATATTCAAAAGTAATATTGATTTAATAAAATAATAATCTAAAAGAATATCCAAAATAATATTCATTTAATAGTCTCATCTTTAGAAGAATATTCGAAATAATAGTCGATAATCAGTTCGACTCTGAATGAATATTGAGAAATATTATTCGTTGAATAGTTACGTTCAAATAATTATTTGAAGTAAGGATCGTTAAAATAATTAGTCTCGAACGAATATTCAAATAATATTCGTCGCCCAAATAATAGAAAATATTTACTTAAATATCTTCTTCCGAGGTAATCTCGATATATCAAGGAATATTGACTCCCGGTCTATTTTTGATTAATAAGATATATACGCCCTTCTATGAGGGTCTTATAATAACCGGCTTATAACTGATATATAACTATCTAGCTTATAAGCCAATAATAACATTCAGGGAACAAGTATATCAATTCAACTTGAAAGTAGGCATGCATGCAATGGCATATGTATATCAGCAATCATATATATATATTTATTCAATCACAACAACAGCCTAAAAGAAGGGAATTGAAACTTGCCTGGTAGTCGAGTACGGTAAGGGGTAGTGGTAGCGGGTCCCGGTTCAGCCTGGTGATCTATAAATAGCCAAGGCATTCGGGATTAATCACTTAACATATTAAAAGTTAAGTTATACTTAAATCGAAACACGTTCTCGAGTTATCTCGTTATACCCCTATTAGTGGATTACTTATTATCACTGATCCGACCCGACATTCGTTCGTTAATACGACATGTCACTGCACTTATACTTGGGACATACTTGAGTCATACGAGTTCTAAGGTTGATCGTTACGAACCAATCTTATACTCCGAGTTTTATCGCCCGTTTTCTAAGTGTTTTACCAAAGTTACAAAAGAGTCGTCTTTTAGGGGTTCGTTCGCGTTTAACCTTGACTCGAACATTTTTAATAAATCGAAAAATGCTCTTTTTGACATACGGTTTTCTTTCACACCTTCCTTCTTACCCCTAGTATTTATTTACCAAGATTCGCCATGACGTTACATTGCTTACGAGGGTTCAATTTCAGTTACGAACTTTTGTTTACGGATTCGAACTACTTTTAGTAATTTAGTCATAAATCCTAAACCGTAAGTCCGTTTCACGTGATCTTTATATCAAAACGAAGCTTATAACATAATCTAGCCTTTCATGGCAAAATCCGAGACTGGACAGTGTGTTCATGCTACTGCTAATCACGGTTTCTTAAGGCTAACGACAATCGGGCATTACGACGGCTATGTTTACATGATTTCCAAATTTCAAACCATCCAATAATTATAGTTTCCACTCCAAACAACATTTACATGTTATTCAACCATGAACTAAGACCAAGCAATGTCTTTCCGTTCATCTAAACTAATTTCACATTTAATAAATCCCAATCATAATCTTAAGGTCCTAAACATGCATTAAATCCATATAACTCATCTAAAATACCAAAACTTAAACTAAGAGCTTGGTTTTCAAGAGTGGTATACCTTCCTTGGTGTATGTATGAACTTATCAAGCCTTGTTTAGCCCTTATCTAGCCTTAGTATAGCTTGAATAATCAAAAGAAATCAAGAAATAAAAGTTAGTTTATGAAGAACACTATTCATCATCATCTTTGATGATTTATTTGAAAATGATAAAAGATGAATTTGAAGCTGAAATTTCTAGGAGATCATTACCATGATATGTAGTACTTACCATAAAAATTTGAAGAACAAGTGATGGTTGGAAGTTGGACTTCCAATTAGCTAAGAATGGGCAGATTTTTATGAAGAAATGGAGAAAAATGGTGGTGGTTTGTTTTGCTTTGGTGATTTATGGCTAATACATGTATAACCCTTGCATATATAATGGATGCATCTCTTTTAATGTGTTGTTAGCAATCCAATGGTGCCACTTGTTGCTTCCTCATTGGGCCAAGTGTTGGCACTACAACAAACAACTCCATTTTTGCAAGAATGCAATTACACCACTCATCTTGTAGTTGACTTATAAGGATGTTACTTGGGTTTCTCCTTTTCCCACCAATTGCACTTGTTTGTCTCTTGGTTATTTATTCGTTCCTTTGTCCGGGTATTACTCAATTTCCTTGCTTGTTCGTTGATCGTTCGAGGGAATAACTCATTCGTTTCTAGTTAGGGTTTTACCGAAAACCTTCTTAATATTTCTAATACTATTCTTCATCTTACTTAATACTTCTCGAATTTAAATTCCTTAATTCCCTTTTATAACTCCTTAAGTCTTGTAGTGTCCAGGGAAATCTCGGAGAAAATAAAAGTGCTCTTTTTCTGAATCCGACGGCTTTTACATACACTTATTTTCTTCCTGGATCACTAATACGAACTCAGAAATCCGTTCCGAATACCGGGTATATCATTATTATAATAATATTCCAAATTCCACCAAAATCACTATTCATCACTTATTTTTATTTAATTCCTATAATTAGGAAAATGAACCTGGTTCACTCTCGAGTGCTTCTTAACCTTTTTACGGAACCGCTGGACTTATAATAGATATTGATTTGGATGACACAAGAATAATCTTACTTGAAGTAATATACTTATATCCTTAGGAGATAGATCATTCTTACCTATGCCGTCAACCAAAAGTATTCTGCATGACATGTAAGTAATTGAATTCAAATCCGTTCCATTTATTTAATAGATCTTCGTTACATCGCAGTCATAACCACTATTCATTCTTACATCATTAAATACATAAAAGTTTTAATCCCACCCAAAATCTGGGTTCTTACAGTCTCCCCTCCTTAAAAGGATTCCGTCCCGGAATCAGTTTGAAAACAAGTGGGGGTACTTTTCTTGCATTGCGCTTTCAAGTTCCCAGGTGGATTCTTCTACATTGTGGTTCTGCCACAAAACTTTGACTAGCTGAATGACCTTGTTTCGGAGCACTTGCTCTTTCCGGTCTATGATTTCCACAGGTTGCTCCACATAGGTCAGGTCTGGTTGCATATCCACTTGCTCATACTCTACAATATGCTTTGCATCCGGATTATACTTCCTCAGCATCGAAACATGAAACACATTGTGCACCTGCTGTAGATTCGGGGGCAATGCGAGTTCATAAGCTAGTTCCCCAATCCGTCTCAAGATCTCAAATGGTCCAATGTATCTGGGACTCAGCTTTCCTTTCTTCCCAAATCTCATTAAACCTTTCCAAGGTGACACTTTCAAGAACACTAGGTCCCCTACCTCGTATTCCTTGCCTTTCCGAGCTAAGTCGGCATATTTCTTTTGTCGATCCTGGGCTGCTACCAACCGTCCTCTGATTAGATCTACTGCATCTTTAGTTCGTTGGACCACTTCGGGCCCGAGCATCTTTCGCTCTCCAACTTCATCCCAATACAAGGGAGATCGACATTTTCTTCCATAAAGGGCCTCATAAGGTGGCATCCCAATGCTTGAATGATAACTGTTATTATAGGAGAACTCAACCAATGGCAAGTGATCATCCCAACTCCCCTTGAAGTCTATCGCGCAGACTCTCAACATATCCTCTAGTGTTTGGATGGTCCTTTCACTTTGCCCATCTGTCTGGGGGTGGTAGGCTGTGCTCATGTTCAGCTGGGTCCCTACACATTCTTGAAAACTTCTCCAAAACCTGGAGTTAAATCTAGGATCTCGATCGGATACTATTGCGACTGGGACTCCATGTCGCGCCACTATCTCTTTTAAGTAGATGTCCACTAGTCTATCGACCGTGTACCTTTCGTTGATCGGGAGAAAGTGAGCCGATTTCGTCAGTCGATCTACAATTACCCATATGGTGTCATGATTAGCCTTGGTCCTGGGTAAACCTACTACGAAATCCATGGCTATATGTTCCCATTTCCATTCTGGAATCTCTAAGGGATGTAGAAGTCCGCTGGGTCTCTGGTGCTCTGCCTTCACTCGTTGGCAGGTCAAGCATCTGCTTACCCACTCTGCTACGTCCTTTTTCATATTGGGCCACCAGTAATACTCCTTCAAATCCCTATACATTTTAGTGCTACCGGGGTGCACTGAGTATCTTGAGTTGTGTGCCTCATTTAAAATCTCATCCTTGAGCTCCTGAACATTTGGGATCCATATCCTGTACGTGTACCTCATGATCCCTTCCTTGTCTCTTTCGCACTTAATTTCCTCCCCGGTCATTAGCTCTTCTGTGGAGTTCTTTTCTTCCTCCATCATCCGTTCCTGGCACAGTCTAATCTTTTCTAGCAATGGAGGTTGGATTCTAATTTCCATCAACTTTTCTTGGCCCTCTTCAGGTAACTTAACCTCGATTTCCAACTTCTCAAAATCCTTCACTAGCTCTTTCTCTGAAGTTATCATCTTGAGCTTCTCTTTCCGACTAAGGGCGTCAGCCACCACATTGGCTTTACCCGGGTGATATCGAATTTCACAGTCGTAATCCTTGATTAACTCTAACCACCTCCTCTGGCGCATGTTAAGCTCTTTCTGAGTGAAAATGTATTTGAGGCTCTTATGGTCTGTGTAAATCTCGCATTTTCCCCATACAGGTAGTGTCTCCAAATCTTTAAAGCGAAGACTATGGCTGCTAGTTCTAGATCATGCATGGGATATCTGACTTCATAATCCTTCAATTGCCTAGACGCATACGCTATTACCTTGCCGTGCTGCATAAGCACGCATCCCAGTCCTTTATGCGAAGCGTCACTGTAAATCACGAAATCTCCTTTTCCATCAGGTAATGCCAGCACTGGGGCTGTCACCAGCCTCTTCTTTAACTCCTGGAAACTCTTCTCGCATTTCTCAGTCCATTCAAATTTCTCGGTTTTACGGGTAAGTCGAGTTAATGGAGCTGCGAGTTTCGCAAAGTCTTGGACAAATCTCCTGTAATATCCGGCCAGTCCAATGAAACTCCTCACCTCGGTTGGAGTAGTTGGCCGTTCCCAGTTTGAAACTGCTTCTATCTTGGAGGGGTCAACCAACACTCCTTCTCTATTGATCACGTGCCCTAAGAATTGTACCTCATTTTTCCAAAACTCACACTTGGAGAACTTGGCATATAACTGCTCCTTCCTGAGTATTTCTAAGGTTATCCTTAAATGTTCAGCGTGTTCTGCCTCTGTCTTTGAGTAGATGAGAATATCATCAATGAAAACTATCACGAATTTGTCCAAATATTCCTTGAACACCCTATTCATTAGGTCCATGAAGGCTGCTGGGGCGTTGGTCAATCCAAACGACATAACTAAGAACTCATAATGTCCATATCTGGTGCGGAATGCAGTCTTCGGGATATCTTCAGGTTTGATCTTCAGTTGGTGATATCCCGTTCTCAAATCAATCTTAGAGAAGTATTCAGCTCCTCTTAGCTGGTCAAACAAATCGTCTATCCTGGGCAATGGATACTTATTCTTTATGGTTAGCTTGTTCAATTCTCTGTAGTCGATGCATAACCTCATACTTCCATCCTTTTTCTTAACAAACAACACTGGTGCGCCCCAAGGCGACACACTGGGCCTTATCATGCCCTTATCCAACAATTCCTGTAATTGTTTAGCTAGCTCCTTCATTTCTAATGGGGCTAGTCGGTACGGGGCCTTCGAAACTGGCGCCGTCCCCGGGGCTAATTCGATGGCAAACTCAATTACCCTATCAGGTGGTAGTCCAGGAAGATCTTGTGGGAACACGTCCTCGAACTCATTAACTACCAGAATGTCCTGCAATCTTGGCACTTCCTTCTGAGTATCTATAACGTAGGCTAAATAAGCCTCGTTCCCTTTTCGTAACAATCTCTTGGTTTGCGCCATGGTCAGAATTTTCTGGGTCTGTCGCATCCCTTTAAACACTATTTCTTTCTTCCCTGGGGTTTTCAACTTAACCTTTTTCCCTTTACAATCTATCTGCGCATCATTGCGAGACAACCAATCCATACCCAAAATGACATCGAATTCCCCTAGCTTAAAAGGAATTAAATCGACATAGAAGGATCGTCCTCCTATTTCTAGCTTACAATCGGGGTGAATTTGATTAACCGGTACGATTTCCTGATTAGCTATTTCTACTTGTAAGGAATCTCTTAGTTGCTGGGTTTTAAGTTTCAAGTTATGCGCAAAATCTCTAGATATAAAAGACTTAGTTGCTCCTGAATCAAATAAGACATTTGCACTGACTGAATTAAGAGAAAAAGTACCTGCTATCACATCTGTGTCCCTCACGGCATCTTGTACTGACATATTGAAAGTCCTAGCAGTTGGTGGCCTATTTGAGGCAACCTTGCTTGCTCCTGATGCTGCTGGTTTGCTCTTTGGGCAATCCTTCCTCATGTGCCCTCGCTGTCCACACTGGAAACAGGTTGTGCTGTTAGGGATGACCGTGGTGCAAGCGGTAGCATAATGCCCAGCTCGCCCACACTTATAACAGTTTATCTGCTTCAGGTTGCACACCCCGGAGTGCCTCTTCCCACAAGTAGCACACAATGGCAATGGAGGTCGAGAAGGGTTGGAACGGGACATTCCTGATTGGTGGCCGCCCTGGCTCACACTCACACTCGCAGATGGTTTAAACCCTACACTCCTCCCTGGTAGGGAAACCGCTCCTCGATTAAACTTGGTTGGGGGTTTTCCTCCAACGGATCTTCCGCCCATACTAACATGCTTTCTCTTTATCCCCCCTTTCTCTCTCTCTCTCTGCATCTGATCACTACCAGCCTCCACAATGGTTGCCTTCTGCACCAAGGTGGCATAATCTGTAATCTCTAAAACAGCCACCCTATTCTGGATCCACTGTTTCAGCCCTTGTTGAAACCTGTTAGCTTTCTTCTCTTCTGTGTCTACAAACTCTGGCACAAATCTTGATAGCTCAGTAAATTTAGCCTCATAGTCAGCCACTGACATATTGTTCTGTTTCAGTTCCAAGAACTTAAGTTCCATCTGGGTTTTCATGAACTTCGGGAAGTACTTCTCCAGGAATAATTGTTTGAACCTTTCCCAGGCTATGACAGCATCAGTCTCCATGTTTTTCTTGGCTTCCCACCAATAATTGGCCTCTCCCTTTAGTAGGTAAGTAGCAAAAACAGTCTTCTGAGCCTCATTGATACTCAGAATCTCAAAAGACTTTTCCATTTCTTTGATCCAGGCCCTCGCCTCAACGGGATCAGCCGATCCGTGGAACTCTGGGGGCTTAAGGGACTTAAAGGCCCTAAAGGAATTTGCCACTGAAGTGTTGTTGCTTGGTGGTGGTTGGGGGTATTGGTTCAAATTCTGCCTAAGTAGATCCATAAACTGGCCCATGGGGTTTCCGCCCTGGTTCTCCCCTTCCTGTTCTACTTCAGTTTCTCCACCCTCTATTTCCCTTTCAAATTCTTCAGAGTACAGGGGTTCATCCTCTGCTCCATACTGGGAATCTTCTTGCTCATTATAGTCCTGATCTTGTTCCTCACTACTTCCACGGTTTTCCTCGTGTTGGTTGTGACTTTCTTGGTCAGTAGATTCGCGGGGGTTAGCCCTAGTGCCCATTCGTCTTGGAGGCATTTTACTGAAAATTTGGAAAGTTATACATTAGGTTCACTGATCTGTTTTAGAGGATTTTTCCTTGCACATTTCTTTACATGATTGGGTTTAAAATCCCACAGTTTTATATCTCATGGCAACTTAATCGAAAAGTAATACATATGCTAATAAACTCGTGATCACATCCCAACAAAATTGTAATGACTGAAATGGAAACAAATATATACCAGGTACCGAAAAGGTACAACATCCGAGTTACAACGATAGTTTAAAGTACAACCATCCTAACAACAACAACAAGTCAAAAGTGAAATATGCTGTCTATCTGTCTAGTCTGCAAAAAGGGAAAACAAGTACAAGAAAACCATCCCTACAAAAGCCGGCACCACTATGTCCGTACATGACTAGACAACTAGACCACTGCATCACTACATCTGAAATCAGCCGTCACGACGAAACATCCTCCGAACCCTCCCCATGGCGATGCGGAAAACCTCCTCAGCCGCTGCTCTGTCTACCCTACCATGCCCATCAGTAGGCAACTGTCACACCCTCACCCGAGCCCTCAGCTCGATGCGGGTCACAGCCCTATACCCAACTCTGTCACTGATAGTCCTCCTGCCCTGCACCCTCATCCGGGCGGCTCTCTCTGCTGCTAACTCACTCCTAGACTCTGCCAACCTGGCATCTGCCACAGACAACTCTCTATAAAGCCCGTTCACAATCAAGTTGTGAACACATACTGGGACTCCTCCTATCGGGGCATGAGGTGGGGTGGATGGCTCAGCTGGAGCGGCAGTCTCTGTCTGCTGGGGCTCTGGGGTAAGCTCCTCAAACTCGTCGGGGTAGGGGCTCACAGGTAGTGGTGGTGGGGTAGGGGCTCTCTCAACAGGGAGGAGTGGCACAAAAAGTCCAGGACTCCCTACAGCACCAACTACTAGCTCATCTATATCTCCCTCAACACCCTCATCCACCGGCACCACCTGATCCGTGGTCATGTCAGTGTCATCTCCCATAGTCCTGAACTCAGTCATAACCCAATAATCATCATCCTCAACCACTAACTCAGCGTCCTGTCCTGTCTTTCTACCACTCTCTCCCAGAGTTTCATAGTGTGGCAGAGTAATTTAATACCCCGATAGTTACTACAACTCTGAGCATCACCTTTGTTCTTGAAAAAAGGAACTACAACACTACGTGTAACACCCCCAGATCCGGGGTCAGGGATCTGGTGGTTACGGTCTTACATCCATTCATAATACTTGACTTGAGTCCACAATAAATAAATCACATGCTGTGACCCCACAATAATTACCACTCACACACACAACAGTTATAGTCCCAGAGATGAAATTGAAATAAGTCTTACATTAAAGGGTTACGAATAAAAGTTATTACAATCCCAAAAGGATAACATCATAGGTTTAAAAGTTTTGCCGTTGATTACATTAATTATACATATAGTTAAACAGGAAACAAAAGCTGTCTAACTATGCTACCTCAGCAATGGCGGCTAGCATCTCAGCGGGTAGTCCGGTGGGTCGGGTAACCTGCTTGCGCCGAGTGCGCCTGACGCGAGCCATCTGTCCTAGCTGTTGTTGTGACATAATATAAACAAAGCAAGGGTGAGCGAAAGCCCACCAACAAATATATAACTGAACGATAATTTAAAACAGTTCAAAGCTATCTTTTAAACCATATGCCATGCATTTACGGAAATGATGCCAGTATAATATGAACGATGAAGTTACAAGGTAACTTAAAGTATTTGTTTGAAGGAATATCTGCTACATCAAAGTAAGCGAGATATTATTATCGTTATTAAGAAGAGGAACTTGCAAGAAAGGGTTGCAATTCCAGTTATGACTCTTTTCCAACTCTGCCAACAGTAATCATGTTGCAGGAAATAAATGAATTTGGATGATGAACCAATGATGGAGTATTCACCGCGCCCGCTGTTCCAATCTTGATGATCAGTCGAGATCGTACAGCTCAATTTAGATTTACTACCGGTAGAAGGAAGAACTGACGGCTTTACTTGTATACCGCCATGCTAGCTCTCCCCGGCCAACGGTTGGGCCAAGGGGATGGACCGGCGCTACTCGGCCTCTTACACGACTCCTAGTTCAAATAGAGTTCATGATTCTGAATATAACGTTCGTCCCCCTTTCCCCAAGTATAATACTTGTTGATAAGACTCCACAAAGTAGTCGTATCTAGTTGGAAAGGAAAATTTACCAATAACTCCCAAGCTATTACTTGGTAACGGATATCAACTTGTTCCAGTAATCTTACCCCTCGAAAGATGAGAAGGTAAACAACGACTTAATAAGTCAACGGCACCCGAGTTGCGGGTGAAGGGAATACTTTATGACCGGGAAGTCGACAAGATAAATAACATTTTTCCAAGTAAGGTTCCCTTATTATTAAGAAGATAGACTCAAAGATGAATGATGTCTGGGAACCTTTCTTGATATAAGATTAATAATAATATGACTTCGAAATATTTTCTGTAATAATCGAAGAAGATTAACCTTATCGAGATTATTCTAAGTATGGAATAAATATTCAGAGAATATTTATTGAGTTAAAATATTGAAAGAATATTTGGGAATATGAAAGAATATTTTTAATCAGAGTATTTCTCAAAATAATCCCTGAAGAAATATCAGGAGAATATTTATTTAATAAATAAATATTTAAATGAATATTCAAAACAATATTCATTAATTAATAAGACCTGAAAAGAATATTTAAGGTAATATTCATGATTAATTAGGAATTTAAATGAATATTCAAAAGTAATATTCATTTAATGAATAATATCCTAAATGAATATCAAGTAATATTCATTTAGTAATCCAAGCCTTAAGGAATATTCGAAATAATATTCGATAATTAAATCAAGCTTCAGATGAATATTAAAATAATATTCATCAAGTATTTAATATCTTAAATGAATATTCAAAAGTAATATTGATTTAATAAAATAATAATCTAAAAGAATATCCAAAATAATATTCATTTAATAGTCTCATCTTTAGAAGAATATTCGAAATAATAGTCGATAATCAGTTCGACTCTGAATGAATATTGAGAAATATTATTCGTTGAATAGTTACGTTCAAATAATTATTTGAAGTAAGGATCGTTAAAATAATTAGTCTCGAACGAATATTCAAATAATATTCGTCGCCCAAATAATAGAAAATATTTACTTAAATATCTTCTTCCGAGGTAATCTCGATATATCAAGGAATATTGACTCCCGGTCTATTTTTGATTAATAAGATATATACGCCCTTCTATGAGGGTCTTATAATAACCGGCTTATAACTGATATATAACTATCTAGCTTATAAGCCAATAATAACATTCAGGGAACAAGTATATCAATTCAACTTGAAAGTAGGCATGCATGCAATGGCATATGTATATCAGCAATCATATATATATATTTATTCAATCACAACAACAGCCTAAAAGAAGGGAATTGAAACTTGCCTGGTAGTCGAGTACGGTAAGGGGTAGTGGTAGCGGGTCCCGGTTCAGCCTGGTGATCTATAAATAGCCAAGGCATTCGGGATTAATCACTTAACATATTAAAAGTTAAGTTATACTTAAATCGAAACACGTTCTCGAGTTATCTCGTTATACCCCTATTAGTGGATTACTTATTATCACTGATCCGACCCGACATTCGTTCGTTAATACGACATGTCACTGCACTTATACTTGGGACATACTTGAGTCATACGAGTTCTAAGGTTGATCGTTACGAACCAATCTTATACTCCGAGTTTTATCGCCCGTTTTCTAAGTGTTTTACCAAAGTTACAAAAGAGTCGTCTTTTAGGGGTTCGTTCGCGTTTAACCTTGACTCGAACATTTTTAATAAATCGAAAAATGCTCTTTTTGACATACGGTTTTCTTTCACACCTTCCTTCTTACCCCTAGTATTTATTTACCAAGATTCGTCATGACGTTACATTGCTTACGAGGGTTCAATTTCAGTTACGAACTTTTGTTTACGGATTCGAACTACTTTTAGTAATTTAGTCATAAATCCTAAACCGTAAGTCCGTTTCACGTGATCTTTATATCAAAACGAAGCTTATAACATAATCTAGCCTTTCATGGCAAAATCCGAGACTGGACAGTGTGTTCATGCTACTGCTAATCACGGTTTCTTAAGGCTAACGACAATCGGGCATTACGACGGCTATGTTTACATGATTTCCAAATTTCAAACCATCCAATAATTATAGTTTCCACTCCAAACAACATTTACATGTTATTCAACCATGAACTAAGACCAAGCAATGTCTTTCCGTTCATCTAAACTAATTTCACATTTAATAAATCCCAATCATAATCTTAAGGTCCTAAACATGCATTAAATCCATATAACTCATCTAAAATACCAAAACTTAAACTAAGAGCTTGGTTTTCAAGAGTGGTATACCTTCCTTGGTGTATGTATGAACTTATCAAGCCTTGTTTAGCCCTTATCTAGCCTTAGTATAGCTTGAATAATCAAAAGAAATCAAGAAATAAAAGTTAGTTTATGAAGAACACTATTCATCATCATCTTTGATGATTTATTTGAAAATGATAAAAGATGAATTTGAAGCTGAAATTTCTAGGAGATCATTACCATGATATGTAGTACTTACCATAAAAATTTGAAGAACAAGTGATGGTTGGAAGTTGGACTTCCAATTAGCTAAGAATGGGCAGATTTTTATGAAGAAATGGAGAAAAATGGTGGTGGTTTGTTTTGTTTTGGTGATTTATGGCTAATACATGTATAACCCTTGCATATATAATGGATGCATCTCTTTTAATGTGTTGTTGGCAATCCAATGGTGCCACTTGTTGCTTCCTCATTGGGCCAAGTGTTGGCACTACAACAAACAACTCCATTTTTGTAAGAATGCAATTACACCACTCATCTTGTAGTTGACTTATAAGGATGTTACTTGGGTTTCTCCTTTTCCCACCAATTGCACTTGTTTGTCTCTTGGTTATTTATTCGTTCCTTTGTCCGGGTATTACTCAATTTCCTTGCTTGTTCGTTGATCGTTCGAGGGAATAACTCATTCGTTTCTAGTTAGGGTTTTACCGAAAACCTTCTTAATATTTCTAATACTATTCTTCATCTTACTTAATACTTCTCGAATTTAAATTCCTTAATTCCCTTTTATAACTCCTTAAGTCTTGTAGTGTCCAGGGAAATCTCGGAGAAAATAAAAGTGCTCTTTTTCTGAATCCGACGGCTTTTACATACACTTATTTTCTTCCTGGATCACTAATACGAACTCAGAAATCCGTTCCGAATACCGGGTATATCATTATTATAATAATATTCCAAATTCCACCAAAATCACTATTCATCACTTATTTTTATTTAATTCCTATAATTAGGAAAATGAACCTGGTTCACTCTCGAGTGCTTCTTAACCTTTTTACGGAACCGCTGGACTTATAATAGATATTGATTTGGATGACACAAGAATAATCTTACTTGAAGTAATATACTTATATCCTTAGGAGATAGATCATTCTTACCTATGCCGTCAACCAAAAGTATTCTGCATGACATGTAAGTAATTGAATTCAAATCCGTTCCATTTATTTAATAGATCTTCGTTACATCGCAGTCATAACCACTATTCATTCTTACATCATTAAATACATAAAAGTTTTAATCCCACCCAAAATCTGGGTTCTTACACTACGCCTCCATTCTGCTGGCATCTTAGCACCCAAGAGGAGATCATTGAACAGATTAACTAGCCATTTAACGCCAACTTCGCCAAGACATATCCACACCTCGATTGGGATCTGATCCGGACCAACCGCCTTCCCTCTCGCCATCTTACGAATGGCCCCCTTGACCTCGTCCTCGCTAATACGCTCACAAGGAGACGAAGGTGGGATCTCTAGTTCCCCACCTGCCCAACGCCTCCTATTCTCATTGAAAAGGTTGTGAAAGTATGAGCTCCACCTCTCCTTAATAGCGTCTTCATTAAGTAACACTCGATCTGAATCATCCTTTACAAACTTAACTACACCCAGGTCGCGCCGCCCTCTCTCCCTAGCTTTAGCTAGTTTAAAGATAGCATTCGTTCCTTCCTTGGTATCCAGGCGCTTGTACAACCCCTCATAGGCTTCCCCTTTAGCTTTCGCCACGGTCTTCTTTGCCTCCCGTCTCGCCACCTTGTACTCTTCCATCTTCCGGCTCTTCTCCGCCCCTGAACTCATCGACAGAAGCTCTTTAAAGAGTGCACGTTTCGCCTTAACTTTCGTTTGAACCTCCACGTTCCACCACCATGACTCCTTCTTGCTCCTGAACCTACCCGAGGAGATCCCCAACACTTTCTCGGCCACACACCGAATGTCCTCCGCCATGCTGGTCCACCTACAGTTCGCATCTCCATCACGAGCAAAACTACCTTCGCTGACTAGAGACTCCCTGAATTCGACCGCCTTCTCGCCCTTCAGATCTTTCCACAGGATTCTCGGTCTGAACTCTCTTGCCCTGCGGATAACTCGACCCCCCATAGTCAGATCCATGGCCAACAACCGGTGCTGGGATGCACACGCCTCACTCCGGAAAACCTTGCAATCCATGCACGTCCTGACATCCCGACTGCGCAAAAGAAGGTAGTCAATCTGAGAGAAGTTTCCCCCGCTACTAAAGGTAATGAGGTGCTCCTCCCTTTTCTGAAAAACAGAATTCACGATTACCAACTCCTGGGAAGTAGCAAAGTCCAACAAGGCGGACCCACCGGCATTCCTAGTTCCGAAGCCAAAACCGCCATGAGCGCTGGTGTATCCATCTGCCCTCTCACCAATGTGACCATTGAAATCGCCACCCAGCACTAAGAATTGGTCGTCAGGAATACTGCCAACCAACTCATCTAAACAGACCCAGAACGCCTCCTTCTCAGAATCGCTCAAACCGACTTGAGGTGCATACGCACACACCACGTTCACCACCTTCTCCCCAACCACAACTCTGACGGACATGATCCTGTCATTGCACCTCTTCACTTCCACAACGTTGTCTTTAAGATCCTCCGCCACAAGAATACCCACTCCGTTCCTCGAGTTGGCAAGACCTGAGTACCACAATTTATACCCGTTCGCTACTCTGGAATTAGCCCCCTTCCACCTAGTCTCCTGGATACAAGCCACATCCACTCTCCGCTTCTTCAGCACATCCACTAGCTCCAAAAGTTTACCTGACAAGGTACCCAAATTCAAACTGCCAACACGCAACCTACGCGACATCAAACAAAAAAAACGAGATAAAACGAGCAAGAGGAACAAACAAAATAACACGAGCAAGCCAGAGAAATAAACGAGATAAAAAAACGCGATAAAACAAAAGAAAACAAACAAAAAATAAATAAATAAATAAATAAAATAACAACACAAAAAGATAAAATAACAAATAAACAAACACAAAGAAAGAAGAAGAAAAAAGAAAAAAAAAAAAAGGGCCAGGAGAGGGGAAAGAAAATAAAAGGTGGAGAAAAACGAGGTTGGACGCAAGTTAGAATTGGTGGTGAGAGACTAAGAGGGGAGGAGGATGACGGAGGAACGGAGATGCTTATTACAAGGAAGTTGCTCTCTCTCGCGAAGTCGAATCCGGAGGCGATTGGCGAGAGAAAAGTAGGAAACGGAGGTGGTTGAAGGGGAGGTTGAGGAGGTTCAAAATGAAAGGCCTGCTGTTGAGGGAGTGGCTGCGCAAACGGGGAAACCGACGTTGAATGAGATTAGAAGCTACAAGAACCAGAAAAGGACGAGGTAGTCTAATAACAAACAAAAGGAAGATTCTTTTAGAAAATAAAGAAATAACAGAAGAAGATGAGGTTGGTAACTGAGATTCGAAAGGGGGGGAAGAAAAACCGGGGGGAGTGGGAGATGATAGAAATGTTGGTGGACACGGTGGAGTCAAAGGTGTTGATGGTAGTGGCGAGAAGAAAACGTTGAAGAAGAAAACGTGGAAGAAGAAAACGTCAGGTAAAACACTGACGGAGGAAACGGAAGTGACGAGTCGGAGAAGTGACGAGGTGAGTGAGAGAGGACTGAAAAACTGCTGGAAAGATTGTGGATCATGGTTATAAGAGATTTTATGGATGAAGTCTTAGCTGCTAAGAGATGTCTATGACCTTAGTACTAGAAGATTTACCCATCTTTCCCAGTTTCTTCATATTGTGTGTTATAAATTTCCACTTGCATTCATACAAGTTAAACATTACCTTAAATATAAACAGACCAGTTCATCAGCAGCACTAAGTTTATTTTACATTCTTGTTGTTGTACCTCTTTGAGGAAGTGATTCTGATTAATATATAATTTATTTCCGTCAAAAAAAAAAAAACCAAAATTGACAGGCTCACATAGTGAGAGGCAAACTGAATCGCATCAGTCCAAAGTTTGCAGGAGTGCAAGGGCTTTCAGTTATTTATCTCCATTTCCTGAACTTGAGAACCAGATGGATTTCCAATAGTATCACCTGATTCCCCTGATTGAGTTCCATTCGCCAACTGTTCTCGCATCTGATGTGCATTGTGCATAGCGTCCTCCAGCAGCACTTCAGTAGCGGACTGTTCTATTTCCACCTTCTGCTGTGCACTGAGTGCGTTACTATCTGGCTGATTTAGCATGTCCTGCAAAATAGTTTAGTCAGGTCGGTAACAACTGATATAAAATTGGCTAATAACTCTGGAAAACATGGACAACTCGTAAATTTATCTAATCAAGTACAAAACATATCAAAATGTCAGAGGCAATTTGACATCTTTGCTGCCTAAGATTTCAGAAGGCAGTGAAGTAGCATACGCTTGGGAAAACAAGCTTCTAATATTAGTAAGAGTACAAGACTAACTACAATCTATTTTAAAATAAAGTCCCACTATTATCCATCTCCAGACCTCTTCACGAGATTCACCCACCTCCTCCCATCTCCGATAACTTCTCCACCGTCTACAAAGAGATAACCCAGCCCACTAAATTTAAGGAGGGTCTTCTGTTCTTCCTCTTGACTCATCATATATCTACCTGGACTAAAGATTTTGGACTTTAAGATAGATTTCAGTATTATACAGGTTTGTTGTTGAAAAATATCTACTATATCCATCAATTTTCTTTACTGCCCATTCAACAGAAAAGACTCTTACGGTACTCATATGGTCAAATTTGAATATTTTCCTTCTCTGTCACTCTCAAATTGATGGTAAACATACATTCGTGTTCCTTTCTATTTTTACTGAATAAAAGGCTAACTTGCAACTGTTTATTCAATGGGTAAAAGAAAGATGCAAGTCTGGTAGGGTGAAGCAGATTGTAGCTTTTTTTTAGCATAGCTGCTTGGGACCTAAACCGCACACTGAACATATTTTTTCACACCCAAAAAGGCCGGAAATTTATTTCTTACGTGGCCAGATAGGTTATGCATGAATGCATGTTGATTGCCTGAAGCCATAGGCTATACACCTGCTGATTAGCTACAAACTATGAAAGTTTGGCTGAACATTTTCGTTTAAGTGGTTCACGAAAGGAGTCAAAAAGGATGGGATTAATTGGTGAACATCGTAGGTCTTAAGGTTTAAGATTTTGATGGCCTTGAAAGCCATGTTCGACAAATGAAGCCTCATAAATTTCAATATCAGCTGTGTTCCCATAGCTTATTCATAAATAGCTAATTTACCGCCAGTGGCGGACCTAGCCGAAAAAAGCTTTCCAGCGGAATCCTCTTGGGTGCGCGGTTATTAATTCCGCGCGGAGTGCGAAAAACTTTTTTGATGTAAAAATATAGCCTGCAGAATTCGAACCTTAGCTATCTGGGTGTGAATAAATGGTCTAAACCAACTTGGCTAGATAATTTTATTGACAAAAAGAAGTTAGCATTAGTAATCAAAAACTAAGACATTTTGTTCTCTCTGGAAGTCGAACACAGGTCTCCCCCGCTTGCAAACAACAAACCAACCAGCTGAGCTACCAGAATATTCAGTAAAAGAGGTAAATTATGTGGCTTATATTGCAACTGATAAGTGAATTTTATATCAACTTATTTTCCTCTAATTGGACCTAAATTGGTGGTTTTTCCTTAAGTATGTTGTGTCTTCTAATTCATTTTTTGTTAATTAAGTTTTTGTTGTGCAGAACTCGCAACTTTAGGTATTGTGGCGATAAAAGGCTAAAACCGATGGATTTCTATCTCAATTTTATCAAGTGAACTGGCTATGAGGAAAAAGAATTATCATAAAGAAATTCTTAGTGATATATTCTTAAAGAGAAAACCCCGGTTGGAATTGATATATTTTTTTCCAAGCAAAAAAAGTCTGGTTTCAGATCCTCAAGAGACCGTAATTTACACCTGGACGAGCAATGAGAAAATAGAATTATCACAAAAAGATGGAAAATGATATATTCTTAAAGAGAAAACCCCGGTTTGAATTGATATATTTTTTTCCAAGCAAAAGGAGTCCCGTTCCAGACCCTCAAAATACCGTAGCTTAGTACTTAATGATTTATTTATATTAATAAATATTTTATTTAATTAGAAAATTATATTTATAAATATCTAATAATATTAGATATTTATTTTTATAATTTCTGAATTAAATTAATTATTTATTAATAAAGATTATAAGCTGTGCGGATTAAAAAGAATTTTTATTAGCTATTTATAATAAAACGAAATAGCCCAGGTTGTATTATAATTGTTAGCAGGTGATGAATCATTCAAGAATTGAAAAAGAAAGGAAGTAAAGGAATGAAAAAGAAAAGCTGTTGTCGGCCGTTTCTGTCTGCTAGGCCACGCGCCCACCCGCGCGTGGTACCCACGCGCTCGAAGAAATCACCTGGAGCAGCTGGCGCGTGTACCTAAATAACCCTGTGCGCGACTGGTTTAATTTTTTGCAGCTGTTGAGGGAAGAAGCAATTGGTTTTGGCCGCTGTATTTGTCCAGTAATGCTTATGCTTTCGGCTATGTTTTTTTTAGTTGGGTGCTGTGTTTATCTCTTTTGATTTCTTTTGATTTCTTTTTAATTCTTTTCATTTTTATTTTATTAATTTGATGTGCCAATTTTTGCTATAAATAGGTGAGTTCTCAAGCTCAAAAACACACACCAATTTGGAGAGAAAAATTCTCTCTTGTATTCTCTCTAGTTCTTTGTAATTTTAAGTTTCATTTTTATACACTTTTAATTTTTGCAAATTTAGTATAAGTGTTATTTTGGTTGAAGAATTTACGGGGATTATTTGGAGTGCTCTTTTCTTTCATTGGAAGCTATTTCGGTTCTACGTTCTAAACTCTTGCAATTTCATATTTAATTTATCGTAAATTATTATTATTATTATTATTATTATTATTATTATTATTATTATTATTATTATTATTATTATTATTATTATTATTATTATTATTATGTTTTCATTTAATCCCATGACGACGATTCGTTCGATTATGAACTAATCACCATCATGGGATTCTAATGGATTTATTTACGTAATTTAGTAATTCGATGCCTTAATAATTTGTATTATGATAAAAATTCAGATGCCTAATGTGGTTGCGCTTAATTTATTAGATGCGTAGCTAACGTCTAAATTATTAATTCCTAATGAATGCGAAAGTGGATTTAGGAATTTAGAATTTGCCATGTTAGCATAGGTTCGTAATTGTCATGTACATTTACGATAAGTGGTAGGATTTTTTATCACATCACCCTATGTAGTCATAATAAAGGAATTTATTCGTAAACCAATTATGTTTTCAAATCTTATAGACATATAGGGTCTAAGCATAAAAGGTGCCCACGCGACTTCTATCTTTTTAAGTGGATGTTCGTGTGGTTTGATATGAGTTAAGGCTGAAAGGCGCTTATGTTAGTTTCGTGTTCCCGACTAGCTTTCGTAAATTATCAAAATTACTTTGAAATTAAGGCATCAATTCTAAATGAAATAAGTAATGAAATTAGAATCCCATGTTTTTCTCGCATATAAATTCTCATTTAATTAAATCAAGTAGTTTGAATTATTTAATATTATTAATTTAATTAATCAATTAGAAAAATACACAAAACCCCTTTTTTATATTTATTCAAGCAGTTTGTTGTTTAATCATACGTCGTTGCTTAAACAATATTTCTGAACAAACACCAAGTCTTCGTGGGATCGAATTTATTATATTACTTGTGACCGCGTACACTTGCGCAGTTAGTTTTCGAACCAACAAGGTCACTAGGCTTGAGTCCCCTAGAACTTAATTGCTCGAGTATTAAAGATCTCACCCTGGCCAACTCTGCATACTCACACTCTCACAAACACTCTTTTTTTTTTCTTTTTTTCTTTTTTTTCTTTTTGTTGTTTTTTTTTTCACAAATGCAATTTGGAATGAGAATTCTCAATTCCAACCCTAGACTACTCATATAAATATGAGCTGGCTACTAGCCAATTGACACCTATCCATTATTAACAACTACACACAAACTAGCATGAACCCTGGTTTCCCCCAAACTTATATTTAGTGATTCTACGCTATCAAGGGAATAAAGAAAATTCCAAATATAATCAGGTGATTAAATTTCAACAACCAACAAGCATGACCTTAACCTAGCCCAAAAGCAAATGATGAGTTGTGTAAGATTGTGTTACTGCAACATGCACGTCAATTCATAAGTATTTAAATCAGCCCTCTATCCATCATTATCACACTCAACTTCATCATTGACTACTAAACGGAATCACCAAGCGCTACGGGATCAAGGAAAATATGATATGCAACTAATCATGAATATGCAATTTTTTTTTTTTGAAAGTATGAATTATATGAAATTAAACTAGCATGGTGTATTATGAACTACATGAATGAGTATGACTCGATTAATCAATTATCCTAAATCACCCCCAAACTTAAAATATTCAATGTCCTCATTGAAGGTATAGATAAAGGATAAAAGAGAACTCCCCTAACTATCGGCATCGTCGCCCTCCTCGGGCGGTGAATCAGATGGTGGAAATGCGCTCCAAAGTGAGGCCAATCTACCTTGAGAGAAGAATTTTTCTTTTGAGAATCCAGTTCTTGTAACTTGCTAATGACCTGCAAACTTGACATAATACTGAACAAAATCACACAAAATCAAACCACACATAAAAACACCAAACCTATGGGTTGCCTCCCATGAAGCGTTGTCATTAACATCATCTAGCCGGACGTTACTTCCTCAACTCACGGCGGTTTCAAGAGAATAACCGAACCGTCCTCAATAGAAAGACCATTTATACGAACGTTGACATCTTGATTGCTTAATCCCAACACAACTCTTCTTTCACTCTTCACATCTCTAAGATGTTTATCCCTCTCCAATGACTGAACCACACACTCTTCTTTCGCATCATCAACTATCCACCTTCTTAACACATTATCATGCCCTTCTTCAAAAATTACTAACTCATCATTCAAAAGGACATACCTCAAACGCGGTGGAAGTTTTCCGAGCTTTACATTTGAGAGATCTCGAACTGAAGAACTGTCAATGGAATCACTGATGTGATGCTCTAGCAGGTGTATATCCAACTTTTCACTAAACAACTGATCAAACTCCTCTGCCTGGCTCGTATCAACCATTTCCATGCTGAAACACTCTTCAACTTCTGCCGGAAATTTCATGGCCTTGAACACATTAAAGGTGACATTCTGGTCTTGTACCCTCATTGTAAGCTCTCCTTTTTGCACATCGATCAAAGTACGACCCGTAGCTAGAAAAGGCCTTCCCAAAATTATTGGAATCTTCTTGTCCTCTTCGAAATCTAGAATCACAAAATCGGCAGGAAATATGAGCCTATCAACCTTCACCAAGACATTCTCTATTATACCCCTTGGATAAGTGATTGACTGATCAGCCAGCTGCAACGAGATATTGGTAGGTTTTGGATCAGGCAGACCATGTTGCTTGAAAACAGACAAGGGCATGAGATTAATGCTAGCTCCCAAATCACATAAGCATTTGTCAAAAGACAACTTTCCAATGGTGCATGGAATTGTAAAGCTTCCTAGATCCTTAAGTTTAGGAGGTAATTTCTGTTTCAACACCGCACTACACTCATCTGTCAATGCCACTGTTTCAAATTCTTCCAACCTTCTCTTTCGTGACAAAATATCCTTCATGAACTTTGCATATCTCGGCATCTGCTCCAATGCTTCAACAAAAGAAATGTTAATGGATAGTTTCTTGAAGACCTCCATAAACTTCTGAAATTGTTTTTCTTGATCTTGTTTCTGCAAGCGTTGAGGGAATGGAGGAGGTGGATAAATATGCTTTTCTGGTATTGGTGCTTTAACTGGTTCATCTTTTCTGGATTCTTCATGCACCAACGCTTGAGGCTTTTCATTAGACTCAGATTCCTTGATAACCTCTTCATCAGCTTTCTTTGAGGTCCCTTCAATCTCCTTACCACTTCTTAACGATACTGCATTGCAAGTCTCATTCCGCTCATTCTTTGGATTTGGCTCGGTGTCACTAGGAAGAGTTCCTTGTGGCCTGTTTAACAAGGCATTAGCAAGCTGCCCAATCTGATTCTCCAACGTCTTGAGAGATACTGCTTGACTTTTAACCAACAACTTCAATTCATCCAATTCAGATTTTTCATTAAAAGATTGCCCCGCACTAGCCTGAGGCTGCTGCTGAAATCCCGGAGGTTGGAATTGTTGCCTTGGAGCATACTGCTGCTGATAGCCCTGATTGAATGGCCTAACTTGCTGACCCTGGAACTGATGATAAGGCTGTTGTGGTTGTTGAACACTTTGATTGTTGCTCCAGCTGAAATTGGGATGGTTCCGATTGTTCGGATGATAAGTTGCTGGAGCTGGTTGCGGTGATCTTTGAAAGTTGCTCACAAACTGCACTGATTCACTAGATATGGCACATTTATTTGTATCATGTGCACCTGCACAAAGCTCACAAACACTTGCCACTTGTTGAACTCCATAGTTAGTCAATGAGTCCACCTTCATAGTCAATGCCTTTAACTGGGCTGCTATAGCTGTAGCTGTATCAACTTCCAGAATTCCTGCTATTTTGCCGTGTGATAGTCTCTGGGTTGGATTTTGATATTCATTTGCCGCCATCATCTCAATAAGCTCATAAGCTTCATCATAGCTCTTAGCCCACAGAGCTCCGCCTGATGTTGCATCCAACATTGGTCTTGACTGTGCTCTTAACCCATTGTAGAAACCATTAATAACCATCCAATCAGGCATCCCATGATGAGGACACTTTCGAAGCATCTCCTTATAACGTTCCCAAGCCTCACACAAAGATTCACCAGATTGTTGTGCAAATTGAGTTAGCGCGTTCCCTATTGCTGCAGTTTTAGCCATGGGGAAGAATTTTGTAAGAAACTTCTGAGCAAGATCCTCCCAAGTAATGATGGAACCGGCTGGTAGAGAATGTAACCAGCCCTTTGCCTTGTCCCATAAAGAGAATGGGAAAAGTCTCAATTTGATAGCATCATCCGACACACCATTGAATTTGAAAGTATCACAAATCTCGATGAAGTCCTTGATGTACGTATTAGGATCCTCCGTTGAAGCTCCCCCAAACTGGACTGAGTTCTGCACCATCTGAATTGTGCTTGGCTATGATGAAGCTTATGAGCTTATTGAGATGATGGCTGCGAATGAATATCAAAATCCAACCCAGAGACTTTCATACGGCAAAATAGCAGGAATTCTGGAAGTTGATACAGCTACAACTATTACAGCTCAGTTAAAGGCGTTGACTATGAAGGTGGATTCATTAACGAATTATGGAGTTCAGCAGGTTGCTAGTGTTTGTGAGCTTTGTGCGGGTGCTTATGATACAAATCAATGTGCCATATCTAGTGAATCAGTGCAGTTTGTGAGCAATTTTCAGAGACCCCAGCAACCAGCTCCAGCCACCTATCATCCTAATAACAGAAACCATCCTAATTTCAGCTGGAGCAACAATCAAAGTGGTATTCAACAACCACAACAGCCTTATCAGCAGTTTCAAGGTCAGCAAGCTAGGCCATTCAATCAGGGCTATCAGCAACAGTATGCTCCAAGGCAACAATTCCAACCTCCGGGATTTCAGCAGCAGCCTCAGGCTAGTGCGGGGCAATCTTTTAATGAAAAATATGAATTGGATGAATTGAAGTTGTTGGTTAAAAGTCAAGCAGTATCTCTCAAGACGTTGGAGAATCAGATTGGGCAGTTTGTTAATGCCTTGTTAAACAGGCCACAAGGAACTCTTCCTAGTGACACCAAGCCAAATCCAAAGAATGAGCGGAAGGAGACTTGCAATGCAGTATCGTTAAGAAGTGGTAAGGAGATTGAAGGGACCTCAAAGAAAGCTGATGAAGAGGTTATCAAGGAATCTGAGTCTAATGAAAAGCCTCAAGCGTTGGTGCATGAAGAATCCAGAAAAGATGAACCAGTTAAAGCACCAATACCAGAAAAGCATATTTATCCACCTCCTCCATTCCCTCAACGCTTGCAGAAACAAGATCAAGAAAAACAATTTCAGAAGTTTATGGAGGTCTTCAAGAAACTATCCATTAACATTCCTTTTGTTGAAGCATTGGAGCAGATGCCGAGATATGAAAAGTTCATGAAGGATATTTTGTCATGAAAGAGAAGGTTGGAAGAATTTGAAACAGTGGCATTGACAGAGGAGTGTAGTGCGGTGTTGCAACCGAAATTACCTCCTAAACTTAAGGATCCAGGAAGCTTTACAATTCCATGCACCATTGGAAAGTTGTCTTTTGACAAATGCTTATGTGATTTGGGAGCTAGCATTAATCTCATGCCCTTGTCTATTTTCAAGCAACTTGGTCTGCCTGATCCAAAACCTACCAATATCTCGTTGCAGCTGGCTGATCGGTCAATAACTTATCCAAGGGGTATAATAGAGGATGTCTTGGTGAAGGTTGATAAACTCATATTTCCTGCCGATTTTGTGATACTAGATTTCAAAGAATACAAGAAGATTCCCATAATTTTGGGAAGGCCTTTTCTAGCTACGGGCCGTACTTTGATCGATGTGCAAAAAGGAGAGCTTACAATGAGGGTGCAAGATCAGAATGTCACCTTTAATGTGTTCAAGGCCATGAAATTTCCGATAGAAGATGAAGAGTGTTTCAGTGTGGAAATGGTTGATACGGGCCAGGCAGGGGAGTTCGATCAGTTGTTGTGCGAAAAAATGGACATGCACATGCTAGAGCATCACATCAGTGATTCCATTGACAGTTCTTCAATTCGAGATCTCTCGAATGTAAAGCTCGGAAAACTTCTGTCACATTTGAGGTATGTCCTTTTGAATGATGAGTTAGTGATTTTTGAAGAGGGTCATGATAATTTGTTAAGAAGGTGGATAGTTGATGATGAGGTAGAAGAGTGTTCTGTTCAATCGGCTGAGAGGGATAAACACCTTAGAGGTGTGAGGAAGAAAAAGGAGGCAAAGAAGTCGACGAGTGGAAAACTCAAGGTGAAGAGTGAAAGAAGAGTTGTGTTGGGAGGAAGCAAACAAAATGTCAGCATTTGTGTGAATGGTCTTTCTAATAAGGGCGATCCTATTATCCTTTTGAAACCACCGTGAGTTGAGGAAGTAACGTCCTGCTAAATGACGTTAATGACAGCGCTTCATGGGAAGCAACCCATAGGTTTGGTGTTTTTATGTGTGGGTTTGATTTTGTGTGATTTTGTTCAGTATTATGTCAAGTTTGCAGGTCATTGGCGAGTTGTAGGAAATTGCTTCTTTCAAGGTAGACTAACCTCAGTTTGGAGCTCATACAGCATTTCCACCGCCTGATTCACCGCCCGAGGAGGGCGATGATGCCGACAGTTAGGGGAGTTCTCTTTTATCCTTTGTCTATACCTTCAATGAGGACATTGAATATTTTAAGTTTGGGGGTGATTTAGGATATTTAATTAATCGAGTCATAGTATTGCATATAGTTTCATGTAGTTCATAATACACCACGCTAGTTTAATTTCATATAATTCATATTTTACCACAAAAAAAAATTTAAAATAAAAAATAAAAAATAAAAATTCATGATTAGTTGCATATCATATTTTCTTTGATCCCGTAGCGCTTGGTGGTTCCGTTTAGTAGTCAATGATGAATTTGAGTGTGATAATGATGGATAGAGGGCTGAATTAAATACTTAGGAATTGACGTGCATGTTGCAGAAACACAATCTTTCACAACTCATCGTTTGCTTTTTGGGCTAGGTTAAGGTCATGCTTGTTTGGTTGTTTGAAATTTAATCACCTGATTATATTTGGAATTTTCTTTATTCCCTTGATAGCGTAGAATCACTAAATATAAGTTTGGGGGAAACCAGGGTTCATGCTAGTTTTGTGTGTATTTGTTAATAATGGATAGGTGTCAATTGACTAGTAGCCAGCTCATATTTATATGAGTAGTCTAGGGTTGGAATTGAGAATTCTCATTCCAGATTGCAAAAAAAAAAACAAAAGAAAAAAAAGAAAAAAAAATAAAGAGTGTTTATGAGAGTGTGAATATGCAGAATTGGCCAAGGTGAGCTCTTTAATACTCGAGCAATTAAGTTCTAGGGGACTCAAGCCTAGTGACCTAAGACTTTTCCGATCTGGGATCCACTAACCTAACGCTCGCTACATGGGTATTATTGTATAAGCCTTTTGGGGTCTCATCCATTGCACGGTCTAATAAGCATGTGTGTTGTGTATAGTATTATGCGTCTTAGTTGTTAGTAATAAAGCATGAATTCCTGTCTAACTCAAATGATGATGGAGGTGTTTCTAGGTTATGAAGTGTCTAGCGTTCATTCTATTTATAAACTTGTGATTGTCTTGGCGAAGGATAAGTATGGTTTTGATCTAGCGTTAGGAGTAATTCTGATGAGCATTGCACACACGCACGTTTCTGTACTTGTAAATGTTAATATGCTGGTATTTAGTCGATCTTTATTAGGAATTTTCACATTCTCTGAGTCACTCGGCTAAATTGGTTATTGCTTTGCCTATAGGATCCTTGCATCAGTTACATTCATGTATTTAGAGGTAGTCGAGTCTGTTTTCGCTTGAGGACAAGCATCAGTTTAAGTTTGGGGGTGTGATAAGTGGATTTTATATCCACTTATTTTCCGCTAATTGGACCTAAATTGGTGGTTTTTCCTTAAGTATGTTGTGTCTTCTAATTCATTTTTTGTTAATTAAGTTTTTGTTGTGCAGAACTCGCAACTTTAGGTATTGTGGCGATAAAAGGCTAAAAACGGTGGATTTCTATCTCAATTTTATCAAGTGAACTGGCTATGAGGAAAAAGAATTATCATAAAGAAATTCTTAGTGATATATTCTTAAAGAGAAAACCCCGGTTGGAATTGATATATTTTTTTCCAAGCAAAAATAGTCTTGTTTCAGATCCTCAAGAGACCGTAATTTACACCAGGACGAGCAATGAGAAAATAGAATTATCACAAAAAGATGGAAAGTGATATATTCTTAAAGAGAAAACCCCGGTTTGAATTGATATAATTTTTTTCCAAGCAAAAGGAGTCCGGTTCCAGACCCTCAAAATACCGCAGCTTAGTACTTAAGGATTTATTTATATTAATAAATATTTTATTTAATTAGAAAATTATATTTATAAATATCTAATAATATTAAATATTTATTTTTAAAATTTCTGAATTAAATTAATTATTTATTAATAAAGATTATAAGCTGTGCGGCTTAAAAAGAATTTTTACGAGCTATTTATAATAAAATGAAATAGCCCAGGTTGTATTATAATTGTTAGCAGGTGATGAATCATTCAAGAATTGAAAAAGAAAGGAAGTAAAGGAATGAAAAAGAAAAGCTGTTGTCGGCCGTTTCTGTCTGCTAGGCCACGCGCCCACCCGCGCGTGGTACCCACGCGCTCGAAGAAATCACCTGGAGCAGCTGGCGCGTGTACCTCACCAACCCTGTGCGCGACTGGTTTAATTTTTTGCAGCTGTTGAGGGAAGAAGCAATTGGTTTTGGCCGCTGTATTTGTCCAGTAATGCTTATGCTTTCGGCTATGTTTTTTTTAGTTGGGTGCTGTGTTTATCTCTTTTGATTTCTTTTTAATTCTTTTCATTTTTATTTTATTAATTTGATGTGCCAATTTTTGCTATAAATAGGTGAGTTCTCAAGCTCAAAAACACACACCAATTTGGAGAACAACAATTCTCTCTTGTAATCTCTCTAGTTCTTGTAATTTTAAGTTTTGTTTTTATACACTTTAATTTTTACAAATTTAGTATAAGTGTTATTTCGGTTGAAGAAATTACGGGGATTAATTGGAGTGCTCTTTTCTTTCATTGGAAGCTATTTCGGTTCTACGTTCTAAACTCTTGCAATTTCATATTTAATTTATCGCAATTTTTAATTTAGTTTTTATTATTATTATTATTATTATTATTATTATTATTATTATTATTATTATTATTATTATTATTATTATGTTTTCATTTAATCCCATGATGACGATCCGTTCGATTATGAACTAATCGCCGTCATGGGATTCTAATGGATTTATTTACGTAATTTAGTAATTCGATGCCTTAATAATTTGTATTATGATAAAAATTATGATTGCCTAATGTGGTTGCGCTTAATTTATTAGATGCGTAGCTAACGTCTAAATTATTAATTCCTAATGAATGCGAAAGTGGATTTAGGAATTTAGAATTTGCCATGTTAGCATAGGTTCGTAATTGTCATGTACATTTACGATAAGTGGTAGGATTTTTGATCACATCACCCTATGTAGTCATAATAAAGGAATTTATTCGTAAACCAATTATGTTTTCAAATCTTATAGACATATAGGGTCTAAGCATAAAAGGTGTCCTCGCGACTTCTATCTTTTTAAGTGGATGTTCGTGTGGTTTGATATGAGTTAAGGCTGAAAGGCGCTTATGTTAGATTCGTGTTCCCGACTAGCTTTCGTAAATTATCAAAATTACTTTGAAATTAAGGCATCAATTCTAAATGAAATAAATAATGAAATTAGAATCCCATGTTTTTCTCACATATAAATTCTCATTTAATTAAATCAAGTAGTTTGAATTATTTAATATTATTAATTTAATTAATCAATTAGAAAAATACAACAAAACCCCCTTTTTATATTTATTCAAGCAGTTTGTTGTTTAATCATACATCGTTGCTTAAACATTATTTCTGAACAAACACCAAGTCTTCGTGGGATCGAATTTATTATATTATTTGTGACCGCGTACACTTGCGCAGTTAGTTTTCGAACCAACAGCAACCCAGCAGAAAAATGAAATTTCTTCCCAGTGGATTTTTTTTTTCTCTTGGCCTGCAAAAAAACTACCCAGCGGAGGGCCCGCTCTTTCTATGGTCCGCCTCTGGTTACCGCTGCAGCGGCAAAATGCAAAGCATAAGATAATAAACTGCTTGCTTGTATATTACTGTCATTCCAATAAAAAAAATCTCAGCATTGATAGGCTAGAAATAGCCCAGGCCCAATTAGGCCCAACGTTAAGCCCAGAGCTAAAGGCGGAATCATCTCATGAGAATAAGAGCAGCCCAGCCCAGCGTAATGGGCCCCGGCCCGGAGCCAGATCTACGTGGCGTGGTCCCCACCCCAGACTAGGGGACCCCAGATTGATGACACTCAGCACACGTGGCACCCCAGCTCAGCCAACGTTCCTACACCTAGCGCTGACCAACACTAAAAGCCAAAGTACAACACGTGTCTACCACAGTACCGCCACACCCTGGTCAACGGTCTCCACAATTAGGGAGACGTGTCCCACATCCCGGGAATTCAGCGGCCGGCCCCCCGATCCAACGGCCAGGGGAAGAGGTAACCTACCCCTAAAACCCTAAGCTTAGGGCTATAAATACCCCTAGGAAATAGGGTTTAGGGGTTAGCCATTATCACACACCTACACACATTTATTACTCTTGTGATACTCTACTTGATTATTATCTTCCAAAGCCAACTCTTATTCTCACGCCGGAGGCACCTCGGGGCCAAACCCCCCCCTCCGGTGTTGTTTTGCAGACTCCCCACCACAGCTACACCCCTTCCGAGGCAGGAGTTGGCGAGGAAGGACCCGATCGAGATTTGGAGTTATCAAGCATCACACAATGCATTGGCAGCATAATCACATAGAAAGGAATGTGTAAAGAAAGAGAGCTAAATTAGTCCGGAGAGTCAGCAAGTAATCACATGGAGATTAAAGCAAGTAAAATATAACCCGGACTTACATCCTATCCCGTAAAGGTACTCGTGACTCATGAGATCCTCCCTAGTCACCTGCCTCCCAAGCCCCCGGCAGAAGCTGTATACCCGGTCCACCGCCGCATCATGGAGATCGTACACTTCGAAGTGCATAACCAGGGGCTTCTCCTTGAAGGTGGGCATGATCCGGATATCCACGCCCCGGAGAAATACGAACTCGCCATTCCAGCCCTTCAAGGAAGGCAGCATGCCAAGAGGCTTGGAAGCCGAAGAGGGGTACCCACAGGCCTTACCCCAGAACCTAAACTCATACAAGGGCACATTGTTGGAGTGCACCAACTGAAAGAGATGGTGAAAAAGCTTGAAGGTAGGCAGTACTTGGACAACCTCGCAACACCCCAGGAAATAAGTAATCCACTTCACTGCGTTCGGGGTCAACTGGGTGATGGGGATCCCGTACTCAAACAGGCACAGTGACTTGACAAATTGGTGACACCTAGGCCCATACCCCGACCTCAGGTGCTCCAACCAAACTCCGACCCAACCACCCTCTGGTCTGTGGTATATCTTCTCCCCGGGCTCCGGCCACCTCCACTCCACATCACCATCCAAGTGGAATGTAGCCCGGAATATTGGATCCCAATCAACCGGCGCCTCCAAATACTCCGCCCTAAACGGACCAACATCCATTCCGGAACCCGGCCTATGCCCAAACTTAGAGTCGAGAAAGGCCTTATCATACTTGGTCATATACGCCACATCTGGATTCTGTGAAAACTCCGCACTAAGATCCCTAAAGAAATAGGCTCGAGGAATCCCCGGATCCTTTCTTACAAAATAGTATTTGGAATGACTCCAGCTACCGTCCGGTTCACTAAGACTATACCCCGGACCCATTATGCACCAATCTAGGTCTATCAAGCCTAAATTGCTACCCGAAGAGCTAACACTACCGGGAGAGGTGCTGGGATCGGATAAAGGAATTAATACTCGGTTAGCAGTTACTCGTCGCCTAACCATACAAGAATACTACCCCGGACTACCCAACAAAAGATAAAAGCCTAAGTTAGTGTATCTACCCAAGACACAAAGCAACAGTAAAAGGAAAGCGAAAATAATTCAAAGACCGGAGCAAGAAAACTTACAAGTAGTCCGGAGATAAGGTAGCGAGGATGATTTGAAAACAAACTGCGCCTTTAGCCCGGAGTGCAAGTTTTCAGAGCAACAGAATAACAACAGCAAATCTAAACCTCGTAAAAGACAAGTGTGAGGGGGGAAGCCACTATTTATAGGCAAACCCTAGACCTCAACCGCCAGAGACACGTGGCAGCCCAGGAAGCTCGGCCCACTATCTCCAAAACCCGGAGATAGTGGATGACAGCTGTTTTTCCAAAAAAAAAAAAAAACCCCAAAACCTCAGAAAATACATATATATGCGAACCATTATCTACAAGTATATATTTATGAATATATACACGGATAAGGTTCCAAACCCCAACCAACACTGACCCCGAGCATGCGTACTTCAGCGAACACCACGCACCGGGGAGCAACCAAGCAAAAACGACAAAGAATCCTCCCCGGAGCTAACCAGCCTCCATCTTCCCACTACTCCCTCATCCGGAGAATCCGCATAAGGGAGTGGGGGGCAAATGATAGGCTAGAAATAGCCCAGGCCCAATTAGGCCCAACGTTAAGCCCAGAGCTAAAGGCAGAATCATCTCATGAGAATAAGAGCAGCCCAGCCCAGCGTAATGGGCCCCGGCCCGGAGCCAGATCTACGTGGCGTGGTCCCCACCCCAGACTAGGGGACCCCAGATTGATAACACTCAGCACACGTGGCACCCCAGCTCAGACAACGTTCCTACACCTGGCGCTGACCAACACTAAAAGCCAAAGTACAACACGTGTCTACCACAGTACCGCCACACCCTGGTCAATGGTCTCCACAATTAGGGACACGTGTCCCACATCCCGGGAATTCAGCGACCGGCCCCCCGATCCAACGGCCAGGGGAAGAGGTAAACTACCCCTAAAACCCTAAGCCTAGGGCTATAAATACCCCTAGGAAATAGGGTTTAGGGGTTAGCCATTATCACACACCTACACACATTTATTACTCTTGTGATACTCTACTTGATTATTATCTTCCAAAGCCAACTCTTATTCTCACGCCGGAGGCACCTCGGGGCCAAACCCCCCCTCCGGTGTTGTTTTGCAGACTCCCCACCACAGCTACACCCCTTCCGAGGCAGGAGTTGGCGAGGAAGGACCTGATCGAGATTTGGAATTATCAAGCATCACACAATGCATTGTCAGCATAATCACATAGAAAGGAATGTCTAAAGTAGTAAAACAAATCAGCGGCTTCAAGTGAGAGGTAGCACATATTTTGTAATTGTTTGACTAAATTAGTGTTTTCTAAGAAGAGAATCATAAAGCCTAATTATCTTTCATACGTAAAATTAGGGGAATTGGAAACATCTGATTCTGATGAGATGAACCACATGTATATACAGATGGGTCCTTGTCCCTCAGGTCTTAACAGTTTCCATGTAATGCGTAATGGTAAAATTGATCCATACTTCTTTAATCCTTTTTCATGCAAAAGATGGATTTCTTTGCTCCCTATAACTAGAACAATATACCCCTCTTAAAGTACAATTTTGTCTCCTCCAACTACTGAAAAACCACCACAACAGAACAGATGTCATGTTCATTCTTTACTAAAACAATAACACCTAGCCAAAAATCATTACAGAAAGAAGAATTATTAGTTGAAGGCATAACAAGAAAACCTGTTATAAAACCACAGCTCCTTTTGTAAATAGTTCTATGTATGAATACACCTCGCCTCGCGGTGAAGTATACACACATAACTAAAACCACAGCTACCTTCTGTAAATAGTGCTATGTATGAATACGCATTGCAATAAAGTATACACACATACTCAATGTTAAAAGAAACTCCAAAAAGAACCTGTAGATAAGCTAACAACTCAGCTGCCGTAACAGATACTCCATATTGCAGCTGTGACTCTATCCACTCGTTAACTCTCATCTGTAAAAACAAAAATATCATCTATGATAGAAGTTAGAACAAACTTTTTTGTACAAGTACAAACAACCCTCTATATTTACAATCTTCTAGAAGTTTAATGGTCGTGGGGTCGAGTAGGATTAAACTCCATCCACTTTAGTACATCGACGATTTAGTTTTTCTTTTTACCTTTGCCAATAAGTGACTTTTTTGTGGTATCTGAGGAGCAGCACTGAATTACTTTATGGATAAATAATTCATAATCATTTAACAGAGAACACAAGCAAGTTAAAATTACTGATAACAATTAATCACACTACCATCGTAAGTACAATATTATGAGGATATCAAATGATGATATATCAAGGGACATAAGTAGCATTATAAGACTGGCTAAACCAACATGTGAACATTTTCATATTTCTTTCATTAAGTATATAAGTATAGTGATATGGTTGACTAGCAACAAAATTATTTCAGCACAGATTTCGACTATTAATTCTGGTAACTTGAGCAGCACCTAACCTTATAAATATTATAGGAAAGTTTAAAACTTAAGTTGGGCAAAGATTAAACATGCATGAACATGCAGCAGTTACAAACTGAATAAAAGAAGCTCCATTGAATTACCAAGAGGATTCATTTCTGGAAATGGGCATGCAAATAAATGTAGAGGGACTAGGGTTTATGGCGCAATATCTATTCAATTAATAACCAGGGAGATGGTTATACTAACTGTTCGAAAGGTGACAGTTAATAGCTTGCAGGGTAGCATCACCAGATTCCTAATTAGTGTTTAAGCGAAAAAATTGAAAGAAAAAAAATGTAAAGAAATACTATCCTGTTACCACGTGATGCAAATAACTCCATTGACATGTGAAGTGGTCATAATCAGAGGATAGTACTGTAAACTTGTGAGAGTAAAATAGATTCACCAAGATGAAAGCACAACTCTTCTGAGCTGTATAATGGCATTGCAATATTGTTTGTGAAATTTAGTAGCACAATAAATTGAACAGTTCGAGTAAATGAGACTGTCTCTTTTGTGAATGAGACTGTCTCTTTTGCAAATGAGACTGTCCCTTTTAGGAATGAGACTGTCTCTTTTGTTTAACAGAAAATTAACTGCAGAATATTAAATAACAGAATAATAAGGACACCTGGACTTTTCACTTGGTTCGGCCCCTACCCAATCTATGGCCTACATCCAAGTCCCTATGCCAACTAGCACAGAGATTATATTATTATCACAATAATATAAAGCTTACAGTTTTCCCGATTACAAATTTAAAGCCTCTTGGAAGAACCCTTCCCTTTGACACACCTGTCACCTAGCAAACCTGCTACCTAGCCCACTGGCTACCTTGGCTTATGATTTGTAATCCTATCTACTTGCCATAACCCGTCACAAGTAAGTGGAGAATGAATAAACAAAGTTTGTAACAAGATGAGTACAACTTCTAAACAAGATGAATATGAATGTATATGTCTGTGTATAGTAGTTGTGTTGTATAGAATGGATAGCTCCTGGTTCTTGTTATGTATATCTCGGGTATATCTTCTTCAAGTTGAGCTCAGTCATATATATAGTGACTCTGATGATATAGCCGTTGTGGTTGAATACACTTTGAAGACTTTTTGCTGTTTAGATCTTGATTTCTGGAGATATATCCGTTGAGGTTCATTCTTGAGCATATAGTTGATGTATCTTGACTAAATGGAAATAAAGTTGTTAATACACAAGACACTAAGATGCAGATGATTCTTTTAGAATATTAGTCAGAGAATATTGCTTGTATACACACGGCAAGGCTGTAAGTTTTTGACTAAAGAAGATGTAGTTGTTAAAGCACAAAACATAAAGCATCTTATAGCATAAAGCATGAGGCATAAAGATGCATAATGAATAAAGGTCAGAGAATATGTTTGATATACAAAATATGGCTGTTACTTTAGACTAAAGAGGATAAAAGTGTTTTTAGCACAAGACACCATAAAGCATGATTTATTCCTTTGGAGTAAATTGAGGAAAGTGGGTGTCACTTTACCTTTTTGACTAATTGAAATGTGTGTCTGGAAAGAAACACTCAACATATAATATCCAAGGAACACATATGCTGATATGGAACTAGATATTAATATTCAAATATAATTCAAACACATCATCCTAAAAATCAATATACTAACAATCTCCCCCTTTTTTATGATGATGAAACACCTTTTGAATTAGATTTGTCTCCCCCTGTCAAAAACACTTGTATAGGCATTAAAGCATATTGCATATACTCTAAATATCAAGCACAAACATATATGATATGAAAATTGATACATTCCAGCAGTTAAAGCAGATTCATAATATTCAAAAACAACAACATGAACTAATTAAGCAATTTCTCCCCCTATCATCAACATAAAAAAATTTTAAAGAGAATGCATGACAGGATTTTTGGAAATATTAACAGTGGATGTATTATCACAGTAAATTGGAGTATTTGAAAATTTTATACCAAACCTTTCAAGGTTTGCTGCATCCACAAAATGTGTCTCTCGTCCAGTTGGAGAATGAGACAGTTCCTTTTCCAAATGAGACTGCCCCTTTTTCCAAATGAGACTGCCCCTTTTCCAAATGAGACTTTCCCTTTCCCGAATGAGACTGTCCCTTTTCAAGCTGCAAATATATATATATTCATGTCTTTGGTACCCACTTTGATTTGGGTCCTGCATTGTTAGTGTCTACAATCTTATATAAATGTCTTTCATTTTTCTTAATCCAGATTTGAGCAATATAAACAGAGGCATGCATATATGAATTAAATGGTTTAAAAGATGAGTTAGAAACGTGGCCCTTCATACCACATAATCTAGAGCTAAAAGTTGGATGGCCTCTTTTACCACAATCCTTGCACTTTTCATATGGCATACTGTACTTCATAGTAGTCCTCTTCTTTGTCTTTTGAAATACACTCTTTTTGTCCGAGTTAAAACCCAGTCCTTCTTTTCCCAAAGAAGATTTTTGACCTGCCAAAATTATGTCTAATGTTCCTTCACCGTGCACGAACTTAGCCAGATCTTTCTTTAGACGATCGATCTTTTCATGTAATTCTGATAATTTTTGTTCTATGTCCGCCTTTTTGCATTCAGATTCCTTGAGAGAGTCTGTTTCCTGCCTTAGTGTGGCTAAGCATGCATCTTTTATCTCAATCTCATTTTTCAGAAATTTATTTTCTTCAACAAGCTTGGCCATCCTTTCATTGAGCAATTTGTTTTCTTCGACAAATGTTTCCACTTTCATCGAATCATCCATTTCACTTAGCACTTCATTTAGAGCTTGCTTTAGATATGCATTTTTGTTTCACAACTTTTTATTTTGTGCTTGTAGAGTTAGTACATCTTCATAAACGAATGATTTTAAAGGAGTAGAATATACCTCTTCGTTTTCACTAAAGCTTTCATCAAGTCCGGCAAAGCACATTTGAGCAACTTCATCATCGGAGTCAATTTCTATATCAGATTCATCATCGCTCCATGTGAGGAATGCTTTACTTCTTTTCTTCTCCTTATCTTTATCATTTGTTCCAGAAGCTTTCAATTTCACCTTGAGTTGAAAACAATTCCTTTGAAAATGACCTTTCTTGCCGCATTCGAAACAGACTTCATCAGTTGTGCTGTTTCTTAACTCCTTTTTGAATCCGTTGAATTTTTGAGGAGGTCGGCTAGCGGCTTTCTTCTTGGCTAGAAACTTTTGAAACCTCTTCGTTAGATGAGCAATTTCCTCGTCTGAATCTTCACTGGAATCTGCCATAGTTTGAAGAGCTAAATTCTTTTTCCTAGGTGCTTCTTCTTCCTCATCATACCTTCGAAGCTGATTCTCAAACTCTTCTAATTCACTGAAGAGGGTGAGTGTATCCATTTTTGAGATTAGGGAGGAATCCTGTAAAGTTGTTACCTTAGGAGCAAACCTTTTGGGGAGTGATCGAAGAATTTTTCTATTAATTTCTGCCTGAGGGATATGTCTTTCTAGAAGAGATATAGAGTTCATGAGTGTAAGAAACCGTCCCTGTGCTTCTTTTATGTCTTCATCTTTTTCCAATCTGAAGCTTTCATAGTCACTTAGAAGAAGATCAAGTTTGACCTCACGAACCTTTGAAGTGCCTTCATGACTTACTACAATAGTATCCCAAACATGTTTTGCTGAAGTACATGCTGACACTTTCTGAAGATCAGTAGCACATAGTCCATTGAGTAGAGAATTCATAGCTCGAGCATTATAATTTAGAGCATTGACTTCATCAATAGTAAGATCCTTTACTGGTTTGGGTTTGCCATCCTTCATGGGAATAGTGATGCCATTTTCAACTGCATCCCACTCGTAGGTGTCCCTCTGGAGAAATATCTTCATCAGGAACTTCCAATCATTGTAATTTTCTGTTCCAAGTAAGAGTGGTGGAGCATAGATTGATCGTCGATCGTTCCAACCTGATTGTGCCATGGATCTAGCAAAATAAACACTTTAAACAAAGGTTAAATGCACCTGCTCTGATACCAAATGAAATTTAGTAGCACAATAAATTGAACAGTTCGAGTAAATGAGACTGTCTCTTTTGTGAATTAGACTGTCTCTTTTGCAAATGAGACTGTCTCTTTTAGGAATGAGACTGTCTCTTTTGTTTAACAGAAAATTAACTGCAGAATATTAAATAACAGAATAATAAGGACACCTGGACTTTTCACTTGGTTCGGCCCCTACCCAATCTATGGCCTACATCCAAGTCCCTATGCCAACTAGCACAGAGATTATATTATTATCAAAATAATATAAAGCTTACAGTTTTCCCGATTACAAATTTAAAGCCTCTTGGAAGAACCCTTCCCTTTGACACACCTGTCACCTAGCAAACCTGCTACCTAGCCCACTGGCTACCTTGGCTTATGATTTGTAATCCTATCTACTTGCCACAACCCGGCACAAGTAAGTGTAGAATGAATAAACAAAGTTTGTAACAAGATGAGTACAACTTCTAAACAAGATGAATATGAATGTATATGTCTGTGTATAGTAGTTGTGTTGTATAGAATGGATAGCTCCTGGTTCTTGTTATGTATATCTCGGGTATATCTTCTTCAAGTTGAGCTCAGTCATATATATAGTGACTCTGATGATATAGCCGTTGCGGTTGAATACACTTTGAAGACTTTTTGCTGTTTAGATCTTGATTTCTGGAGATATATCCGTTGAGGTTCATTCTTGAGCATATAGTTGATGTATCTTGACTAAATGGAAATAAAGTTGTTAATACACAAGACACTAAGATGCAGATGATTCTTTTAGAATATTAGTCAGAGAATATTGCTTGTATACACACGGCAAGGCTGTAAGTTTTTGACTAAAGAAGATGTAGTTGTTAAAGCACAAAACATAAAGCATCTTATAGCATAAAGCATGAGGCATAAAGATGCATAATGAATAAAGGTAAGAGAATATGTTTGATATACAAAATATGGCTGTTACTTTAGACTAAAGAGGATAAAAGTGTTTTTAGCACAAGACACCATAAAACATGATTTATTCCTTTGGAGTAAATTGAGGAAAGTGGGTGTCACTTTACCTTTTTGACTAATTGAAATGTGTGTCTGGAAAGAAACACTCAACATATTATATCCAAGGAACACATATACTGATATGGAACTAGATATTAATATTCAAATATAATTCAAACACATCATCCTAAAAATCAATATACTAACAGTTTGCAAATCAGGTCAGCAGTCCACAAATGGGTTCACGTAATTGTACTCAATGATAAAAATACTAGTTATCATCTCAAAGTAAAAAACTCTACTCATTGTGGGAACGGTGACCTTATTAGGATATGTCAACTACAGATTTATCTGTGGTAAAGATTTCTCCATTGGGTCTGTTTAGATTACTATACACTACTACCTAAGAAAGATTATATAGGCATGTCCGAGGTTCTGGTACACTACTATATTTCACATGTGTTTTTAAGTTAGAAACGTATGTTCTTTCATATAAAGTCTATAGACTACATTTTATAATTTATAGTCTATGATAGTAATGTTGCCTTTCTTGAAGTCTTCAGAAGAATAGCTCTTCAGTAAACCTGAGTGAAGAACTACAGCATTGCATACATCTCAAAGACCTTGACTTTATTTATCAACAGATTCCAATCTCTAAAAAGGCACAGGGGACTCTTTCTTTAGAAACATCTTATTGATATCTACCCATGCCAGTTTCGGAGAGATGTCACATACCTCTTCATGTAATAGGGTCCGGTGAGCATAGTATCAAACACTAGTTTAAGCTTGATAGACATTAAACCGTGTTTAATTCCTATCTCAATCAATCTTGTTAAGGTGCCTCTTAACAGTTGTTGAAGGGGCTGAATACTTAAATACTAGTTTATAAGTGTCATGGAAGCAAGAATCAAGAGCTCCCCAGCGGTGGCAGACGTGCTCCTTAGGAGTTCGATTCTCATCTCCTCCTTTAATTAAATAATAGTATTGACTGGCAAAGAAAAATCTGCGATGAAGGTTCTGTTCCACTCAACTATCCATTTGCGATCATGACCACTGTGTCCTTGGGCTGCTACCTTCAAAAATACAGCAGCAGCATGCTAATCTATGCGACAATGCCTCATCAATAAATCTATATTTACTTATCTACTCATATGATTTTTCTCCTTATTTCTCCTTCTTACTTGTAGGTTTTCTCCTTATTACTTGTAGTATCAGTCTGAGCAATGGCAGGTTGCTCAGTTTTATTTAGTTGTGCCCTTCAGCTCACAACTTCGTTACTAACTATAGGTTTCTCATTCTGGGTCGACCATGCTTGCCCTTTCATGTCAATTTGATTTGGAGCCAAATGAATCACATAAAAGCAAACTTGCAACTTTTAAAAATGAAGTAGGTGGGGGGAAGGGGGATATCATACTCATCTACCGTTGATCCATTCTTCAACAAAAAATAGAACCGAGTCACAAGTTGGTAAGTAGAATTACAAAATATACACTACAATAATCACCATATAAATTAAAAATCGTGTCACATTCTGAACAAGGAAATTTTGATTGTGAAATAAGAGACTACACTTGATCACAAATGGGTAATTGGGCATTGCATCAATAGATTATATAGATAAAACTCCTAAATTGAACCAATATAAAAAATGAATAACTGTAATATTTAGAAAATGAATAGGTATTAGGAAAAAAGGGTTCTCACAAAGGCATATCTTGTACCAGCATCAAAAGCAGTATGCTTGTCAAGAGCTAAGGAGTAGAGGTTAGTGAGCTCTCCAGCAGCTTTTTGGAAAAAAAAGTTCACAATCTCATCATTTGATATATCTGCAACAGGATTCTCAATTCTTCTCCTTTGTGCCATTTTTTCCCCTCTAAAATTTGACTCTAATTATATAATATCTAAACTTAAGTTCGTGTCCCCAATTTGCACCAGAAACATTTATTGTTGTTGCCTGTAGAGGTGGCATATAAGTAAAGACAAATGAAAAAAATATGTGATCTAAGGAATTATTCTGCGAGACTGACCCTTCAGTTCGAATACGATATCTTCAAAAAATATTAATTTCGCAACTAAATTTGAAAGTTACTCATAAGTGATCCGCTTTTCAAACCCAACTTTCAAGTGGAGGAAAGTACTAAAATTATATGCTCTGCTTTAAGGTATCCGTATGACATGTCAATATTGTGGATTTTAGGAGAGTCCATAACTTAACAGAAAAACACCACATAACAAACACAAAAGACATGCATATGCAGACATATTCATGCATCATGTGTGCAAGATAAAACAAATTAGTTGGAAAGGATGTGTGGGTGTTGAAGATGAACACGTTTCTTTAGGATTCTTGCAGATTTATCGAGAGGTTTGCATGCAGATAACTCTTTATCTCTTTAAGAGATTTTGAAAATTTGTTTATTATACAGGAAAAAGATAAGAAGAAATTGGTTTTTGTAAAATGGTGACAAGTTTGTAATTTGACAAGAGGTACCAACTAACTGCTGAATAATCTACTTTAATATGAACTCCTTGAATAATTAATAAAATCAAATCTAAGATGTTACAAAGAAAACCAGTCAGCTTCCCACTGTGCAAATGTAACATGTCACCATTTTTACTGTGTAGCACCCAAATAATCGTAAGTTTATCAAAATCTTATTCAGTTCACATCACATGATCGATTCAACCAATTTTTAAGCAGGACAAAATAACTTATATATGCAGATTTTGAAATCGGTGTTAAATTACTAACATTCTAATACTCGTCCTTATTATCCAAATGATTGTGTTAAAATAAATAATTTTAGCATCAAAAAAGGGATTTTGGTTATGAAATATTATCATATCTTCAATGTGTTGTTATAATCTTGTTCTAAAATCAATATGCACTTATATGTTTTGATTAGATAGAAAAATGATGTCATTCATTTATCTTTTTCCTTTCATTTTCCATTTTTAATGAGATATAAATTATAATTCCATCTATCTTATCTTTTGTTCTATATAATTTTTATTCTATTATAGTATACTAGCTTCAATACCCGTGCAAGGCAAGGGATTGCTCTAGTTTAGGATTTATATTTTTGTTTTTCTTGTTGTGTGTTAATATTAATGTGAGATGATCCTATTGATATGGGCTGAAAATAAGCCCTAAAAGACACATTTAATGTGGCATTAATTAGACCAAGAATGGTCCAAACGTGGGGCCCGCTAGATGGACCCAAGACCCCAATTATATTATTAATTTCGTAATTAATATTGGGGGAAATAAACAGCTCAGCAATAAGAGTTGGATTAGGATATTATCTCCGTCAGACTTAGCCACCAAGGCATCCAATTCAATATGGAAACTGATTCCTACAAGGAATAGATCTAGAACCTTCCTCAAAGACTTGTCCACCAAGTCTCTGACTCCTACCATAATTCTAAGGCTTCTCAGCCTATATAAAGGGCCAGACCCCTCAACCTAGAACTACGTTTTTGGCTTGATCTTTGATATTCATCAAAGTACGTAGGCATCTTGTGAAGGCAGATTTAGCCTCGAACACAAGAACAGCCATTAAAGCTCGAAGCTCAACCACCCTAGCATTAATTACAAATCGTAACCTAGTTTTTATTCCACAACATTTGGCACCGTCTGTGGGACGACAACATCAACCATGGTTCAAACACGAAGAACAACGTCGACTGAGGCCATGCCCCTTAGCTCTGCTCCACCAGCCACCTCTGATCCGCTCATCACCGCTGAAGAAGGACAATTACCCCCATCAACAGGGACGGTCATTCAACCTCTAACCTCTCAACCCTCAGGGACAATTCCCCATGTTGAGGGAACTTTACCTGTGATTATCCCTCAAAGCCAAGAAACTAACCCTCTTCAGATGGTGGTTTCTCCTCTTGATAGCGTTGATCATACGCTACCCCCGGGGGTACAGATCCACACTACGGATCTCCCTTTGAATACCAACCCGATGTATTGGCTGCCTAATTATCCCCCTCAACACAGGGAACCTGGACCGAGCGGTCATGCCTTACAGATCCGAGATCGAGAGTACGATGATTACTCTGGCCCCTATACTGATGATTCAACGTCTGAGGATGACGATGATGATCGTGATGAAGCCCCGAGGAGGCGACGTGCTAGTAGAGAACCTCGAAGGAGGTCCCAACGAATCCATGATGGACCTCCACAAACGGCTGAGGAAAGGATTAAGGCTCATGAGGCTGAGATCCAAAGGCTGAAGGATGATATTGCTAGGGAGCAAGCAAGGCGAAGTCTGATTCGTCCTCCTCCAATTATAGGGAGGATTCCCATTATAAATCTGGAGAGGCCTTCAAGGAGACAGCGAAGGGCCGAAGCCCCAACTGAAAAATTGACAAGGGTGGATACCCCCAGAAGTAACCCCAAGGATCTGATGCCTCTTGGGGATCCTGATGATCCCACACCTCCGTTTACTGAAGAGGTAATGATTGCTCGCATCTCGAGGAAGTTTAAGATGCCGACGATTAAGGCCTATGATGGGACGGGCGACCCCGCAAACCATGTTAGGACATTCTCAAATGCACTGCTGTTGCAGCCTGCGAGCGACGCCTTAAAGTATAGGGCGTTCCCTCAAACCCTGTCTGGCATGGCTCAAAGGTGGTATAGCCGCTTACCTGCAAACTCAATTGGCTCATTCAAAGAGCTGAGTGTCGCCTTTGTCAGCCAGTTCATTAGTAGGAGAGTTCATGAAAAATGTTCTGCATCCCTTATGTATGTGGTGCAGGGGAAGAACGAGAATTTGAGGGATTACCTCAAGCGATTCACCAAGGAGACGCTGAATATCACTGATCTGGAAAATAAGGTGGCCATGGTAGCCCTGGAACACGGAACCACTGATCTCTTCTTTAAAAGGTCTTTGGCAAAACATCCTCCTGAAAATATGGCCGAGCTCCAATGAAGGGCCGACAAATATATCAAGGCTGAGGACAGCATGAAGAAGGAAACCGCAGGAGGCAATGACAAGGGTTCTAATGACTCGAAGATACGAAAGCAAGAGCAAGAGTACGATGCTAGGGACAAGTATCCCCGGACTAGCAAGGATTTCGAGTCACCACCAAAGAAGGGTTTGGGACCGAGGTTTTCTAATTATGCAAGACTGAACGCTCCTAGGAGTCAGATCTTGCTAGATATTGAGAAGGATAAAGACTTTCGATGGCCGAAGCCACTTAGGGGTGATCCCACGAAGAGAAACAAGGATCAATACTGTAGGTACCACTGTGATGTGGGTCATGATACAGATGATTGTAGGCAGTTGAAAGATGAGATTGAGTTCTTGATCCGAAAAGGAAAGCTAAGCAGGTTCACAAAGAATGATGATCGTGGAACCCAAAGAAGGGACTATGACAGGAGAGACAATGACAGAAGAGATAACGATCGTGATCGTGATCGTAACCCACAGCCCCGAGGGCTAGTTGTTAATATGATTTGGGGAGGCTCGACAGTGGCCCGCACGACTCGAAACTCTCGAAAGGCGTATGCCAGAGAAGTAATGCACATCGTGGGAGAAGCCCCAAAACGTGCTAGGACTGAAATAGTTATTGGGTTTGATGATTCAGACCTCGAAGGGGTAAAGTTCCCCCATGACGACCCGTTGGTCATAACTCCTGTGATTGGAAACTCGGAGGTGAAACGAGTCCTGATAGACAATGGAGCTTCTGTTGATATCTTGTTTCACGATGCGTTTGTGAAAATGGGGTATACCGATTCTCAGTTGACCCCCACCAACATGCCGATCTATGGATTTAATGGAGTTGAGTCCAAGGTTGAAGGGACTATTCAGTTACCCATGACAATTGGACAGGAACCTAAAGAGGCTACTCAGATGCTGAATTTCCTTGTGATCAAGGCATCCTCGACTTATAACGCGATCTTAGGAAGGACGGGACTTCATGCATTCAAGGCTGTGGCCTCCACATATCACATGAAGATTAAGTTTCCAACCAGGAATGGTGTTGGAGAACAAAAGGGTGATCAGAAGATGGCAAGAACTTGTTATGTATCCGCGTTACGAGCTGATGGAATCGGGGGGCAGGTACTTCCGATCGAAGACATCGATGTCCGTGGTGATGATGAACACCGAGGAAAGCCTGCAGAGGACTTAATTCCCATTCCTCTGGAGCTAGGCGACCCTGAGAAGGTGACTTATATAGGAGCCTCTTTGAAGGAACCCCTGAAGGGCAAGTTGATAGCATTCTTACAAGAAAATAGTGATGTGTTTGCCTGGACAGCAGCTGATATGCCAGGGATTGATCCCCAACTCATAACTCACAGATTGAATGTCGATCTTAATCGGAAGATAATACAGCAGAAGAAGAGGAACTTTGCACCTGAAAGGCAAGAGGCCATAAAGCAAGAAGTGGAAAAGCTCTTAGAAGCTGGGTTTATTGAAGAGATTCAGTTTCCAGAATGGTTGGCTAACCCTGTGATGGTCAAGAAAGCCAACGGTAAGTGGAGGATGTGTATAGACTTCACCGACTTGAATGACGCATGCCCTAAGGATTGCTTCCCTTTACCAAGGATAGACATGTTAAAAAATGCCACAGCTGGACATCAGATGTTGAGCTTCATGGATGGGTTCAGCGGCTACAATCAGATTAAGATGCACAAGGATGACATCCCTAAGGTATCTTTCATAACTGACTTTGGTGTTTTCTGCTATCTTGTTATGGCTTTCGGTCTAAAAAATGCAGGAGCTACTTACCAACGACTGGTGAATAAGATATTCGCCCATCTAATTGGAAAAACCATGGAGGTCTATGTTGATGACATGCTAGTCAAGAGCCTATTCAAGGCAGACCACATTAAGCACCTCAAAGAGGCATTCGAAGTGCTGAGGCACCACAAAATGATGTTGAATCCAGCCAAGTGTGCCTTTGGCGTTGGATCAGGCAAATTTTTGGGTCTGATGGTTTCAAAGAGAGGCATAGAGGCCAACCCTGACAAGATCAAGGCGATCTTAGACATGGAACCGCCATGCTCTATAAGAGATGTGCAGAAGTTGACAGGCCAGGTAGCGGCTTTAGGAAGGTTCATCTCCAAGTCTGGTGACAAATGCTTGCCTTTCTTTCAAGCATTGAAGAAGGTGAAGAATTTTGAGTGGACCCCTGAGAGCCAAGAGGCCTTTGAACAACTAAAGAAGTACATGGTTGAAGCCCCGTTGCTGGCCAAACTTAGTCCCGGGGAGACTCTTTATCTATACCTGGCGGAATCTGAGCACGCGTTGAGCGCCGTTCTCATTCGAGAAGAGAAGAAGGTCCAGAAACCTATCTATTATGTGAGCAAGGTGTTGCATGGGGCTGAGTTGAATTACTCTCCCATTGAGAAGTTCGCCTTGGCTTTGATAACAGCCTCGAGGAAGTTACGCCCGTACTTCCAGGCACATAAGATTGAAGTCCTGACGGACCAACAGTTGAGAAACATATTGCATAGCCCGAAGGCTAGTGGAAGGCTAATCAAGTGGGCGATCGAACTTGGAGAACTTGACATCACGTATAAGCCTCGAACAGCCATTAAGGCTCAGGCATTGGCTGACTTCGTGGTTTAATGCACCATTAGCAACCAAGAAGTTGGGGGGCATGAGATGATAACAACCCCTGAGAAGCAAGATAAAGATGAAGAACTTGAACCTGATCAGAAGGAATATTGGGTGCTCTATTTTGATGGAGCATCAAAAACAAAATCTAGTGGCGCAGGCTTAGTATTGCGAAGCCCCGATGGGTTCACAGTTGAATATGCTTTGAAGTTGGATTTCCCGACAACTAACAATGAAGCTGAGTATGAGGCCTTGATAGCCGGTTTAGGCTTGGCCAGAATCATGAGAGTCAAGAATCTCAAAGTTTGTGGAGATTCAAGATTAGTAGTCTCTCAAGTAAATGGTGAATTTGAGGCCAAGGATGAAACTATGGCAAAGTATCTGCAAGTTGTGAAAGCTATCATGACTCAGTTTGACGAGTGCTATGTAGAACACATTCCGACAGAAGAGAATGTTAAGGCCGATGCCCTATCTAAATTCGCTTCTTCCGAGATAGAAAACTATGCAGGGAGTGTTTATTTCCAGGTCTTGAAGGCCCCGACTATCAACTCGAAATTAGTGGCACCAATTGATGTGGGAAGCTGTTGGATAGATCCTATCAAAGCTCACCTCGAAACTGGATGGCTCCCTGACAATGCCTTGGAGGCACGGAAGCTGTCAGTGAGAGCATTGAGATATGCCTTGATTGAGGGGGTCCTTTACAAAAGGTCTTTCGTTATCCCGTACTTGAAATGTTTGAGGCCCCAAGAGGCAAGGGAAGCTTTGGAAGAAGTTCATGGAGGTATTTGTGGGCAGCACTTGGGGGGCAGAGCCCTAGCTCACAAAATAACTCGTTTGGGATTCTACTGGCCAGAGATGTTGGCCGATGCACTGAGCTATGTCAAGCGGTGCGATCGATGCCAGAAGCACGCTCCGATAGTAAGGCAGCCGCCTGAGATGTTAACATCGGTTAGCTCCCCTATTCCATTCGCGATGTGGGGAATGGATATACTTGGTCCTTTCCCCGTAGCTTCAGCACAAAGGAAGTTTCTGATAGTGGCCATTGATTACTTTACTAAGTGGATTGAGGCTAAACCTCTAGCCAAGATAACCACCAAGCAAGTTGCCCAGTTCTTTTGGGAGAATATAATTTGCAGGTATGAAATCCCACTAATTTTGGTGACAGACAATGGGACACAGTTCAATAATGAAGAGTTCAAGAAGTATTGTGAGGAGAATGCAATTGAGCTTCGTTTTACCTCAGTGGCTCATCCACAAGCCAATGGGCAAGCTGAGGTAGTTAATCGAATTATCCTTGATGGACTGAAGAAGAGGGTCGAACGCTCTAGAAACACTTGGGTAGATGAGTTGTTGCCCATACTATGGGCATACCGTACCACTTGTAAAGTGACCACTGGAGCAACCCCGTTCCTGCTGGCTTACTGAGCTGAGGCAGTTGTGCCATTGGAGATCATGCAAGCGTCACCTCGAGTTGAGGCCTTTGAACCAGAAACGAACGAAGAGGGCATGAGACTCGTCCTGGACCTGATTGATGAAGTCAGGGACGAGGCAAACGCTAGAAATGTTGAGCATCAAAAGAAAGCATCCTTTTATTACAACCACAGGGTTAAGGAAAGGTTCTTTCGACAAGGCGACCTGGTTTTAAGGAAGATCGAGGCTTCTGGAGTTGGCCAGAAGGGAAAGCTAGCCCCTAATTGGGAAGGGCCGTATCGAGTCAAGAAGACGTTGGGACGAGGATCATACAAGTTGGAGACCTTGGATGGGGTTGAGGTGCCCCGTACTTGGCATGCCTTGAACCTCAAAGTTTATTATGTGTAAGCTATCCTTGCACGGATTCAGCTTTCTATCTATTTATTAGGAGAAGTAGAAATAATGTTCAATGAAACCATTCCAGGGCTTAACGCCCCGAGTAGGACAATAATAAGTTATGTAAGGGTTGAACCCATTTCGAATTATTAATGCAAAGTTTGTTTCCCTTCAATGATTCTGTGATTTTGTTTATGTACCAAGCACCTGTTGAGTGTAAGTCTAGAAAGGCCAAGTACCGAAAACAAGTAAACAAACAAATGAGGAAACAAATGCATAAATAAAGACCCCGAAGGGCCAACAGTTAAGTTATATCAACGAGACAGATAAAAGTTTGGTCCCGAAGGATCTTGATTGAAATCTAGACAGATAAAGCCACATACGGCTAACAAGGCCATGCAAGGCCATAAACCAACTCCAGCTACTCCTCCCCAGACTCCTCTTCGCCAGACTCCTCTTCGCCACTCTCCTCTTCCCCACTCTCCTCCTCTGACTCTTCACCGGAGTCATCACCGGGCTCGGCAATCACCATTGGCTGAACTCTAGCAACTTCGGCTCCTTTTTCCTCGGAAGATGAATCAGAAGTAGAACTGCCCTCGTTCCGGATCAGTCTCTTGCCAGGGATGGGTTGGCGAACTACTCCAACTTTCTTTGCAGGTGGGGGTTTCTTCCCATGGGAGCCAGAAGAAGATGAGTCTTGGCTAGCAACTTGAACAACCCCCTTTGAGTTGGATCCAGAGCGTCGATGACTGCCTTTGGAGCCGGACCCTGATGCCTGAGGAACAACTTTAGTTCCCGAACCAGAAGCTAGGTTAGCCGGGATGGCACCCCAATTTGGGCAAGGAAAATCAGCCGGGTTGAAAACAGATGGATGCCTATGACTCACAGCGTTAATGGCCTTATCCTAACCAACAGACATGTTGAAGAGACGCATCTCATCATCATGATCATCAATGAGCTTAAGAAAATCTTCAGACCTATGATAGGCCTGGATCACCTTGTCGGCATCAGAGGCCTTCTTTTTGGCTAGAGAAGCAAGTTGTTTATGGGTAGATGCGGCATTAGCTTCAGCACGAACGACTTGGGAGTGCAGATCATCAATCTCTTCCCTGAACCTTGCTGAGTCATTTCTCAAGCTAACATTTTCATCCCTAAAGGCCCGGACTTGGGTCAAACAGTTTGAAAATAAGCGTTGGCCTGCAACAAGGAAATGGGTGAGCTACGAGGAATATGCAAAGTTGAAATCAATAACAATATCAGACTTAACAGAGGGAATTTCATACGTGATACAAGGCCTGGGCACCCATGAGCTGAGACTCATCCATTTTGTCGCCTGCATGCAGTGTCGCTCGGTCAGGAGGAGTGATTGAAAGCTTGGACCAGTCTAGGGCTAGATAAGGACTCCCAAAGACCGAGTCTTGTTTACATATGCCCCAAGGGGGTATGAAAGGAGTCCTGACATCCCCGTCAGCGTTTCGGGATCGTTTACCACCTTGAGAACAACGCTCCAAGAAGTTAGGGATATGAGGCTTAGTTGGATTCAGCTTCTCCTCAGCCCTCTTCTTCATCCTCTTGGTAACAGTTGGCCGGTTCTCGGGACGATTATCAATCTCCTCAGCAGCTGAAATACAAAGAGAAAAATATCGGGATAAGAACAAACAGAGTTCATAATAAGCTCAAGTAAGAAAGTTACCCTCAATGGAAAGAAAGCTAAGGCCAGCCCCAATAAGATTCTTTTCATTTAGAAAAGTTTTATAGTGTGTACGGCCGTCATCAGCAAGAAGCCTATCTCGATCCAACAATTCTGAATCAGTAAGGTCACACACGAAATGTGAACTGTCCTCCACGGACCCAAATCTCTTCACAAAGAAGTTGCCCCAGTCACCACCTTTCCACTCAAGAACTACAAACTCCCTTTCCCAGAAATGCTGTGAATCTGGAAAGGAGAAGGGATTCACCATGTGTGGAAGTTTGGCTCGGTGCTTAAGGCTAACCCATCCTTTCTTGGAGTCAAAAGAGTTGCGGGCCCCGAAGATACTTCGAAACATTGTGGTTGTCGGATGAATCTCCAGTTCGCGACACCTTATTAATAAAATAGAGATGTACCTCCAAGCATTGGGATACAACTGACAGGGGTGGATCTGATACTCCGCCAGCAATCTAATGATAAAATTGTCCACCGGGAATCTGAACCCAGCATCTAAGGCACCCCAGTAAACACAGATCCTTTCAGGATGCCAGTTGCATGTTCTATCCGATGGATTTGGGAGACAAACCTTAATGGCACTTGGGAAGTGATAGGACTCCATTATCATTTGGACATCTCGTTCCGACAACTTACTGGGACTGTTAAAAGAATCTAAGCTGGAACAGTTGGGAAATGCTTCCCTCATAATGTTCAGAAGTTCTAACAAGGATTCAAATCTATGTTCAACATACGAAGGAGGTTTGATTCTTTCTTTACCTTTGGCGGTCCTCATCTTACTCCTCTTCGACATAGCTTCCATCATGGAGACAGGGGGAGCCATTGGTTGATCACCTTCCGACATCTTGATATTGAAGCTGAAACTTGATCTTGGATCTGAAACCTGATCTTGAAGCTCGAACTTGAAGCTAGAGAACTTAAGAATTTGAGAGCTCAGAAATGAAGAAGTGAATTGAAATGAAGGCTACTTCTCCTCTTTTATAGAAAGTGCATGACCTGGTACATCGGGTTGAATCTCAGCTTGGTTCGCGTTTACAGGTCATCTATCGTTTATAGACGAAAAAAGGACAGAAATTATCCGCGTTATACAGAAAGTATCGTTATATTCATATATGTCGGAAAAGAAATAGTTGAAATATTTGCTGCATGGATGTTTACGCTTAAGAGAATAAGTAACGAGTTTATTCTTCAGCACAAGGTTAGCAGTGCTAATCATGAATTAAGGTGTAATACCGTTAGAAGTCACGAATGACCAAACTGACGACCTAAGATCAAGATCGAGGTTCTGGATCCCTAGGATCATGGATGATTTTAGAACCTAGATCCTTGACGACTTAAGATCAAGATCGAGGTTCTGGATCCTTGAAAGTCACGGATGACCAAGATACTAAATTGGAGGTCAAGATCGAGGTTCTTGATCCTCAAGTTCCATGAATGGTTTTCAGGTCCGGGTTTCTTCGCCAACCACGAAGTGGCCGACCACGACACCCCAAGGAGCCGTAGCCGACCACGAAGTGGCCGACCATGACACCCGAAGAAGCCACAGCCGACCACCGTGTAGCCGACCATGGCATTTTGAGGAGCCTCGGCCGACCACGAGCTATAAGACCACGAACCGGCCGACCAAGGCACGCCAAGGCGCTTCGGCCGACCAGCCCGCAGCCGACCAACCCGCAGCCGACCAGGTGCCAGCCGACCACCTTGGATCAAGGCCTCTCGGCCGACCAGGTGCCAGCCGACCACCTTGGATCGAGGCCTCTCGGCCGACCAGGTGCTAGCCGACCACGAGCTAGCCCTCGATCCGGCCGATCGCGGGTTAGTTCGTGCTCCTGAATCTTGATTTTTCAGCGAATCTCGGGTAATTTCTGGACCTAAATCTTGATTTTTTCGGATGGTTTTCAGTGCACCGTTTAGTGCCGTTTAGCACCGTTTATCGCCGTTTAGTGTCTTTTAACATCGTTTAAACGTCGTTTAAGGCCGTTTAGCACCGTTTAGTGCCGTTTAGTGCCGTTTACCGCCGTTTATCGTCGTTTAGCGTCGTTTAACATCGTTTAAACGTCGTTTAGCACCGTTTAGTGCCGTTTAGCGCCGTTTAGCACCGTTTATCGCCGTTTAGCGTCGTTTAACATCGTTTAGACTTCGTTTAAGGCCGTTTAGCACCGTTTAGTGCCGTTTAGCGCCGTTTATCGCCGTTTAGCGTCATTTAACATCGTTTAAACGTCGTTTAGCGCCGTTTAGCACCGTTTATCGCCGTTTAGCGTCGTTTAACATCGTTTAAACGTCGTTTAGCACCGTTTAGTGCCGTTTAGTGCCGTTTAGCACCGTTTATCGCCGTTTAGTGCCGTCTAGCACCGTTCAATGTTGTTGGCATAATCTAACGTTGTTGTAAACGCGTCGGTCGCTCCACGCTTTACATTGAAACGATATCAAAGATAAACCTTGACCCGAGTCTCGAATTAGACAAATAAAACTTCAAGGAAAGCCTGATCAATTTTCCTAGAAGTTGGGGGGCAAATGATATGGGCTGAAAATAATCCCTAAAAGACACATTTAATGTGGCATTAATTAGACCAAGAATGGTCCAAACGTGGGGCCCGCCAGATGGACCCAAAACCCCAATTATAATATTAATTTCGTAATTAATATTGGGTGAAATAAACAGCTCAGCAATAAGAGTTGGATAAGGATATTATCTCCGTCAGACTTAGCCACCAAGGCATCCAATTCAATATGTAAACTGATTCCTACAAGCAATAGATCTAGAACCTTCCTCAAAGATTTGTCCACCAAGTCTCTGACTCCTACCATAATTCTAAGGCTTCTCAGCCTATATAAAGGGCCAGACCCCTCAACCTAGAACTACGTTTTTGGCTTGATCTTTGATATTCATCAAAGTACGTAGGCATCTTGTGAAGGCAGATTTAGCCTCAAACACAAGAACAGCCATTAAAGCTCGAAGCTCAACCACCCTAGCATTAATTACAAATCGTAACCTAGTTTTTATTCCACAACACCTATTGTGACGATAAACATCCTTTTAAGTATGCATAAAATATTAGAAATATGTAACTAAAGAGGTCGTTATTTTGTGTCTCTATCTCTTGGTCATTTTTTTATAAAGTGTTGATGTCTTTCATGCGATTAGAGTTAGAAAAATACTTAACGAATGTAGTTTGAACATTTTTATAAGGTTTTTCGGATGATCATTTCATAATCTAGTGAAGTGTTTTATTTGTATATAATTATAAATTATGGGATTATGTAAATGTGAATTTTGACTTAATACTACTATTAAGTATTATTGAAATATCAATAATTCGTTTTATTGATTTATAAAAAATGCATTCATGAAAATATGGTTATTGTTATATATGTTAAAGGCGCAGTTCTCACTTAAGTGATGAAATTTTAAAAGTTTTTAGATTTTGAAATCAGAAGGTGTCAGAGCAAATTAAAGAACATAATAGTAAAATTTGATAGATTTAAATGTGGCATATTACCCTATCATAATTTGTTATTTCATATCCGCTACTTACCTCGGATCTCATATACTATAATTCACATATATCTATTAAGTATTCGAATCTTCCAAAAAGGTTTGGGAGAAAGCGATCTATTCATCGATTTAGGACGGTAGTTTGAGAATATTGTAAAATATATCTTCTAAGAAGACAAGCAGTAACAAAGAATATCAATAACAAAAAATATGATCATTCGAAACTTAAAAAAGAGTACTAAGATCCATTTCTCTTTCGGAAGTTATTAGGATATTGAGTTTTAAAAAACTAAATTTTTGGTTGATTAGATTGAAATATATACATATTTTTGACTTGATCGCCATTTAAAATTGCCAAGTATATACATTTAATTTAAGACAAGGGGACATGTTCTTTTAATACTAGTGCATGTAGAACGTTTTCACTTAAAAAATATATATTTCTGTCTTATTTTTGACCAGATCATCATTTTTGTGAAATTTATAAAGTTCATTTGAATCAAAGTGCATACATTGGATATATTATATAAGTGCTTTTATAAATAGTTAAATTAATGAGGATTTTTTTCGCACTACAATTTAACCTTCAAATTTTATGTAAGATCAAAACTCATTTTCCAAATTCCGCATGAAATAAAATAATATAAATTTTACTAAAATGAAGTAGATAGAGAGATTTTTGAAAATATGCAAGTAATAATATGTAAAATTATAAAACAAATATTGAACAAAAGGCATATGATTGATAGATAAATAATATAGGACATTGGTGCATGTATCTATTGAAATATAAAATTTAATCAAATATACATGTAGCCCAATGGTCATAGTGGTGTATTTAAATTCATAAAAAGTTGATTAATCAATATGTCAAAGGTTCGATTCTCATCTGTGTCATAATATTTTTTGGCATAACTTGATATTTAGGGACATTTTTGTAAAACTGAATGGAATAAAATGTGACATGTTGTGGTATTATATAGATAATAGATAGATTGGTCTTGCTCATACTATATAACATGTTAACCGTTAATAATAGATACTCAAGTACAAATTTCTTAAAAACTAAAGAATTTAAAAAATGAGGACTATGCCTTGTTGAACCTCCAAGGTTCGATTCTCCTCTACCACATGTATCAGAACAGATACTAACATACTAGAATTATAACCGTGGCAAAATATATATATATATATATATACACTACTTGCTTAAAGTTTAAATTTGACTTTCTTACATAGAAATTTTTATGGCCCTTATACTTGTTTAATATACTTTTGCTGCGTAAAACTTTTATATACTTTAAATAAATTTAGATTTTTCTGAAATTTCTAGTACGAAATATAAATAAAAGAAAAAAATACATTGAATGCAATTCGTGACAAAGTCGAAGATTGATTTTTTATTGAAAGAAAAACATGTCTTGAATTCTTGGATGGTATATACACCCTATTCATATTTTGGACTAACTTATATCCCAACTTTTTTTTAGCAAGTGGAGAGTAAACTTTTGCAATAGGCAAAAATACCAGCACTATTATTATTATAATATAATAATATAGTATAAATAGTATAGATGGATTAAATTAAAAAAATTTAAGCCAACCGTTATGCCCAAATCTTGGCATATGCCTTGAGCAGGTCTAATGGGCTGAAATAGTGGTCCACAACTTATAACGGACCTAAAGATGAAGATTGGGTCACCAAAGCCCACCACCAGGAGTCAGTACAATATACCATTAAGTACAATATGAGAACCAACGATGTGACGCCCCCAAATCCGAGGTCAGAGATTCAGGTCGTCACGTCACCATCCAACCATATCATACCTGTATTAACTTTACAACTCAACAATACATCCATCCAGACCTCAATCTTACACACAAACAAGTTAGAGCCTCAGAAACGATAATCAAAAGTAACACTAAATATTACAATTCATCTGTACAATCTAGAATCTTGCACACTTCCATTTATACAACTACACTTGAAGACAAGTCTTACTATTACAGTTGAAAACCTATCAGACTTACTCTGTAGTATTTATCAGGAACTAAATCATCTCAGGGGTAAATCTTCTACTCCTCTTCTGCTGGTGCGGAGTTAACCGATCAAATTCTTCTCTTTCTGAAAAGTTTTTATAAAGCAAGAATGAGCTACATAATGCTCAGCAAGTTCACCATTTTGAAAAATAATAATGTGGTTTATTTTGAAAACATTCCCAACTGTATGGGCATATATCCCAGATTTCAAAACATAATTGGACAATATATATGTCCGAGTTTGAATAAAACATTTATACTCACTAAGGAGCTTTAAGAATAACATATGAACCCTTTATAAGGTTCCCATTTCAACATATCTCAAGTTTTAAAGTATATACATATGAGAGTATCATTTTCGGCAAAACACTCTACGGTTAACATACTGTACAGGGAATACATCATTGCAAACCTCTTTCCTTCCATTAGCTTAGAAGGTTTCTCATTCAAAAGCATTTCATTCTTTGAAATAATTGCAAGAGTGCACTAACACATGCCAATCTTTATAGAAAATCTTGCAGTTCTAGATACTGCACGATGTCAATATTTTTCTTATCAAAAGCCACACTATCGGCAACTTGGCACTTAGGCCCAAGAAGCAGTGTTTGAGAATTTTTTTCAAAGTGGAGGATGGGACTTGAAGAAAACATAAAACCTGACAGGGATTGACGATGATCAGTCGCCACATCCAAGTCCAATAATCCGCGGGTCTTCTCTACCGGTAGAAGGATAGAAACTACATCCGTAACTATCCTTGGGTGAAAACTACATCCGTAATCACCCTCGATGAAAACTACATCCGTAATCATCCTTCGGCAACACCTGGGCCGGAATAATAATTGATGGACCGCCTGGCTCACGGCCGCTTACACATCCCGGGAATCGTTCGTCAACGATTCCCACACCTGCCAGAGTCCCCTTTTTCTTTTCTTTTCAAAAATCATTTTGATAGAAAATTCGAGTAGTTGAAGTTCGACCTCAGTCGACCGATAATTCTTGAAATCATACAAGAAGCAAGCCTGACCGGGGGTTTTCGAAAATGTTCTGAGTTCGAAAGAGTTCGAGTTTGAAAGCATTAAAGGTATCTTGGATTAGCTTTGTCTTTAAAATAATGAACAATAATTAATAAATGATATCTTAAGATTTAATATTAATAATTAATAAAATAATTATTTAATTAAATAAGCTTTTAATCCAAGATAGGTATTTTGAGTATTTACGAAGATATAAAAATAATTACTTGAGTATACGATACTCCCCGAATGACCCTTCGGGTTTTCGCAATTTAATTACGATATAATAATATACCGCTCCCCGGTCAATAGTATATACGGACCGCTACGACCTCTATTGCTAGAGTCGTTGTCCGAAGAAAACATTTCATCTAAGTTCAAGGGGTGCAAACATATATGTACTTATAAATCTCAATTTCATCGATACTTCGATAAACATAAACATATGATACGTTTGAAAACTACAAACACAACAGTGAAAGTCCTTATATATGTAAGTTTTGAAAAGTAAACTTGCCTTGGTGTGGTTGGGGTGGTCGAGCGTGCGGAGTGGAATGATCTATACATAAGCAATAACCGTTCGTTAGTACCTTAACAATATCTCTTTAATTGCGGGGTTTTAGGGGGTACAAAATTAACTTAACGACTTCGTCTTATGACACTCTAGCCCCACTATATGTTCATGTCACCACTCGATTACGCTCGTCACTTATTCGACTTAATTTGGTTACCATAACCGGATCATATCCATTACCCCTTAAATCACACTCCCTTAACGACTTTTTCCCTTGCGCGAATTTTACTCTAGTATTTTTATAAAATTGAAAAATACATATTTTAATCCAATTCTTTTTGGGTAGCCTTCACCACTGCATTTACTAGCTTCTCTAATTTTTCCATGATCCTACATAATTTTTTTAGGGTTTAAACAAGGTTCACAAGGGGACCATTTAGTGCAGTCCGGAATCCAGAAACACATTCCACTTCTCAGGCCATAACTTAAAATCTATACATCACCTAGTTATGAACCTTATATTTCTGGAAACTACATTCAAATACCTTTACAACAATATATAGTAGGACCTCAGGGGACAAGATTTGGGGGTTCAAAACCCTCTTACAAGACAGGTCAAGTTCCTGGGAAAACTCAGCATGCTTGTTTCACTAAACCAACCAAGATTCTTACATCCACAACACAACCAACATCTAAATCACCAAGTTCATACTTTACAACATGCATGGAGATACATATACTAACCACAAGCATCAAAATCACAACCACAACACTTAAACTCAAGATCTATATCATCCATCACTTATATATCCAAGATTAACACAAATACACATGGATCTATCATTAAACATCACAAACACTACATGGCCAAGAGGGGTTAGGGTTTTTATACCTTCTTGAGTATCAAGGAGCCTTGGGTATGCCTTACAAATCTCAAGAACACCTTGAATGAGCTCCTACACTCCTTATAATCCAAGATCTAAAAGAAAACTTAACATTGTTACTATTCACCAAAACTTTAACAATTTATATCTTGAAAATTAATAGATGAAAAGGCTTGGAATTCTTAGCATACCTTCCTTATATGATGTAGAGTGCCTAGGAATTTTGCCTTGAATTAAGAATGAGGAGAAGTGGAAGAAAGAAAAATTTTCTTCCTTGGTTTCTTGCTTGGCCGAGAGCTTTATGGCTTGGGGGGGAGAAGAGTTTTTGTGTTTTGCTTTTTGGTTGGTTGAATAATTGTAAAGTGGTTGGGTGATATATGTATTAGTATATAGATATGTATCACATGTTGTAAGTCTAGGTATAGGCCACCATGCCCTCTTGTCTCCCTTGGAAAAAGTAATAACTAGTTACTATTCCTCTTGTCCATTTGGTACTACTAGTTTGCTTTTCCTAACTACTTAGTTGCATGGGACTTGCATGCAATACTACTCCTTGTATCATTATTCTTCCACCAATGCTTGTCACTTAATCTTTAATTCGTATCGTATCTTAATTAATTTCTCGTAATAATATTTTGCCGCGTAGAGATTTCCCTAGTAATTCCTTAAGTACTTAATTGTGTAAATTCCTCGAATATCCATAATTCCTCGTCATAATTCCTAATAAATCTTTTAATACTCTAATCATTCTCAAATCCCAAGTTTTATAAATCTTACTAACAATGAGATTCTTGCCTTCAACAATCTTCCCTTTATCTTTCATAGTGAATGTAACAACATAGTTTCTCAGACAATCAATTCCATTAAACAACAGGGATGGCTAGAAAGGTTCCAAATTGACAATGTCACATGATATTAAATAAAAGAAAATATTACAAAAATTAGGGTTCTTACAAACGACTCCAAGCTGCGGGTCGAGTTCGCTAGCAAGTCCCTAGTACGGGATCGTACCACATCTCTCTGCAAGGTCTAGCGAGGCCTAGAATATTCTTATTATGAAGGCTCATAGCTAAGCCCAGCGAGGTCGCATGAGTAGAAATGAAGGCTCTTAGTTAAGCCCAGTGAGGTCACATGAGCAGAAACATCTCCACACTTGGGACCACCTCGCATGACTAAGCCCGGTAAGGTCGCATGCGAGGCCTATGTGAGCTCTCCATTAGCCTCGCCAGTGAGGCCTCGTGATTCTAGCATCATGTTAGCCATAGGTAACCTTTATTGGGCCATGGGTCATGAGCAGAACTAATGGACTATTAGCATCAGCCCAAAAGTGAGTGGACTTGGGCCAAGACGAGCCCACAGAAAACCTAGCCCGTCTAGGTAACTACTTCTCCAAGAACTACGTGTGGCTTGACTCCCTATAAAAAGGGTAAGTTGACCTCTAGTTATGTTGGATTGACACTTGGCAGCAAGAGAGAATAAGCAGTTTTTCTCTGATATTCAATGAATCAACAAACAAGATCAGCCACAAAAATCATCAATCTCCTTCCGTGTTCTTCGTGTTCTTAGCAAAATATTCATATTTTGCTCTGTGATTCCATTAACCTCCAAAAATATTGTTATACCAATTTCTCCCTATAACACTAACTTAAAATAGATTGAATCATTTTAATGCTTCAACCTAACACATGTACACCATTAATCCTATTTATTTTGTATTTATAAGACTATCGTAGCAACCTAAGTCCATAACTTAAATTTAAAATTTAACTCCCAAAGGGTGAACACTCTCCTGTTGTAAAAGGTGAGCACTTGCAATAATCATTACTGCCCCAGGCTCGATGCGGCCTTTCCAGATCTCTTGAGACATCAATTGAAATATTCTCGAAGGACGAAAATAACAAGACAAAACAAAACATACTAAAACATACGGACCACTCCAAAAGGAGAGACATACATACGCATAAAGCGTTACTTCGCCCAAGGCGATACAATTCGAAAAGTCAAAGATCTCGGATTGACATCAAATTTTGATATGATGTTAATAAGGAGATTTTGAGTCTAAGAAATGTGTTTATTTGATATTTCAAGTTCTAAATCAAAATAGATCTGAAAAGAACTCGAATGGGTTTTTCGAAATTTTTAGGAAAAAATCCCGATTTATGGAAGGATGAAAGGGAATTGTGAAGGTGGGTGAAGGCTTGTTTTGAAAAGGAGGAGGGAGAAGGAAGAAGCTGGTTCCCGGCAAGTAGATAGTTGGGATGTAGTTTCTCCATCTGAATACTGGGCTACCAATGTTTCTTACGTGTTAAGATCAATTGTGATACTACTGTATTTAGGGATATTGGTGCAATTTGGATTTATTGGGTTGTCTTTGATTTCATTTTCAGTTAAAAGAATTTTTCAATTCTGTTTTGTCAAACGATCAGGAAACAAATCAGCTAAGTGTTTTAGCTTGCATTTGTTTTTCAACCTGATCGTATCGTCAGTTGGGGGTTTGTCCCGGCTGTGTGTTTGTTCTAATTAATGAAAATTTTTATTTTTTCTGGAAAAAAAAAATGAGAGAGATAGAGAGAAATAGTTGAAGACATTTTTTCAAAAAAAAAAAAAAGAAATAGTTGAAGACATTTGAATTGGGCTTTTAGGGAGAAAGTCGTATCGTATGTTTTTAATTGAGAGCCCAGTCCAATACTGGCGAATTAGGTTATATTGAAATGCATATAAAACGAAACCTCCATCCAGAATGTAGAGCTGGTGAGTTTTTGGGACTCTCAATCCCCCTCCCACTCCCACTCTCATCTCTTGCTTTGTTTTGTGTTGTGGTATACAATTGGTTTGATTGTAGTTTGTAATATCTAGTATTATGCCCCAATTGTGTTATTGCAAAAGCAAGGAAAAGTAGCCTATGAGGATTGAAAGATTTGCCTACATTGTCTGATGATAACTGACTGAGAAATCTTTTATGTCTGAGGCTTAGCTACATAAACAAACCCTGTAAACTCAATTTTTAACATCAAGTAGTGTATATTCCTTTTGGTTTTGAGTTAATTTGTGGTGTTTTGATTAGTGTTACCGGAGTAATTATTAGTATTACAATTGAGAAACTGAGTGAAATTGTTTTGTTTATGGGCGGCCTGTGATGAATGAAAAAGTATTGCCTACATTGTCTGATGTTACTAAAACATGACAGAGATCTTTCATTGTCTGAGGCCTTGGCCTTCCCTTGGGGTAACTAACATTATTCAACGATTTCTATTAACACTTGATTCAACCTTGTTTGTGTTGTGTTTAGATGCAAAATCAAATAAGCTTCTGTTGTTTTCTCTACAGTAGCTTTTCAATTACACAATTCGGGTGGCAGGGAGGGCAAGGGGATTGCATCAACTGAAAACAAAGACGTGTATCAATGATTTCACACCATTATCAAAGTTTGGAATTTAGGCTTTGACAAATATCCGGCTTGCGAAAATTGCCATTCAATACTTGCCAAAAACTATCGTTTAAAGAAATATTTATATAAAATATTTGAATTAAATTAGCTATTTTTTTATAAACAAAAAGCTTATATATTCTTTGATCATTTTACTGAAAAATGAAGATTGATATTTGGGTCAAGTAGATTGAAGTTCATTTGTAGTGTGGGTTACTTTATCAACAGGAAAAATGAAATCCGCTTAAATAATTTTAAATGGGGCTCGTAGGAGCATTACAAATCCAACTAGCTTCAATACCCGTGCAAGGCACGGGAATATTCCAATTTGATTATATTATTTTTTGCTGATTTTGTTGATGTATTTGTATGTTGACAGTTCGATATTTGATACATTTTACATTACATGTTAGAAAAATTTATTATGATGACGAACAATTTTCGATTTATTTTAAATTTATTTCATCATATAATTTAGTATGATCATAAGTCTGTATATTTTATATTTTCTTCCATCTCTAAGTTGGCAATGTCATCTAAATAATTGTAAGAAGCGAGTATGACCTAAAATGCAATTTTAATACTCGTTATAATTTTCACCACATTTTGGGTATGAGTGACATGAAAGACTCGATAATTTTTCTAGTTTCATACTCTATAATCCCTGCTATATAAAAACAAAAAAACACCATACTCAAACAACTCGTGCAATTTTTGATTTTGAAATAGGACCACACATGACAAAGATACAAAGAATTTACTTAAATGCATCGTGCATTGGACAGACTTCACAATACTGAGACCCCGTTTGACAAATCTTAACTCGACTTATAAGTTACTTATTTCGGAAAAATTTCGTATTTACATGCTTTTTTAGAGAAAAATGTGTATAGTGAGTTTAATATTCGTTATCTTGCAAAAATAAGTTACTTATTTCAGAAAAAAATACATATTTACGTATTTTTTCCAGAATAAGTAAATTATTTCTGAGAAATAAGATTTCTCAAATGGGGCCTAAGTGTTTTTTCAAATATTGCTCTTTTGGGCAAACAATGTTGGAACATGGTGCATAATCCTCATTCTCTGGTCTCAAGAGTTTACAAAGCGAGATATTACCCAAATACTCACCTCTTTGAGGCTCAGAAGGGACGCAACCCGAGTTTTATTTGGCAAGGGTTTGTGACAACGATGAGCTCTCTCAAACAGGGTTTCAGATGGGTGGTTGGAGATGGAGAGGACATTAAAGCAACAAAGGATCAATGGCTTCGAGGAAAGAGGAATTTCAGCGTTGAAAACGATGATCGGTATGTTGGTAGGAGGGATCGAGTTTCTGAGTACATTAATCCGAGCACAAGGAGTTGGAATGTCTCAAAGGTATGTGAGAATTTCATCCCAGAAGATGCTAAGGCTATTTTGTTAGTCCCGATGCCTTCTCGACAAGTTCATGATCGATTTGTTTGGACTGAATCTACTACAGGGGTGTACTCGGCTAAGGAAGGTTATAGGTTTTGGTATAACCAAAATTACAGTACATCTGCACTCACCCAGTGTCAAGGTTGGAAGAAAATTTGGTCCATCTTTATTCCTCACAAGATAAAAATCTTTATTTGGAGGTTTTGTCGGAATACTATCCCGATTCGATCAAGACTTAGTTCAAAAGGAATGAGTTTATCTACAACATGCCCTATGTGCAATGTAGATATCGAGCACCTCGTGCATGTGTTTTTCGAGTGTCCATTTGCCAATGAATGTTGGAATTATGTGGGTATGGTGTACGACATGAACTTGGTTGAGAATGCTTCAGAGTGGCTCCTGCATATGGTATCTATGTCTAAGCATGAGGAGATTACTAAGATTTGCATAGTTCTTTGGGCCATCTGGTGTTGGCGAAATAAGAGAATTTGGGAAGGAAAACGCGTGAGTGCTGAAATAGCTATTGATAGTAGCTTTAACCATGTAGAGGAATGGAAAAAAGAGAGGATCAGGACCAATAGTAGAGATCAGAGCTGCCAAATTCAAGTTAAAAACCTGGTGCATAAATGGAAGCCTCCTGATCCAGGGGTCTTAAAAATTAATGTGGACGCCTCGTTTCGCTCATCTTTGGAAAATTTCACAGTTGGCTTGGTGCTTAGGAACCATGAAGGGAAGTTTCTAGCTGGGAGATGCAAATGTTTTGAGCCTACGACGACAGTGCTAGAAGCCGAAGCAATTGCAGTTCGTGAAGCTCTCTCGTGCATCAAAATGAAGCATTTACATAACCAGAAAATGGAGCTAGAGAATGATGCAATTCTTGTTGTGCAAGGTGTTAAGAAGAGGACAGGAAATTTGTTGGAGGTGGGGGAAGTATTTGATCAATGTAATATGCTCCTGCAAGAGTTAGTACATACTTCCATAAGTTATGTTAGGAATCAAGCTAATAGGGTAGCGCATGAAATTGCGAGGTTGCCCTGTCTAGTTAATTACCATGTTGATTTGTCGTCTCTCCCTGATTGCTTGGCAGAGACTGTATTGAGGGATTCTACGTTTTAATGATATTTTGCTTTTCTTCAAAAACAAAAAAGTGTTTTTTCAAATAATTAGAGTAATGAGATTTTTTTTCCTAATAAACGACCCTCTAAATATTCTATAAAATATTTACATTCAATTTTTAACTTTTGCATTAAATAAAATGATATAAGTTTTATTAATAGAATAAATATATTATTCATGTATGCGTATAGAGATATATAAAATTATATAAAATTTATTTGGCACATGATATGTGAATAATATGGGGCACTTGAGCGAAACAATTATTTTTTCTTGATTTTTATAAACAGCATTGCTACTAAAACCAATGTATTCTCATATTTAACGAAATAGGCATTTGGTATAGCGATTGTAGTGGTGAACTAAATTGATTAAAATTTATTTAAATTATGATGTAAAAATTAATGACACATGATATGTGAATAATATGAGGCACCTGAGCGAAACAATTATATTTTCTTGATTTTTTTAAAAAGCATTGCTAGATGAAACTAATGGATTATAATATTTAACCAAATAGGCATCTGGTATAGTGGTTGTAGTGGTGAACTAAATTTATTAAAATTATGATTTAGATGTTATGGGTTCAATTCCCAACAACATGAATACATTTTAGTATTTTTATTGATGTTAACTCTTGGGGGCATAATTGTAAAACTATAATAAATTGAGGACATAATTGTAAATTACACATGAGTAAAATGTAACATGTTGCCCTATTATATATATAGTAGATTGATAGAATATTAAGAGTTAAGACTAATAAAAAACATAGAACTATAGAAACGAAAAGGGAACAGGATTCAGGACATCAGGTGAAACGGGCCGATAAAAGCAAATGCAGAGAAATGTGACTAGTATAGCCTAGGCCGTACTTAGAAAACATTGGGCCACTAATCCTATGCTTCATAATTTTTTACACTCGAGCAAGTCCAATGCAATGTTATTGTTATATTATAGCATAAGTGCTAAAAAACTATCTCCAAAGGGGTACTATAGTTGAATGTATCCTCGGTGCTATTGCTATATTATGCATCCTTGGTGTTAAATTTGAAACCAATGATGTATTTAGAGCAAGTCCAATGCTAAATGCTAAATTGCTATTGCAATTGCTATAATATAGAACCAAAAAGTGAATTTTGGTGCTAAAATAAAATTCACCCTCCAAAACTAGTTCTATAACTAGTTTTAAATTTACCCAACTCTTTTAACTTTTACCCAACTCTTTTAACTTTTATTGAATATTCTCAACAAACTCATCTCATTCTAGTTAAATGATGATGTGACATGGATGCATAAATGCATCATTGGTTTCAAATTTAGCACCAATGATGCATAATATAGCAATAGCACCAAGGATGCATCCAACTATAGCACCCCTTTGGAAATGAGTTTTTTAGCACTTGGTGTTATAATATAGCAATAGCACCAAGTATAGCATTGCATTGGAGTTGCTCTTATAGAACTAGCTTTAGAGGGTGAATTTTGTTTTTGCACCAAAATTCACTTTTTGGTTCTATATTATAGCAATAGCTAGGGGAGAGCAAAATTTTCCAAACCCACCCAAACCGCCCAAACCAGAATTTACGGTTTTGTGACGGTTTGGGTTGGTAACGGTTTCGAATTTTTAAAAACCGAAAAATAATGGTTGGATTCGGTTTGCCTTGTCAAACCGACCAATATAACCCGTTCCACCCGAATATATAATAATATATATTAATTTCTTTTTATTATTATTTAAGAAATATAATTCAAAATAATAATTAATAATATAATTAATATTATTTAAGTATAGGGTCTATTTGGTACTATTTTTAGCTCAAGCCATGCTAAGCTGAAGTAGTCGTCAGTCCATACCCCCAAGATTACTATCCTGTACTTGAGTCCAGTTTTGTTGCACCCAAAAATTAGTTTTTGGCTTCTTCAAAAATGCTGGTGAGCTCGTATCTACACAATTAATAAATTTTTGCAGGTAGTCAGCAGCAGCAGCTAGTCTAATGTATCAGTCATACGAAATCAAGTGGCCTGATTTATAGAAATTACTTTCTATCAAAACTATACCATCTAATTTATTTTAGATATAAAATTCTTTTGGGATTATATTTTATGAGGCTTGTACGTTATTTTGCTGGTTCTTAAGACTTTGTAACTTATTTACCAGATTTTTCATTTCGATGATATTTTGTGATGTCAGTCCATTGATGCATTGTACATTTTGTGTCGATTAATTTTTTTGCAAGTTTAAATTTTTTTAAGTGGTTTAAAACTCAATCCGTCCAAACCAAACCGTTATAATTTGGACGGTTTTATTTAGTACTAATGGTAACGGTTATGGTAACGGGTTGCTAAATTCCAAAACCATAAAATATGGGTTGGGTGGTTTAGTCCTTTCAACCCGACCATTGCTCACCCCTAGCAATAGCAATAGCAATTTAGCTTCTAGTATTGGACTTCCTCTAACAAAATAGGTTTATGTTGGATTTGACTACACCCATGTCTACATTTATTTGATTTTTTTTATATTAGATTTGTTTTTTCTTAAGGAATTTTGTTGAGCTAGACTTTTTTTTATATTGGATTGGATGAGATTGTATAAATTGTGTTTTATAATAAATCGTCGGATCTAATTGTATTGATTTTCAATAATTCAATCTATTATCTATTATATATATAATGCCACAACTTGTACTATTTTAATCCATCTTAAATTACTATTTTGACCCTCTACATTCATTAATACACATCAATAAAAAAATCGTATTTAATATGTGCATTCATTAATATATATCATTTAGTACTATCTATTTAATTATAACACTTTCGTTACATTGCAATTAACTAAGCATTCGAAGAAGTTTGTGCCTCGTACGAATATAAAAGCCATAGAACTCATTATAAGTGATCTAACATTATTGAAGAAATAATATTGGAACATTAACTTCAGATTGCTAACTACATATTTTTGTTATGCAATTTACAGAATAAATTAATTTTGTGTACTATAATTTAGTATTTTTACTTTATAGAAATGTGTCTAATACAATATGTTATTTATACTTTCATGGCTTTGGTGCATTACTTGACATTCTGTAATATCAAATACAACAAATACATGACTCTGAGCACTTTGGAAAAATAAAGGGTACATCTAAATGTTTTAACCAAAATGGGAGATCTTGAAAATGGGACAAAATAAATGTTGGTTAAAAAAGAACGCGATAAACTAAAAAGAATTTTGATCATCACAATATTAATTGCTAATATTAATATTAAAACGTAATGAGAAAAACTGCAATATCAATTCTATATCTTAAGAGGACCAAACACATAACTCCCACGAGCACTCAATTTACACACAGCAAAAGAATTCAGAATGAGAACTGCCAAAAAATTCATTGGATACAAACCCTAACTCGTTTTTTAACTATACAGAATTCTATTCAATAAACAAATACACATAATTTTGGTGATTTGTGTGTGTACGGTCAATTAAATTGTATTTTTTTACGAGTTCAATAATTAATTTTTGGGGTTCAATATTTTCATTTTGGGTTTTATAAATATTCAGAACGACTTATACTTACTTAGGGTTTAGGGTTGTAAACAACCCTAAATCCAAAACCCTAACTTATCCTGATTTTTAAAAATTGGGGCTGCCCCTGATTTTTTAAAAATCAGGCCGCCGAATTCAATTTTCTAACTAAATTTTTTAAATTTTATCTATATTCTCTTGGGATTTCAACTGTTAACTTTTGGGGTTCAACAGTTCCATTTTGGGTTTAGAAATATTCAAAACGACGAATAAACCGTATACGAGCTTAGGATTTAGTGCAAATACTAATTATTAATATTATTTTATTTAATCAAATGATTTCGAAATATCTAAGTTCACTACATATCATATATCACTAATTTATACTAAGCTATAACATATAAAATATCTTAGAAATCAAAATACGAAATATTATTCATTCATCACCCGACATACATAGCATATTTATGACATACAACACGTGTGATTGGTTAGCCTTGTGGTAAGGTGGTGTGCAAATGAATGGAAAGACCTAGGTATTTAATATCTACTTAAATATTACATAATTAATTACATCAAACTAATAATAGCCATTAACTTTCGCGACGCATATATTCAGACTAAAATTCTTGGATAAATTAATACATAATTACACCAATATATGAATAATAATCGTATAGAAATATTCATAAAATTCAAAAATTGGAACTAATCGATTGGGTTGGCGATTAGAAATTAAGCGTGGGAATAACAAAAATATTAAACGTATATATTTTAATTTATAATTGTATTTAATATATTAATCATATTTGTAATAAAATATATTATTTAAAAGTTCATAGCGAATAACCAGATTTAAAAGTTCATAGGGGGTTATTGATTTTGAATAATTCAATTTCATTATAAAGGGTTATTGATTTAAAAGTTGATTGTTTAACTTGTTCTACCCTCTTTTTTATTTTTTCGAAACAAACTTGTTCTACCCTCTTATTTTATTTAAAATTTCTTTTTATTAATTATAATTATATACTTTTGTTTACAAAAATAAAACTCTAAAGTGCGTTAAAAGTCAAACATCATAAACATTAAAATACAAAATTTCATCAAAATGAAGTTACAAACATGTGCTTATAATCTTTAAATGAAATTAAAATCTTACTCTGATTATTTTACCCAAAAATTACGATTTTAAATTTAATAATTGGAAAAGGAGGGAACCCCAATAATATTCATATATGGGAAAAAAATATTTTAACTTCACATCATCATCAAATAACACGAAATGCAGAATAGGAAAGGTTGTGGGCGAGGACTAAGTTGGGCTTTAACAACCAAAGTCCGTTACCTATTATATTCTATTATATAATAAGAGTAACAGAGATAATACATAAGTTAAAGGTTCAAAACTTAACAACAACATATATTTTATATATTAAATTTAAGTCACTAATACAAAACTTAATTAATAAATGCACTGAGTTTATACTTCTGATTTGTTTATGGTTCGGTCTAAAAATCTTTTAATCATATCCTGTCTATACTTGTTTTGTGAATAAATACGTGCATAGTTGTTAGTTAATTATATCTTATTATATGATATCCTTATATATAATAAGCATAATTGTGATTTTATCCATAATTTTGGTGACTGTATTACTGTAATAATCTCAGCCATCCAATCTATTATTTTTAAAAATAGACGATCAAGATTAAATCATATTAAAAAGAAAATTATAATCTAAAAAGGATATAATTAAAATATGTTGTATTAGAATTGAATTTTAAAAAGAAAATTATAATATGAAAAGCATATAACTTAAAAAGGATACAATTGAATTTTATTTATTATTTTATTAATATTAAAAAAAGTTCATATTTATTATTTTGGCTATATGTCGAAATCTAGAAATTAGATTTGGATGATTTTACAGCCCACACAAAGCTTATAAAATTATCTTTAATTTATTGATGATTTAACAATTATTATCGAAATGGAAAAACTCAGAATCTCAAGAGAAAATATAATTACTATTTTTTACATTAATCATATTCAATGTAGAAGACCTACATTTATAATTCTATTCAATGTAGAAAACCAAATTATATATAGTTTAAATCATTGACATACACTTTTTCGTATTTCAATATAAATACACTTTTTAGTTTACATGTTAAAAAATAAAACGTTTTATGTCCATGATCTAACGGTTAAAACGTTAAAACGTATTTCAATATAAATACACTTTTATGTTAAATCAAACGTTTTTCATCTATTTTCGTTCCTGTCCTTGCTACTGGTTCTTCCCCATGATCTAACGGTTCTTATTTATTTTGTCGTACTGAAAACCAGATTACCGACTACCAACATTTTGGACAAAATCACTCTTACACTTATTATTAAAATTGTATTTGGTTGTTAGTAGAAATCTCTTCAAATAATAAGAAGGGTATTTTGATAATCAAAACGAAATATAAGTAGATTTCATAAATCGAATAGAATTCTCTCTTTTGTTTCTGCGTAGTTTTAATTAGAAATTATTGTTAAACCATCTCTAAATTAAAAAATATTTTATTAATTTCGTGTGGACTGTAAAATCGTCCAAATCGAATTTTAAGAATTGATGATATGGCATAATTATTGAATTGAACGTGTAAAATTTTATATATATATATATATATATATATATATCAATTTTTCAACAACAATTTTAATATACAAATTAATAACATATAAATATTAAAAAATTTAATATAATTATAAATATTAAAAAAGGAAACGTGCATTGCAGGGATTATAAAGCTAGTAACTATAACTTAAAAAGGCATCACTTTCCTTTTCCTTTTTCGGGTTAAATTGATAATTCCTCATTATATTATATAACAATTTTTAGTTGAGTTATAATATCAAAAACAAAATTACAATTACATTATTAAATTACAATAATTTGCAATCACATCATTAAATTTCGAAATGTTTACACAACAATTAAAAAGCGTTGATTATTAAAAAAAAAATCGTCAAGATATGCCACATCAACTGTGACGTGATCATCACGTTAACGCCCATGTCATGACTTAAAATTTTTGAACCTAATTTATCACTAAACGATTTGCTAACCTTTAAATGGATCATTCAGTGGAAAAAAAATAAATTTTTACAAAAAAATATATTTTGTTCAATAAGTAAATTATTGTTTTTATAAGTAAATTGGAATACAACAAAAAAATTACTCAATAAAAATATTATATTTTCTCCCTTTTATTAGAATTATATAGGTATGTTCCATTTTAATTCTGTGGTAAATTATAAGCATTAAAAAATTTGTAAAAAATATGTGTGGGTCAAAATCCATTGATGTTGGACTCTTCGAAAAATCTTTTTGTTCTCTACAAGTATTTTGTTTTAAATTTGTCCGAAAAATATCCTTTAAAGTCAAAAAATTTAGAACAAACAATTTTAAAAAACAAACATTTATAAAATTTACATTTCTAGTACGATTAGTCGATGTTAAAAAAAATACAATTAAAAAAAATATATGATTGAAAAATGTGCTATTTAATAAATATTCGGTTGTTGGTATCGATTTAAAAGTGTGTGTATTAAATGAGTAACTTTTATTTTAAATTTAACTAAATTGTAAACATTTGGGAGAATTTAAAATTTGAAAAAATTTATCTTTTTTGTTTTAAATCATAAAAGAATGAGTTGAAAATTTTGAATTAATATTAAAATTAACGATGACCTGGCTGAAATTGATACAAAATTGAGTGATGAATTTGCTGTTAAAATTTTATTTAATATGTCACGTTAGTGTTCAAATTACTTTTCTGTTAAATTTTTAACGATACCAATGATATTAATCTAAATTAAAATTTTACATAATTTAATATTTGAGATGGTAATTTAGTTGAAATTTTTTATATGCTACAATAACGAATTAACCATGAATTCTGTTCTAATTTAAAGGCATCACTTTATCTAAAACGAAAATAAAGATATTGATACTCCAATTATGGAATAACATGCGAGAAAGAAACTTCACTCGGATTAGAGCATTTCCTGTTGGTTAAAAATAATTTGCTAAGAGCATCTCCAATGGAAGAGACCCCTTAGGTAAATTTTAAAATTAATTGCCATAAATAAGAATTATAAAGAATGTGTAAAAAAATTTACACTCCAATGGGACAAAACTGTTATCTATAGTTATAGATAATCTCTTATATAATCTCTTGATGTTGGCTATATTTGTCGAACCTCTAGAGACCTGTAAGAAGATTACACATCATCTATTACCATAATAAAATAATACCTTCTATTTATAACAACTTGAAATAATAATAACATACCATTTTTAAAAAATAGCCAATCATTATAGCCAATACCATCGGAGCACAACGCCTTACAGGTTCAGTAAATTTTACATAATCAATATTTTATATCATTTTAGCCAACCAATTTAACCAACACCATTGGAGATGCTCTAAATGATATAAAATATTGATTATGTAAAATTTGTCGTACCTGTAAGATATTGTGTTCCGAGGGTATTGGCTATAATGATTGACTATATTTTAAAAAATGGTATTTTATTAATATTTCAAATTGTTATTAATGAAATATATTATTTTAATATTGAAATAAGTGATGTGGCAATTCACTACGGACCTGTTTGGGGTTCCATTTCTTAGCCAACTTATGGTTTATAAGGTCTTAAGAACTTATGAGGGGTGTTTGCCAATTTAAGTTTTAGCTCAACTTATAACTTATATGTTCATAAGTTGAATGTTAGGAAATCCTAACATTCAACTTATGCTTATAACTTATTTCTCGATACACGTAATATATAATATCCATCAAATCTTTAAAATCATATATCTTTTGATACGTTCATTAGAAAATTGATATGTATATATCAAATTACTCTACTCATCGAGATCTATCCATTGACATCCATTGATATATATTAAAAAATAAATATTTTGAAAATAATAAAAAAAGTTAACTTATATGTTCTGATTTACCAAACACTCTACTGATTTATAGGTTCTAATTTACCAAACACTTTACTGACTTATAAGTTCTGCTCTACTTATCATTTATATGACATTTATGCTTATAAGTCATAAGCTGCTCTTTTTAAGATACCCCAGCCACCCACTACAGGTCTTTAGAGCATCTCCAACGGGATTGACTAAAATGATTGAAAATACTGATTATGTAAAATTTACTGAACCTGTAAGGCGTTGTGCTTTAATTGTACTGGCTATATTGATTGGTTATATTTTAAAAATAGAATGTTATTATTATTTTAAGTTGTTATAAATAGAATATATCATTTAAATATGGTAAGAGATGATGTAGAATCTTCTTACAGGTCTCTGGAGGTTCGACAAATATAGTCAACATCACGAGGTTCACTAAAAATATAGACAAGGGAAATGCCCATTAGAGTTGATTCTTTCTTTACATAATCTCTTTAATTTTTATTTATAGTATGTTTTAATTACTTTTAACTAAGGGTTCTGCATGGTTGGAGATGCTCTTAGAGGTTCGACAAATAACCAAAATCAAGAGATTATCTATAATTATAGAGAAAGCTTTTATCCCATTAGAATGACTAGTTTTTTACATTTTATATATAAATTTTATTTTTTGAAAGTCAGGTAGGCTTTTAGCTAAGGAATTGGTATGGTTGAAAATGCTTTTATAGATATTAACCATTGGGCCATGGACAGGGTTAAAATAAATTAATTTTAATATAGGACAGCACAATTATATAAAAGTTGACATTAAGTGCTACCCTTATGGTTCCTGGTCCCTGACAAACGTATGTGAGGGACGTGTTATATAACATACGGCTTTTCAGCCGTTGGATCAATCATCCAACGACTGTGATTTTTAAAAAAATTTGCACCGTATCGCAGAAAGTTTCTGCGGTACGGAGAAATTACCAAATTGCCCCTGTTTTCATACCAAAAATCTATTGTTCACCGTACCGCATAAAATTACTGCGGTACGTGAACAGTGGGGGCATTTTGGTAATTTGTTCGTACCGCAGAAAGTTTGTGCGGTACGATACAAATTTTTTTTAAATCAGAACTGTTATATCATTTGATCCGACGATTCTGAAACAATATGCTAATTAAACCGCGTGTGAGAAACGGTTGCCACGAACCACCCCTGCCTTTATATCCCCAACTTTCAACATTTCCTTTATCTTTAGGAGGGAGCTATCATTACTCAACGACTCAACATATTATTTCCCATTCATGTAAAAGAAAAAACTTAGTATTTCCCATTCTTTCATAAAATATTTTCTCATTCTCTGCATACACAAACTTTTATTTTCGTAATTTAATTCTGAAATTCTCGATATTTTTTAAAAAAGAATCAACTTTGAGAAAATGTTTTACCGAGCTCCGATTAATCTCCCCAAAATCCATTAATTCGATTTCCGAAATTTAAAGTTATGAGATTTAGTAGCAAAAGTTATACCCAAAATAGCCTTGATGCATTAGAGGCCGTTTGAGATTGTTTAAAATAAGTTACTTTTGGCTTAATGGAGGTGTTTTTAACTTAAAGGAGAAAGTAATGTTGTTTACTTTAAGTTGAATGAAAGTGTTTGGGTAATTTTACTTAAAGTTAAATGGGGATTTCATAATTTTGACTTAAAGTGAAATTTGACTTAAAAAATTTTTAAATTCATAATATTTGAACTTTACAAGAATCGTGAAAAAAAAAAAACTTGATAAGTCATAAATCAAAAGCAGCTAAATGGAACTTATGAATTAAAGCAATTTTTTAACTTAAAATCGGCTTAAAATCGAGGTTGCCAAATGGATAAAAACGACTTTAAGCTATTTTTAACTTAAAACCGGTGGACGCAAACACCCTGTTAGTCGTTTGGATGGCATATGAGTGAAAGTTGCCATGATTATAGTGAAAGTTGTTTGGATGGCATATGAGTGAAAGTTGCCATGATTATAGCCTTGATGCATTAGTCGTTGTTTGGATAGCAACACATGATTATAGTAGAACAAAGTTGTATGCATTTTCCATATAAGTGGTCTATAACAACTTTACGACTACAATACCGTTTTCAACCTTACCTCTATAGTCTAAATTTGTTTTTACATGAGCTACGATTCATTAAGAAAAATATATTAAAATCAATATGTTAGAATATAATATAAAATTCATATAAGGTCTCCCTCTAACATATGAGTTGGTTACTTAACACAACACCCATGATTCAGTATCATACTCCTAATTTTATTCGCTTGCTTATATTATTATATTATTATTTTATTTACTCTACTTGTTTGAAGCTTCTTTCTCTGTGAGGCATTAAACAAATGATCCACAAAGACTATAAATCAAAAATAATATCTAAAAATAATGTAATGGTGTCCTCGACCTCAAGGTTATACTCAGTGACCAAAAAAATAAATATTTAAGGGTGTCGATTGATCCCTTTTGCCCTTACTGAGATCAGCTCTCGTTATACTGGGCCTAGTATGTAGCTCACATGGGGGATGTCCACATGCAACCACTACATATGTGCCCTAGTAGGTAGTGTGCATATCATGATCCACCTGTTTATCTCACTGGCCTCCTCCCATTCCATTCCAGAACCATCGCAATAGTAAAAGTCTCATATACACACATCCTCATATCGTATTGTATTGTATTTCTCCATTAATTTCCACAATTTTTATTAGCTTGTATTATTCTCATGGTACATTTAATAATGTCTACATTTTTTTTATTTTTTTTATTTTTTTTGAAATAAACGTACTTGCATAAATCAAACTTCCTCAGAAGTAACAGTACAAGCAATTTATAAGTACAATATGCACGTATAATGTAATCGTAATAATTCAATATAATTTAGAAAAAATACGAATGTACGTAACTACAAGAAAGTAAAATTATAAGTTACATGGACATTGGGGGTGTTTGGGGTATAGCTTTTATTTTAAAATGAATAAATATTATATAAATAATAAATAGAAAAATATTTATAAGTTATAAAGATATTTGGATATAGTTACTTATGAATTAGTGAAGTATTTGTTAAATTAAATCAAGAAATAATAATTTAATACATAATCTGAATAAATGCATTTTAAATTAAAAATATAAATTATTAAATAAGTAAAAAAATCAAGTAAATAAGAAATAAGTTGGGATGAATGTATACATTTTTAATAATATTCAATTTAACACAAATCATAAGTTGGGTTCATAAATTGAATGAATAATTCCTTTTTATAAATTTTTATCATTTCATAATCATTGTTCTAAAAACTTCCGATTCAACCGTTAATCCCGATTAATCCTCTACAAAGTGTCCGGCCAATTCAATTTTTAAAATTTCCGATTAATCTTTACGATTACTTCTTGACCGAGATATTTATAATAAATTAATAGAATTAAAATAATATATTAATTAAATATGAATTATATGCTTTATGATAAATAAATACATATTACTTAATAAATAATTAATAGAATCATAATAATAAACTAAATAATATTATAATATTAAAATATATTCAATTTTTATTCCAATTAATCTTTTCGATTAATTCCCGATTTAGCAATTAATCCTTGCAAGATCTTTTTACCAATATTGTCCGATACCCAAATTCTTTAACACTGCTTATAAATCATAAATTAGCTTATTTTTTCTAAGGAAACATGCCCATTGTTTCTGTTTTGCGGTTTGGCAAGGTGAAATTATTTTGGTTTACCACTGGTGGGATTAATTGGAGTATTAATGGGATATTATAATAGTATTTAATATATTAATTTAATTTATAATTAAACATTTTATTTTAAATAAATTTATAAAATTTACGGAATTTTAAAAATCGAATTGATTAATTACCTTACCGAAAATTAATTGGAAGGTAATCGACTAAATTGGATATTTTTAGAATCATGATCCCACATCCCATGTCTATTTACGACCTAGACTATGATTACCCATCGGGTTCTTTGAAATTTGGCCGTTTGGTGCAGCTCTGCTTCTCGTGATTCGCGTCCCAAGTTTCAAATTTAGCCTTCCTCGTTCAAATTTAACCTCATCCACTTCTTTACTGTTTAATTTTCCTTCGCCACCGGGTAATTACTACTTCCTACGTCTTTTATTACTTTTCCTATTTGTGCTAGACGCATTTATCAACACATATTTTTTATTGTTAATATCTATCATGTTAGTATTAAATATAAAAATTTCACTATATTAAATTATTCATAAATATGAATCAAACAAAATCACTCATAATTATATTTTATCTTATAAATTATGCATAAATTAGTAGTCAATCGCTTATAATGAATAGAGTCAAAACAGGAAAAACAATATGAGACTGAGGGAGTATCTTTTTACTTTCATCCACGTGGATCTAGTAATTTTCATTTAAAGCGACCCCCTTTGTTTTTGTAAAAAATTAAATAGAAAATATTAACTATTTTAAAAAATTCTGAAATGTTGATGTGTAATTTTTTTTAAAAAATATAAATTTACATTTTTTCTATCATTTTTGAAATTTATCTGGTAACTGTCAACATTTTTTTAAAGAAAATACCGTACTGATGAGTAATCAAGATTATGAAAATTTGGATAATTAATCGGGATTAATTTTATACTCTCATTATTATATTAAGACCAAAAATTCACATTGAAAATATGAATGTATCGTGATATCGAGTATTAATTTAATGAATTTTTACTGTATTACTAAAATTCCATGTTAACCGGAGCTGGGTAAAAAGAATATTAAAGAATAATTTGAAAAGATTGGTGAGAGTATAATACATTTTGTACAGGAGATAAATATCAAGATCATCACCCATTTCATTTAAAATTGGTTGAGCTTACCTCTGGTCGACCCAGAGGTTCTGGGTTCGATACTCGCTTACCACGAGATTTGTCAATGAACAGATACTCATTGTAAAAGGCTATAAGCCAAAATATTCAAAAAAAAAAAAATATCAAATTAGTCATTTATTGTAAAATGATTCAGTTTAATCATCAATTTGGAAATTTGTATCATCTTAATTATTTAAAAATTGGAAATTGGTATCATTTTAGTTATTCTCATATGATCTTTTTGATATAAATTTTAAAAATAGTGATTAAATCGAATCATTTTCACATTAAATAATATGCTTGATATATTTATGAAACTAATGATGATTTTGATATTTACCCCTTTGCAAAGTCTTCCGCTCTTGACCTGATTCTGCCACTGATTCCATATACATGTCCTGTATGATTTTGATATTCCATATACACTACCATAGTACCATGCCACTCTCATAATTGACAACTTGATAAATCATTCAACTGTTGGAGATTTCAAGCTAAGCACAAAACAAAATGTTTAAAAATAAACTCAGTAGTAATTAAGTAGTCTCCGTAGGAGTATACAAAAACCAGTTGAACTTGTATAAGATAAATGATTAGTCACTAGTACTGATTAGTGCATAGTTTTCGCACATCTAAGTTCCTAAATCCTATGTAAATTTTGTCAAGAACGAAAACAATGTTTGTCTTTTGTTCCTTTTCACTAACCCATATGAATCTGCTGCTCCAAAATTAAACTAGTACTAGTATCCTTATGCTCTTTGGAAATTGTGTTGTCAGTGTTCAACAAAATTGACTACTACTGTATAATTTATAATACTATGGGAGCACTGATGCAGTCTCCAGTTTGATTTGACCACTGTCGCATGCTCCATTGCGTTGTTCCTAGTTTTATCGTAGTATCCATAACTCATCAGTTAAATTAACAAAACTTAATTTCCATCAAACAGCTTCAGCACGTTTAATGTAAATCGATGGTGATGTCCAAGAAGCAGGCAAAAGCAGTATTAAATTTTAAACGGATTGATTATTAATTTTATATCAGAACTCGATTTTAAGGATTGGTACAAGTATGATTACATCTAGTTTGTAAATTTCAAAAGCATAATCCCGCAAAAACTATGTTTGCACACGGTAGAAATAATCTTTATGGAGAATCAATTATATATGTATGAAACATTCACAAATTAGCAAAGAAAAAAAAATATTGTAGATTGATATTGGTCGTGTTTGGTAATTAGCCACTTAACTAACATGTTAGACGGAGTGAATTGAATTAATTGTTTTATTAACAAATTTGAATTTGTTGTTTTATTAACGAATTGAATTGTTTATTTCGCATGAAAATGTAATTAGCTATTTCAATTAATTTTTTTATTTAACTAGATACAACTATAATTCTTTAATTGAAATTTTTTTCCCAAGTAATCTTTTCAAAAGTAATTCATTGAATGTAAACCGTCATTTCAATCGATCAAATATTAATATTAAAGATCATATTGGATTAAACTTTTAATCTAACTCAAATATTTAATTTTATCTCAGAACACCTAAAAGGTATATGATTGTCACAAAAATCTCAAATGGTACTATCTGTTAGAAGAAAATTTATTAAATTCAATTTACAAACTTCAAGATTACTCATTGAAAAAAGTTCAAACTATTAATCAAGTCTCAGTGAAATATTTGATAAGAAGTGGATTCTTTTAGAGTGATAGAGATTTCCACAGTGACAGTGATAGTACAGACATAATGAAAAATGAGATTAAAGAGATTTAATAAGAGTAGAGAACCATAATTTAAAGTCAGAAATGAAGAACAATCATTGGAGTTAGTTGCTCATGAACCAGACAGTACATAGAGCATCAACAATAATTCATAATTGTTCTCTATTATTTTCAGTGGTCCAAAATAGTTTTGGTTATCAAGAATTGATGATAATTCTATTATTAATTAACTATATCATTAGTTGATTTATTTAATAAATTAACTATGCAATAATTAATTTATTTAATAAATTAATTATCAAGTTAATTAATTATTGAATTATTAATTAATAAGAAAAGAGTTTAGAAAAATTGTATTAGTAAGAGTATGTTATACTCACCGAGTTATACTCTTACGAGTTTAACTTTCATACTCTTGTAAGAGTATGTATACGCTTATCGACCTGTCTGTGTTATACTCTTACCAGCTGCTTGTTATACTCTTACCAAGACAGATGCTATACTCTTACCAACTCAATGTTATACTCTTACCGAGTTGAAGAAAGGAGTTTATACTCTCGCCAAGCCATTTTATGTTATACTCGTACCGACCTCTCCATACTCTTGCAAATCCAATTGCATACTCTTTCATGAGTTAAATGATTATAGATTTGGCAGGAAGTTGGTTCAAGATTGATAAAGATCAAATCTGGCGACTAAGAAACAACAACTTATCATAATATCTCAAAAACACAACAGACCAAGAAAATATCTCTCATCCTTATTATTCTTCTACAAGAGCATTTAATTCATAGAAAATCAAAAGCTTAGTGATTGTAATATTTTATACGTTCAAACTTGATTACTTGTAACTCTTGTACTAATTAGCGAGTTTTACTCCTAATTTATATTTTTTTTATCAACAAATCTAAAAAAGTTCATGTCGAATTTTCTAATTTGTTTTTAATAACTATATTTTACTCTGTACTGTGATTATAACAATCCTCAAGTTTAATATATCTTTATATTTAACTTGAACTTTGTTTCATTTAATTTCGCACAAATTTGTTTAATCAAGTTTAAATCAATCGAACAAATTTCGATAAAAGGTATAGTTGTATTCAACCCCCCTTCTACAATCTTACAGGACCTAATAATTGGTATCCGAGCCATTTGAATGAAGTACAAATCAAGATCCTACTTTTACTTAATTAAAAATCAAGCCCGAATTTTTAACTCACTTGAAAATTCATCATGTCAAAAGTTGGTACTGTTAAGATACCTATGTTGATAAAAATAATTATGATTTGTGGAAGAACAAGATGATGCTCTTTCTTCAAGTTGTCAATCCTAAATATTTGGGAGTGTTGAAAAGAGGACCAATTCTACCTATGGTCTATGAATAAGAAGTAATTGTTGCTAGAGTCGTTGTTATTCCTGCAAGGGCTTATCAAAAGGATTCTAATTCCTTTACTCCTAATGAAAAGAAGGATGCTGCACTTGATATTAATCTACAACTCATTTTATTGGAATCCCTGGATCCTGTAATGTACAATCATATTGTGAACTGTAAAGATGCCAAACACATTTGGGAGACCATTGAAACTATCAATGAAGGAACATATGAATTTAGGGAGAACAGATTAAAGATCCTAACCTCTGAGTATGAACACTTCAGATCAGCCTCTGGTGAAGGTATTCAAGAAGTGCTTGAAAGATATAACAAGATGATCAACAACTTGCATCTGCATGGCAACTATTATACGCTCAAAGAGATTAACAAGAAGTTCCTGTCTTCTCATCTAGAACACATGATCACTGCTATAAGGGAGTCCAGGGATATGAGTGAAGTTTCCCTGGAAGGACTCTTTGGCATTCCAAAAACCTATGAACTGGAGCAAGCTCAACAAAAACAAATTTCGATATAAGGTATTAGATTGTATTCAACCCCCTTCTACAATTTTACAGGACCTAACAATACCTAACTTAAAAAACAGGTCCAATATATAATTCATGAGGATGAGGTGTTTATGTATAAGTATTAGGGGTGTATGCGGTTCGGAACGGATCGAATCGGTTTTGGGCTAAAGGTCGAAACAAATCGCACACAACAAGTTTATATAATTTCAACCACAAACGCATTTGCTGTTGGGATTAACCACATCAATTCCAACCACGAAAGTGCGACTTATGCAGTTCGATTTGCGGTTCAACCACCTGTTACAAATATCAAAATAAATTAATAGTAATAAATTTAAATTATTATAAATTATTATACATATTAGATCCAAATTATCAATTTTGAGATACAATTAAAAATTCATAAGTTAAGAACAACCGATACTCAAATACAAATATAACAAGATGTTTAACCAAAATTTTGTCCACTTCCAGTAATCTACGAGTAGTGCGGAAGTTTAAACATGAAAATGGGTACAAAAAGCATACAAATTAATACAATTTATCCACTAACATTGTAACACCCCCATATCCGGGGTCAGGGATCGGGTCGTTACGGTCTCATAACTCATACATAATACTTGACTTGAGTCCAAAATCAATAAGTATCATGCTGTGACCCCACAATAATATCCACTCACACACACACAGTTATAGTCCCAGAGATGAAATTGAAATAGGTCTTACATAAAGGGGTTTACGAATAAAAGTTATTACAAGCCAAAAGGATAACATCTTAAGTTTAGAAGTTTTGTCGTTGATTACATTAATTATACATATAGTTAAATAGGAAACAAAAGCTGTCTAACTGTGCTACCTCAGCAATGGCGGCTAGCATCTCAGCGGGGAGTCCGGTGGGTCGGGTAACCCGCTTGCGCCGAGTGCGCCTGACGCGAGCCATCTGTCCTAGCTGTTGTTGTGACATAATAAATAAGCAAGGGTGAGCAATAGCCCACCAACAACAATATAATTGAACAGTGATGACATATATATATATATATATATATATATATATATATATATATATATATATATATATATATATATATATATATATATATATATATACAGCAGTTCAAACATCTTTGTAACCATATGCCATAATAATGCCAGTATAAGGTAAATGATGAAGTTCAAAATTTATATATTCCAATTATGAATACTTTTCCAATACTGCCAACAATAATAATGTTGCAGAGAATAAATGAATCTGAATGATGAACTAATGTTGGAGTATTCACCGCGCCCACTGTTCCAATCCTTACGATGATCAGTCGCAGATTGTACAGCTCAATTTAGATTTACTACCGGTAGAAGGAAGAGCTGATGGATTTACTTGTCTACCGCCCTGTTAGATCTCCCCGGCTAACGGTTGGGCCAATTGGGATGGACCGGCGCTACCCGGCCTCTTACACGACTCCAAGTTCGAAAAGAAGATCATGATTCTGAACGCAAAGTTCGTCCCCCTTTCCCCAAGTATAATACTTGTTGATAAGACTCCACAAAGTAGTCGTATCTAGTTGGAAAGGAAAATTCAACATTTTATCTCCCAAGCTATTGCTTGTTAGAGGATACCATCTTGTTCCGATAATTTTACCCCTCGAATGATGAGAGGGTACACAGATGCAACAGATAGCATTTCTAGTTGCGAGTGAAAAGAATACTTTTCGAAAGATTTATGACCGGGAAGTCATCAAGATAAATAACATTTTTCAAGTAAGGTTCTCTTATTATTTGGAAGATAGATTCGAAGGAAGAACGATATTTTGAGAACCTTTCTTGATATAATATTAATAATAATCCGACTTCGAAGAAATTTTATAATTATCGAAGGTCAACGATAATATATGAAGTCGTTTCAGAGTATTAGATAGATATTCGGAGAATATTTATTGTATCGGAAATAATTACAGAAGGCTTATGACTACGAGCGAATATTTAAATTGAAGTATTTCTTAGAATACTTCTCGAATAAATAAGGAGGAAATATTCATTGAATAATTAAATATTTAAATGAATATTCAAAATAATATTCGTTCAAGTAATAATACTTGAAAGGAATCTTGAAATAATATTTGATAAATAAATAGATCATCAGATGAATATTTAAAATAATATTCATCAAGTAATTAGGAACTTAAATGAATATTCAAAGAGTAATATTCATTTAATGAATAATATTATAAATTAATATCAAAATAATATTCATTGAGTAACCCAAGCTTTAAAAGAATATTCGAAATAATATTCGATAGATGAATCGACTTTGAATGAATATTGAAAAATAATATTCATTGAATAGATAACGTTCAAATAATTATTTGAAGTAATAATCGTTAATTAAATAATCTCAGACGAATATTCAAATAATATTCGTCAACCAAATAATGAAAAATATTCATTTAAATATTTTCCTCGAATGTAATTACGATATATCAAGAAGTACTGACTCCCGGTCTATACTCAACGAATACGATATATATGCCCTTCTCTAAGGGACTTATCAACAACCGGCTTATAACTAGTTATTCGATATCTAGCTTATAAGCCAACAATAATTCAAGGAACAGGTATCACAATATATCTTGAAAGTAGGCATGCATGCTATGGCATATGAAACACAAAATCGAATCACGTATATATATTCACAACAACAGCCTTTAAAAGGATTTAGAACTTGCCTGGTAATCGAGTACGAGTAGGGATAGTGGTAGGGTGTCCCGGGTCAGCTCGGCGATCTATAAATAGTCAAGAGATTCGAGATTAATCACTTAACACTTTTTAAAAGGTTAAGTATCAACTTAAGTCGAAACATGTTTTCGAATTATCTTGTTATACCCCTTTTTAGTGCAACTCTTTTTATTACCGATACGATCAAACATTTATTCGTCATTAAGACATGTCATCATACTCACCCTTAGTGTATACCTAAGTCATATAAGTTCTAAATTCGATCGATTACGAACCAAGATTATATCTCGAGTTTTATTGCTCGTTTTCTAAGTTATAACCAAAGTTATACTTTTAAGGGGTTCGTTCGCGTTTAACCTTGATTCAAACATTTTTATAAAATCGAAAAACGATTCGATTCACATGAGGTTTTCTCTCACACCTTCCTTTTTACCTCTATTATTTAATTACCAAGATTCGCCACTGACTTACGTATTTTACGAGGGTTCAATTTCAGTTACGAATTCTCGTTTACGGTTTCAAACTACTTTTAGTATACCGGCCATAACTCCTAAACCGTAAGTCCGTTTCACACGTTCTTTATATCAAAACGAAGCTTGGAACATTATCTATCTTATCATGGCAGATTTCGAAGCTAGGCAGTGAGTTACATCTACTGTACAATTCGTTTTTCTTAAGGTTAACGAAATTTCGGAATTACGACGGCTATAAATCAAATATTTACCAATTCCAAACCTTCCCATAATCATAGTAGCCACTCCAAAAAACATATACATGATTTATAACCATGAACTGAGGCCAAGAAATGCCTTTCCGTTCATCTAACTATTTTTAACATTTATCCAAAACCCAATCATAATCATGCTTATAATCATGCTTATAACCTATTAACAACATAACTAACTTTTATCACTCAAGAACATGCATAAAACTCAAAGTAGATCTAGGGTTTCAAGGGCTTTATTCATTCTTGAGAATGTGTACTAGCCTCACAAAGCCTTGTATGGTCCTTAGGAGTGCTTAAGCTTGCTAGAACAATCAAGGTTAATACATGAAGAACACTATTCATCATCATCTTTCTTGATTTTTTTGAAAATGGAAAAAGATGAGTTTGAAGCTAAGATTTTGAGGAGATCAGTTTTATGAAATTTAAGACTCACCTTAAAAATTACAAGATCAAACAATGGTTGGAAGTTGGATTTTTGTTTTGCAATTTCTTGTTTGGTCGAATGGAATGAAAAGAGAGGGGGAGAGAGTTTGCTTTGTTCTTTTGCTTGGTTTATGTGATGAAATGAATTATTAAGATGAGATTTAGATAATATCTCATCCAAAAGCCACTTTAATAAAGTGATGATGCATGGGATGATGAAAATGGATGGACAAGTGTTGAGATTTTGATGGTTTTCATGTAACTAGTGGTTTGATTTTGCTAAGTGGTAGTTAATCTCCAAACATGCTAGTTACTAGATATTTATCACTTGCACATGCATGTATCTTGCTTCCTCTGTTTGATTCTATGTCCAGTTATTGCTCGTTTCGATTGATCGTTCGTAGGAATATTTCACGGATTTCTAATTAGGGTTTACCGGGAATCTTCTTAATATTAATACTATCATTCTCCATCTTTCTTACTAACTTTCTAATTTATTTTCCTTAAATCCCTTCGTTAAATTCTTAAGTCTATCAGTGTCCAGGGAACTCTCGGAGAAAATAAAAGTATGGTTTTTCAGAATCCGATAGCTTTTACATACACTTATTTTCCCCCTGGATCACTAATACGAACTCGGAAATCCGTTCCGAATACTTCTATATAGTGTCGTCTCATAATATTCTTACTTCCACCAAAAAACACTATTCATTCTTTATTCTTTACTTATTCTCTTAGGGTTGTACAATTGTCCTTACTCTCTTTCGATCGTTCCTTAACCTTTTTACGGAACCACTGGATTAATCGTTATCGATCTGGATGACATGAGAATATTCTCCTGCTTGGAATTGCCATATCTTATTCCCCTAGGAGATAGATTATTCTTACCTAAGTTGTCAACCATTTGCATTCTTTAAGACATATAAATATTTAAATCGAATTCCATTCAATTATTCAGAAGATCAACTATTACATCGTAGCCGTAACCACTATTCATTCTTACATCATTAAATAATAAAAAGTTTTAATTCTACCCAAAATCTGGGTTCTTACAGTCTCCCCTCCTTAAAAGGATTCCGTCCCGGAATCAGTTTGAAAACAAATGGGGGTACTTCTCTTGCATTGTGCTTTCAAGCTCCCAGGTTGATTCTTCTACATTGTGGTTCTGCCACAAAACTCTGACTAGCTTAATGACCTTGTTTCGGAGCACTTGTTCTTTCCGGTCTATGATTTCCACAGGTTGCTCTACATAGGTCAAGTCTGGTTGCATGTCCAGTTGCTCATACTCCACAATGTGCTTGGCATCCGGATTATACTTCCTTGGCATCGAAACATGGAACACATTGTGCACCTGCTGTAGATTCGGGGGCAATGCTAGTTCATAAGCTAGTTCTCCAATCCGTCTTAAGATCTCAAATGGTCCAATGTATCTGGGACTCAGCTTTCCTTTCTTTCCAAATCTCATTAAACCTTTCCAAGGTGACACCTTCAAGAACACTAGGTCTCCTACTTCGTATTCTTTGCCTTTCCGAGCTAAGTCGGCATATTTCTTTTGTCGATCCTGGGCTGCTACCAACCGTCCTCTGATTAGATCTACTGCATCTTTAGTTCATTGGACCACTTCGGGCCCGAGCATCTTTCGCTCTCCAACTTCATCCCAATACAAGGGAGATCGACATTTCCTTCCATAAAGGGCCTAATAAGGTGGCATTCCTATACTTGAATGGAAACTGTTATTGTAGGAAAACTCGATCAAGGGCAAGTGATCATCCCAATTTCCTTTAAAGTCTAGAGCACAGACTCTCAACATATCCTCTAGCGTTTGGATGGTCCTTTCACTTTGCCCGTCTGTCTGGGGGTGGTATGCTGTGCTCATGTTCAGCCGGGTCCCTACACATTCTTGAAACTTCTCTAAAACCTGGAGTTAAATCTTGGATCTCGATCGGATACTATTGCGACTGGGACTCCATGTCGCGCCACTATCTCTTTTAAGTAGATATCCACTAGTCTGTCGACCGTGTACCTTTCATTGATCGGGAGAAAGTGAGCTGTTTTTGTCAGTCGATCTACAATTACCCATATGGCGTCATGATTAGCCTTGGTCCTTGGTAAACCTACTACAAAATCCATGGCTATGTGTTCCCATTTCCATTCTGGAATCTCTAAGGGGTGTAGAAGTCCGCTGGGCTTCTGGTGCTCTGCTTTCACTCGCTGGCATGTCAAGCATCTGCTTACCCACTCTGCTACATCCTTTTTCATATTGGGCCACCAGTAATACTCCTTCAAATCCCTATACATCTTGGTGCTACCGGGGTGCACCGAGTATCTTGAGTTGTGTGCCTCGTATAAAATCTCATCCTTGAGTTCCTGAACGTTTGGGATCCATATCCTGTACGTGTACCTCATGATCCCTTCCTTGTCTCTTTCACACTTAATTTCTTCTCCGGTCATTATCTCTTCCGTGGAGTTCTCTTCTTCCTCCATTATCCGTTCTTGACACAGTCTAATCTTTTCTAACAATGGAGGTTGGATTCTAATTTCCATCAACTTTTCTTGGCCCCCTTCGGGTAACTTAATCTCAATTTCCAACTTCCCAAAATCTTTCACTAACTCTTCCTCTGAAGTTATCATCTTGAGCTTCTATTTCCTACTAAGGGCATCAGCCACTACATTGGCTTTTCCCAGGTGATAACGAATCTCATAATCGTAGTCTTTGATTAACTCCAGCCATCTCCTCTGGCGCATGTTAAGCTCTTTCTGAGTGAAAATGTACTTGAAGCTCTTATGGTCAGTGTAAATCTCGCACCTTTCCCCATACAAGTAGTGTCTCCAAATCTTTAAAGCGAAGACTATGGCTGCTAGTTCTAGATCATGCGTGGGATATCTGACCTCATAATCCTTCAATTGCCTAGACGCATATTCTATTACCTTGCCGTGCTGCATAAGCACGCATCCTAATCCTTTATGCGAAGCATCACTGTAAATCACGAAATCTCCTTTTCCATCAGGTAACGCCAACACTGGGGCCGTCACCAATCTCTTCTTTAGCTCTTGAAAACTCTTCTCGCATTTTTCAGTCCATTCAAATTTCTCAGTTTTACGGGTAAGTCGAGTTAATGGAGCTGCGATTTTCGCAAAATCTTGGACAAATCTTCCGTAATATCCGGCTAGTCTGTTGAAACTCCTCACCTCGGTTGGAGTAGTTGGCCGTTCCCAATTTGAAACCGCTTCTATCTTGGAGGGGTCAACCAACACTCCTTCTCTATTGATCACGTGCCCTAAGAATTGCACTTCATTTTTCCAGAACTCAGACTTTGAGAATTTTGCATATAACTGCTCCTTCCTGAGTATTTCTAAAGTTATCCTCAAATGTTCAGCGTGTTCTGCCTCTGTTTTTGTGTAGATGAGAATATCATTGATGAAGACTATCACGAATTTGTCCAAATATTCTTTGAACACTCTATTCATTAAGTCCATGAAAGCTGTTGGGGCGTTGGTCATTCCAAATGACATCACCAAGAACTCATAATGTCCATATCGGGTACGGAATGCAGTCTTCGTGATATCTTCAGGTTTAATCTTCAGTTGGTGGTATCCCGTTCTCAGGTCAATTTTAGAGAAGTATTCAGCGCCTCTTAGCTGGTCAAACAAATCATCTATCCTGGGTAGTGGATACTTATTCTTTATGGTTAGCTTGTTCAACTCTCTGTAGTCGATGCATAACCTCATACTCCCGTCCTTTTTCTTAACGAACAACACTGGTGCGCCCCAAGGTGACACACTGGGCCTTATCATACCCTTATCCAACAATTCCTGTAACTGCTTAGCTAGCTCTTTCATTTCTACTGGGGCCAATCGGTACGGGGCCTTCGAAATCGGCGCCGTCCCCGGGGCTAACTCGATGGCAAACTCAATTACCCTATCAGGTGGTAGTCCAGGAAGATCTTTTGGGAACACGTCCTCGAACTCATTAACTACCGGAATGTCTTGCAATCTTGGCGCTTCCTTCTGAGTGTCTATAACGTAAGCTAAATAAGCCTCGTTCCCTTGTCATAACAATCTCTTGGTTTGCGCCATGGTCAGAATTTTCTGTGTCTGTCGCATCCCCTTAAACACTATTTCTTTCTTCCTTGGGGTTTTCAACTTAACGTTTTTCCCTTTACAATCTATCTGCGCATTATTGCGAGATAACCAATCCATTCGCAAAATGACATCAAATTCCCCTAGCTTAAAAGGAATTAAATAGACATAGAAGGATCGTCCTCCTATTTCTAGTTTACAATCGGGGTGAATTTGATTAACCGGTACGACTTCCTGATTAGCTATCTCTACTTGTAAGGAATCTCTTAGTTGCTGGGTTTTAAGCTTCAATTTATGCGCAAAATCTCTAGATATAAAAGACTTAGATGCTCCTGAATCAAATAAGACATTTGCACTGACTGAATTGAGAGAAAATGTACCTGCTATCACATCCGTGTCCCTCACCGCATCTTGTACTGACATATTAAAAGTCCTGTCAGTTGGGGGTCTATTGGAGGTAGCCTTGCTCGCCCCTGATGCCCCTGGTTTGTTCCTTGGGCAGTCCTTCGTCATGTGCCCTAGCTGTCCGTACTGGAAACAAGTGGTGCTCTTAGGGATGATCGTGGTGCAAGAGGTAGCATAGTGCCCATCACGCCCACACTTATAGCAGTTTATCTGCTTCAGGTTGCACACACCGGAATGCCTCTTCCCACAGGTAGCACATAATGGTAAGGGGGGTCTAGACTGATGGGAATGGGACATTCCTGATTGCTGGCCGCCCTGGCTCACCGTTGCACTCCCAGATGACTTAAACCCTTCTCTTCTCCCAGGTAGGGAAATAGTTCCTCTATTAAACTTGGTTGGGGGTTTTCCTCAAGTGGACCCTCCGCCCATGCTGGCATACTTTCTCTTTATTCCCCCTTTTTCTCTTTCTCTCTGCATCTGATCACTTCCAGCTTCCACAATGGTTGCCTTCTGCACCAAGGTGGCATAATCCGTAATTTCTAAAATCGCCACTCTATTCTGGATCCACTGTTTTAACCCTTGTTGAAACTTGTTAGCTCTATTTTCTTCGATATCCACAAATTCTGGCACAAATCTCGACAGCTCAGTAAATTTGGCCTCATAGTCAGCCACTGACATATTGTTCTGTTTTAGTTCCAAAAACTTAAGTTCCATCTGAGCTTTCATGAACTTTGGGAAGTACTTCTCCAGAAATAATTGTTTAAACCTTTCCCAGGTTACGATAGTATCAGTCTCCATGTTCTTTTTGGCCTCTCACCAATAATTGGCCTCTCCCTTTAGTAGGTAAGTAGCAAAAACAGTCTTCTGAGCCTCACTGATACTCAGAATCTCGAAAGATTTTTCCATTTCCTTGATCCAGGCCCTCGCCTCAACGGGGTTAGCCGATCCGTGGAACTCTGGGGGATTAAGGGACTTAAAGGCCCTGAAGGAATTTACCACTGAAGTGTTGTTTCCTGGTGGTGGTTGGGGGTATTGGTTCAAATTCTGCCTAAGCAGATCCATAAACTGGCCCATGGGGTCTCTGCCCTGGTTCTCCCCTTCCTGCTCCACTTCAGTTTCTCCACCCTCTATTTCCCCCTCAAAGTCTTCAGAGTACATGGGTTCATCCTCTTTTCCATACTGGGAATCTTCTTGCTCATTATAGTCCTGATCTTGTTCTTCATTATATTCATGGTTTTCCTCATGTTGGTTGTGACTCTCTTGGTCAGTAGATTCACGAAGGTTAGCCCTAGTGCCCATTCGTCTTGGAGGCATTTTACTGAAAATTTGGACAATTTTAAATTAGGTTCACTTACCTGTTTTAAAGGATTTTTCCTTGCATAGTTCGTTACATGATTGGATTTAGGATCCCACAGTTTTTATATCTCATGGCAACTTAATCGAAAGCAGTACATATGCTAATAAACTCGTGATCGCATCCCAACAAAATTGAAATAACTGAAAGGGAAACAAATATATACCAGGTACCGAAAAGGTACAACATCTGAGTTACAATGATAGTTTAAAGTACAACCATCCTAACAACCATAACTAGTCAAAAGTGAAATATGCTGTCTATCTGTCTAGTCTGCAAAAAGAGAAAATAAGTACAATGAAACCATCCCTACAAAAGCGGGCACTACTACGTCCGTACATGACTAGACAACTAGACTACTGCATCACTACATCTGAAATCAGTCGCCACGACGAAACATCATCTGAACCCTCCCCATGGCGATGCGGAAAATCTCCTCGGTATCTGCTTTGGCTACCATACCATGCCCATCAGTAGGCAACTGTCGCACCCTCACCCGAGCCCTCAGCTCGATGCGGGTCACAGCCCTATACCCAGCCCGATCACTGATAGTCCTCCGGCCATGTAACCTCATCCGGGCGGCTCTCTCCCCTGCTAGCTCCCTCCTAGACTCTGCCAATCTCACATCCGTCACTGACAACTCTCTATAAAGCCCGTTCACAATCAAGTTGTGAACACATACTGGGACTCCCCCTATCGGGACATGGGGTGGGGTGGATGGCTCAGCTGGAGCTGCAGTCTCTGTCTGCTGGGGCTCTGGGGTAGGCTCCTTAAACTCATCGGAAAATGGGCTCACAGGTAGTGGTGGTGGGGTAGGGGCTCTCTCAACAGAGAGGGGTGGCACTCGTAGTCCGGAACTCCCTACAGCATCATCGACTCGCTCATCCTCATCTACAGCCTGTCCAACAACAGCAGCCATGCCCAGCTCCGTGGTCATATCAGTGTCCTCCTCCAGGGTCCTAATCGCGAAATGCGGGTTGGTTGCGGATTGAATTTTTAAGAACCGCATATTTTTGGGTTGGTTGCGGATTTGAATATTGAAAAATCGCAAAATTGCATCCGCAACCGCAAACCGCACATATATATTTATAATAATTTATTTTTAAAAATATATTTTATATTTTATATCATATATAAATTAATAAATTATACACATAAGACATAGAAGTTTCTTTTCCGAGAGTGGATATACATTTTCTAGGAGTTGATATATGGATATACCCTGCCCATTTACCAAATATATTTACCCAGCCCATTTACTCGAACCCAATTCAATATCTAACCTACAAATTGCATAATTATGTCTAATCAATTATGTTTTCTGTTGCTCTAGACATAACTACACCAGGAATTACTGATGATGATTTGCTATTTTACTGATGATATTGTACTGATGGGCTATATTTATGTGTTTGCAGCCTTGCACCAAAAAATTCTGTGATATTGTACTGATTCTTTTTTTTTACCGACTTGTAATTGTATTTTAATTTTTATTAAATTAAGCTTAGGTGGTTAATCGTAAACCGAACCGCATCAACCGCGGTTAATCGCAACCGCATCATGGGGTTAACCGCAACCGCATTTGCGACTGTGGTTGGAAATTTCCAAAACTGCCAAAATTAAAAAACCGCATCAACCGCTAAAAACCGAATCGCAACCGAACCGCGTACACCCCTATCAAACACAACCCAAAAATCCTCATCCTCAGCAACTAACTCAGCGTCCTGCCCTGTCTGAACCCCCTCCGGGTGCTCTTCCCCCTCAGTCTCAATAACATCAGTATCAGCATCAACCTGGACCTCCTCAGGGTCCTCCTCCTCAGACTCAATAACATCTGTATCAGCATCAACCTGGACCTCCTCAGGGTTCTCCTCCTCAGGCTTAGTATTCTCATCAGGCAAGTGCTCAAAATACGGCTCCCTAGTCCGGAACATGTCCACATCATGCTGTCTCGCAGCTACCTCCTGGGCAGACAAGTCGCTCGCCTACACAAGACGAACTATGTTACTATCATGATACTTAAAAAGTTCCTGTAAGGGTTTTAGGTGAACCTGGCAAGGGTTCTTATTATATTAGTGAATTTATTATTATATAACATCGCATCATCTCTTGGGATATATAACTCTCGCTCTGATACCATCACTGTAACACCCCAAGATCCGGGGTCAGGGATCGGGTCGTTACGGTCTCATAACTCATACATAATACTTGACTTGAGTCCAAAATCAATAAGTAGCATGCTGTGACCCCACAATAATATCCACTCACACACACACAGTTATAGTCCCAGAAATGAAATTGAAATAGGTCTTACATAAAGGGGTTTACGAATAAAAGTTATTACAAGCCAAAAGGATAACATCTTAAGTTTAGAAGTTTTGCCGTTGATTACATTAATTATACATACATATAGTTAAACAGGAAACAAAAGCTGTCTAACTGTGCTACCTCAGCAATGGCGGCTAGCATCTCAGCGGGGAGTCCGGTGGGTCGGGTAACCCGCTTGCGCCGAGTGCGCCTGACGCGAGCCATCTGTCCTAGCTGTTGTTGTGACATAATAAATAAGCAAGGGTGAGCAATAGCCCACCAACAACAATATAACTGAACAGTGATGACATATATATATATATATATATATATATATATATATATATATATATATATATATATATATATATATATAGCAGTTCAAACATCTTTGTAACCATATGCCATAATAATGCCAGTATAAGGTAAATGATGAAGTTCAAAATTTATATATTCCAATTATGAATACTCTTCCAATACTGCCAACAATAATAATGTTGCAGAGAATAAATGAATCTGAATGATGAACTAATGCTGGTGTATTCACCGCGCCCACTATTCCAATCCTTACGATGATCAGTCGCAGATTGTACAGCTCAATTTAGATTTACTACCGGTAGAAGGAAGAGCTGACGGATTTACTTGTCTACCACCCTGTTAGATCTCCCCGGCCAACGGTTGGGCCAATTGGGATGGACCGGCGCTACTTGGCCTCTTACACGACTCCAAGTTCGAAAAGAAGATCATGATTCTGAACGCAAAGTTCGTCCCCCTTTCCCCAAGTATAATACTTGTTGATAAGACTCCACAAAGTAGTCGTATCTAGTTGGAAAGGAAAATTCAACATTTTATCTCCCAAGCTGTTGCTTGTTAGAGGATACCATCTTGTTCCGATAATTTTACCCCTCGAATGATGAGAGGGTACACAGATGCAATAGATAGCATTTCTAGTTGCGAGTGAAAAGAATACTTTTCGAAAGATTTATGACCGGGAAGTTGATAAGTGGATTTATATCCACTTGGATCGCTTCAATTCGGCTTAAATTGATTGTCTTGGACTCAAGTTTGTTGTAGTTTTGATGTGCTTTGTGTAGTTGTGCAGGTTTGTAATAATGTCGATTATGGTTGATGCTTCCATCATTTTTGGAGTTAAATTTGTGCAATGGAATGAAGAATGGAGTTGTCATTAAACTCTCATGAAGGTTCCTAAGTCGAGAGAAATAAAAAATGTGATCTAACGAAAAAAGAACGGGCGAAAACGGAGCAAGAACGAAGGAATTAGAGCTGAAAAACGACGCGACGGAGAGTCAGGCGCAAGTTGCCCCAAACCAGGCGTAAGCTGCGCGTAATGCAGTTGGATAGGGGCAGGTTGCGCGCCTGAGGGGCAAGTTTCGCGCGCGGTACTGGAAAATTACAGTTTTGCCCTTATTCACTGTTTAGGCCATATCTTGAGTTCTATAAGTCCTTTTTGGACGATCTTACTGCCCACGCGAAGATAACGGAATTCTCTTTCATTCTAAAGTGGTCCAGAGGTCCAATTACAACTAGAACGGCCCAGAAATACTGAAGAAAAGTTAGTTACAAATTTTCCTTCAAAACAAAATCAGTTTAGGAAACGTATTTTGCAGAAATTCTATTATAATTCTGTTTTGGTAGTTTCTTGTTGGACAAGACTTCCAGAGCCTATATAAACACATCCTACCCATGTAAATTGTATCATTACTTAGAATTACTTAGAAACACTAGCATTATTATTCAGATCTTGTTTTATTATCATGGTTTCACTTGATCCAATGATGACGAGAGGTTCAATTTTGAACTAATCGTTGTCATGGGATTCTAACGGATTTATTTATGGAGCTTAGTATCTTGATGCTTTAAAGATCTGTGTGTGATGTATATTTGATAGCCTCGTATGGTTATGCTTAATTGATAGATGCGTCGCGAACATCTAATTTGTTAATCTCTTGTGAAGCGAGAGTGGATCTTGAGATTTAGAACTTGCCATGCTAGCATAGGATAGGTTGATGTTTAACATCATGATTTGTGGCGTAAATAGAGATATTATGCTGCCCTATGTGATCAATATGGATAACTTGTGCTTAAACCGTTATGTTTTCAAATCTTATAGAGATATAGGGTCTAAGCATAATTGGTGTCGATTCATCTTCTATCTCTTTTATGGATGTATGTTTAGTTTGGTATTCGTATACTGAGAAGTAGCGTATACTTATTTCGTGTTGTCCGATCAGATATCATAACCATTGCATATAGTGATTAAAGGCGTCAGATCTAAGCAAAGTATTTAATGAAGTTAGGATCCCATGCTTTCTCTTGCATAAGTAATTCGATTCCAATTCTCGTTAGTTAGTTAATTCTTAGTTTTGTTAATTTGTTTCTTAGTTAATTATAGTTAATCTAAACCCAATCTTGTTAATTGTCTTAGCAGTGAATAAAAACCATACATTGTTGCATAGGTGCATGAACTGAATTGAAACCTAACCAGATCTCTGTGGGAACGAACTTGACTTATTCATATATTACTTGTGACCACGTACGCTTGCGTGATTTAGTGCAAACAAGTTTTTGGCGCCGCTGCCGGGGATCATCGGTGTTTTATTTTTAGTTTATGTGCTTGTCATCAGTGGTCGTTAGAGTTCACTGACTCGGATTGTTTCGTACATAGTTGTTTAGTTCTATGTGTTTCAGGTAGCAATGGGAGAACCAGCAGCAGCAGGGTAAGTATTGATGTATTACTCTCAACCAAAGATCAATCACATCCAATCTAGCATTGTCAGGCCAGCTATTATAGCTAACACTTTTGAAATCAATCCTAGCAAAATTCAGATGGTGCAGAATTTAGTTCAGTTTGGGGGTGCTTCAACGGAAGATCCTAATATGCACATTCGGGACTTTATCGAGATCTGCGACACCTTCAAGATCAATGGTGTGTCTGAGGATGCTGTGAAATTGAGACTTTTCCCATTTTCTCTACGGGATAAAGCTAAGGGCTGGTTGCACTCTCTACCAGCAGGTTCTATTTTGACATGGGAGGATCTTGCTCAGAAATTTCTCACTAAATTTTTCCCCATGGCAAAGATCGCAGCAATCAGGAATGCTATAACTCAGTTTGCACAGCAGTCTGAGGCTTGGGAGCGATATAAGGAGATGCTAAGGAAGTGTCCACATCATGGGATGCCTGATTGGATGGTGATTAACTGCTTTTATAATGGCTTGGGTGCCCAGTCAAGACCCATGTTAGATGCAGCATCAGGTGGAGCTCTATGGGCTAAGAGCTATGCGGAAGCTTATGAGCTAATTGAGATGATGGCTGCGAATAAATAGCAGAATCCAACTCAGAGATTATCACAAGGCAAATTAGCAGGAATTCTGGAAGTTAATACAGTCACAGCTCTAGCAGCTCAGCTAGAGGCACTTAATAAGAACTTGGATTTTATGTCAAAGCATGGGGTGCCTCAAGTTGCTAGTGGTGGTGAGCTATGTGAGGGCGCACATAAGATAAGTCAATGTGCCATATCTTCTGAATCGGTACAGTTTGTGAGCAACTTCCAGCAACCTTCGCAACCAGCTCCAGCCACTTATCATTCCAATTTCGGCTGGAGCAACAATCAAGATTTGCAGCAGCAACAGTTTCATGGGGATGATGGTCAATCTTCGAATGAAAAATCTGAATTGGATGAATTGAGGTTGATGATTAAAAGTCAGGCGGTATCTCTCAAGACATTGGAGAATCAGATTGGGCAAATTGCAAGTGCCTTTCTCAACGAACCGTAGGGAGTTCTTCCTAGTGCCACAGAGGTAAATCCAGGAAAACAAGATGGCATGGAGCAGGTTAATGCCATAACACTCAGATCTGGAAAAGTCACGAACGATCAGAATTCAGCAATTGAGGATGAAGAAGGAATTCATGATCAGGATCCTACAGAAAAAGAAGAAAATTCTATTTTTTCAGAATCTGTGGTGGATAGAGATGAGGAGGAAGAGTGTGAGTCACTAGGCTTGGCTGATCTTTGGGATTCTAAGGTGTTGGTTGATGAGGTGGTTTCATGGTCAAGTCTTGAGGATAGTGCAATTGAGTCTTTTCTTGAGGAAGATGTTTTGATTGAGGGTAATGAGGATCTTCATGAGTTGTATAGGAATTTTACTTCTGATGAGATGTTAGAGGAATTGAAGGTCATTTGTTCTAAGCATGAAATCCAACTTGAGGAGAGTTCTTTTGATCCTAAGTCAGTTGTGAAGACTTCTGTTGGTGAACTACCCACTTTCGTTCCTAATCCGTCTATTTCCACTCTTGCTCAATCTTTGGTGGTTAATAATGAAAATCATCATATTGAAGAAACTTTCAGACTCGAGTTTAAACCATCAGATCACTTGAGGTATGTACATTTGGGTCAATCATCTACTTTGCTTATTATTATTGTTGCTAACTTGTCAGGTAGTGAAGAGAACATTGTTGCTGACACCTTTGAAGAGCAAAGAAGGCGGAAACTTGTCATCGAGGATGTAGCCCCGGAAAAGATAATTAAATGGCCATATAGAGATACAGTGTAGAAATTTTCAAGAGAAAAAGCCATGGCCATGTCTAGCTAAAGACTCTAAACAAGCGCTTTGTGGAAGGCAACCCACGTGTTTCGGTAGTTTTAGGTATGTTTCCTACTATCCCTTGTATTTACTTTCATTCAATGAGGACATTGAATATTCTAAGTTTGGGGGTGGTTTGGGGATAAGTAGTGTGTAGTAGTTATTGTGTGTCATTGTGTTCATGTACGTATCACGATTTGCATAGTAGGTGTAATTCATTCATATTTTGTTCATATTATTGCATGTTTTGTTTCATATAGGACATTCTGTTTTTATTTTCGTATACCATGTGAGTCCATTTTAGTTGCAATTTCATGGCATGCATTTTTCATGATCCTTTAGGATGAGCTAATTCTTATTGGTAGGTAGATGTCTTATTGAGTGTGGTAATGATGAATAGAGGGTTGATTTATAGTCCCTAGGAAATTGACTTGCATGCTTCAGAAACAAAACTTTTACACAGTCTCGTCGTTTTTTTTGGCTAGGTTGAGGTCATGCTTGTTTGGTTGTTTTGAGATTTAATCACTTGATCATATTTTGAATTTTTGTTATTCCCTTGATGGCGTAGGTGCACTAAAGTCTAAGTTTGGGGGAAAACAGGGATTTCATGCTTAATTGTAAATAATTGTCAATAATGGCTAGGCATCAAATGGCTAGTAGCCGACTCATATTTATATGAGTAGTCTAGGGTTGGAATTGAGAATTCTCATTCCAGATTGCGGAAAAAAAAACAGAAAGAAAAAAAAGAAAAAAAATCAGAAAAAGAAAAATGAAAAAAAAAGAGTCAAAAGTTTTAATTGTTTATATGTAAAATTAACCAGAATGAGTTCTTTAATACTCGAGCAAGTAAGTTCACGGGGACTTTATGCCTAGTGACCTAAGGCTTGTATAGTCTGGGATCCACTAACCCAACGCTCGCTACATGGGTATTATTGTATAAGCCTTTCGGGGTCTCATCCATTGCATGGTTAAATAAGCATGCTTGTATATATGTGTCGTAGTAGTTAGTAATAAAGCATGAATTTCTGTCCACCTTGGATAAGGATAGAGGTGTTCCTAGGTTATGGAGTGTTTACCGTCTATTCTAGTTATAAACTCGTGATTGTCTTGGCAAAGAATATGTATGATTTTGATCTAGTTTTAGAAGTATTTCTGATGAGCATAACACACACACACGTTTTTGTTCATGTATTGTTAGTATACGTGGACTTAGTTGAGCTCTATTTGGAATTAGTTACATTATTTGAGATATTTGCTTGCTAGTTGGTTTTGGTTAGTTTGAAGGGGATCTTTGCATTTTCATATTAGTTGCATTCATGCATTGCATTGTTATTGCATTGTTTATTTAACTGGATTTTGTGGGTACATTCACTATAGGCCCTCACGAGACCTTACTCGTCCACTAGGGCTGTCTAGGGGTTTAAAGGGCTTGTTGCATATGCCAAATACAACCGTGATCACCTACGGAAGTGGTACTAGTTAGTTAGTTAGTTGTAATTGTTTATGCTTGAGGACAAGCATCGGTTTAAGTTTGGGGGTGTGATAAGTGGATTTATATCCACTTGGATCGCTTCAATTCGGCTTAAATTGATTGTCTTGGACTCACGTTTGTTGTAGTTTTGATGTGTTTTGTGTAGTTGTGCAGGTTTGTAAGAATGTCGATTATGGTTGATGCTTCCATCATTTTTGGAGTTAAATTTGTGCAATGGAATGAAGAATGGAGTTGTCATTAAACTCTCATGAAGGTTCCTAAGTCGAGGGAAATAAAAAATGTGATCTAACGCAAAAAGAACGGGCGAAAACGGAGCAAGAACGAAGGAATTAGAGTTGAAAAACGACGCGATGGAGAGCCAGGCGCAAGTTGCCCCAAACCAGGCGTAAGCTGCGCGTAATGCAGTTGGATAGGGGCAGGTTGCACGCCTGAGGGGCAAGTTGCGCGCGCGGTGCTGAAAAATTACAGTTTTGCCCTTATTCACTCTCTGGGCCATATCTTGAGTTCTATAAGTCCGTTTTGGACGATCTTACTGTCCACGCGAAGATAACGGAATTCTCTTTCATTCTAAAGTGGTCTAGAGGTCCAATTATAACTGGAACGGCCCAGAAATACTGAAGAAAAGTCAGTTACGAATTTTCCTTCAAAACAGAATCAGTTTAGGAAACGTATTTTGCAGAAATTCTATTATAATTCTGTTTTGGTAGTTTCTTGTTGGACAAGACTTCTAGAGCCTATATAAACACATCCTACCCATGTAAATTGTATCATTACTTAGAATTACTTAGAAACACTAGCATTATCATTATTCGGATCTTGTTTTATTATCATGGTTTCACTTGATCCCATGATGACGAGAGGTTCAATTTTGAACTAATCGTTGTCATGAGATTCTAACGGATTTATTTATGGAGCTTAGTATCTTGATGCTTTAAAGATTTGTGTGTGATGTATATTTGATAGCCTCGTATGGTTATGCTTAATTGATAGATGCGTCGCGAGCATCTAATTTGTTAATCTCTTGTGAAGCGAGAGTGGATATTGAGATTTAGAACTTGCCATGCTAGCATAGGATAGGTTGATGTTTAACATCATGATTTGTGGCGTAAATAGAGATATTATGCTGCCCTATGTGATCAATATGGATAACTTGTGCTTAAACCGTTATGTTTTCAAATCTTATAGAGATATAGGGTCTAAGCATAATTGGTGTCGATTCATCTTCTATCTCTTTTATGGATGTATGTTTAGTTTGGTATTCGTATACTGAGAAGTAGCGTATACTTATTTCGTGTTGTCCGATCAGATATCATAACCATTGCATATAGTGATTAAAGGCGTCAGATCTAAGCAAAGTATTTAATGAAGTTAGGATCCCATGCTTTCTCTTGCATAAGTAATTCGATTCCAATTCTCGTTAGTTAGTTAATTCTTAGTTTTGTTAATTTGTTTCTTAGTTAATTATAGTTAATCTAAACCCAATCTTGTTAATTGTCTTAGCAGTGAATAAAAACCATACATTGTTGCATAGGTGCATGAACTGAATTGAAACCTAACCAGATCTCTGTGGGAACGAACTTGACTTATTCATATATTACTTGTGACCACGTACGCTTGCGTGATTTAGTGCAAACAGAAGTCATCAAGATAAATAACATTTTTCAAGTAAGGTTCTCTTATTATTTGGAAGATAGATTCGAAGGAAGAACGACATTTTGAGAACCTTTCTTGATATAATATTAATAATAATCCGACTTCGAAGAAATTTTATAATTATCGAAGGTCAGCGATAATATATGAAGTCGTTTCAGAGTATTAGATAGATATTCAGAGAATATTTATTGTATCAGAAATAATTACAGAAGGCCTATGACTACGAGCGAATATTTAAATCGAAGTATTTCTTAGAATACTTCTCGAATAAATAAGGAGGAAATATTCATTGAATAATTAAATATTTAAATGAATATTCAAAATAATATTCGTTCAAGTAATAATACTTGAAAGGAATCTTGAAATAATATTTGATAAATAAATAGATCATCAGATGAATATTTAAAATAATATTCGTCAAGTAATTAGGAACTTAAATGAATATTCACAGAGTAATATTCATTTAATGAATAATATTCTAAATGAATATCAAAATAATATTCATTGAGTAACCCAAGCTTTAAAATAATATTCTATAGATGAATCGACTTTGAATGAATATTGAAAAATAATATTCATTGAATAGATAACGTTCAAATAATTATTTGAAGTAATAATCGTTAATTAAATAATCTCGGACGAATATTCAAATAATATTCGTCAACTAAATAATGAAAAATGTTCACTTAAATATTTTCCTCGAATGTAATTACGATATAACAAGAAGTACTGACTCCCGGTCTATACTCAACGAATACGATATATATGCCCTTCTCTAAGGGACTTATCAACAACCGGCTTATAAATGATTATTCGATATCTAGCTTATAAGCCAACAATAATTCAAGGAACAGGTATCACAATATATCTTGAAAGTAGGCATGCATGCTATGGCATATGAAACACAAAATCGAATCACGTATATATATTCACAACAACAGCCTTTAAAAGGATTTAGAACTTGCCTGGTAATCGAGTACGAGTAGGGGTAGTGGTAGGGTGTCCCGGGTCAGCTCGGCGATCTATAAATAGTCAAGAGATTCGAGATTAATCACTTAACACTTTTTAAAAGGTTAAGTATCAACTTAAGTCGAAACATGTTTTCGAATTATCTTGTCATACCTCTTTTTAGTGTAACTCTTTTTATTACCGATACGATCCGACATTTATTCGTCATTAAGACATGTCATTATACTCACACTTAGTGTATACTTAAGTCGTATAAGTTCTAAATTCGATCGATTACGAACCAAGATTATATCTCGAGTTTTATCGCTCGTTTTCTAAGTTATAACCAAAGTTATACTTTTAAGGGGTTCGTTCGCGTTTAACCTTGATTCAAACATTTTTATAAAATCGAAAAACGATCCGATGCACATGAGGTTTTCTCTCACACCTTCCTTTTTACCTCTATTATTTAATTACCAAGATTCGCCACTGACTTACGTATTTTACGAGGGTTCAATTTCAGTTACGAATTCTCGTTTACGGTTTCAAACTACTTTTAGTATACCGGCCATAAATCCTAAACCGTAAGTCCGTTTCATACGTTCTTTATATCAAAACGAAGCTTGGAACATTATCTATCTTATCATGGCAGATTTCGAAGCTAGGCAGTGAGTTACATCTACTGTCCAATTCATTTTTCTTAAGGTTAACGAAATTTCGGCATTACGACGGCTATAAATCGAATATTTACCAATTCCAAACCTTCCCATAATCATAGTATCCGCTCCAAACAACATATACATGATTTATAACCATGAACTGAGTCCAAGCAATGCCTTTCCGTTCATCTAACTATTTTTAACATTTATCCAAAACCCAATCATAATCATGTTTATAATCATACTTATAACCTATTAACAACATAACTAACTTTTATCATTCAAGAACATGCATAAAACTCAAAGTAGATCTAGGTTTTCAAGGGCTTTATACCTTCTTGAGAATGTGTACTAGCCTCACAAAGCCTTGTATGGTCCTTAGGAGTGTTTAAGCTTGCTAGAACAATCAAAAGATTCAAAGAAAACAAGGTTAATACATGAAGAACACTATTCATCATCATCTTTCTTGATTTTTTTGAAAATGAAAAAAGATGAGTTTGAAGCTAATATTTTGAGGAGATCATTTTTATGAAATGTAAGACTCACCTTAAAAATCACAAGATCAAACATTGGTTGGAAGTTGGATTTTTGTTTTGTAATTTCTTGTTTGGTCGAATGGAATGAAAAGAGAGGGGGAGAGAGTTTGTTTTGTTCTTTTGCTTGGTTTATGTGATGAAATGAATTATTAAGATGAGATTTAGATAATATCTCATCCAAAAGCCACTTTAATAAAGTGATGATGCATGGGATGATGAAAATGGATGGACAAGTGTTGAGATTTTGATGGTTTTCATGTAACTAGTGGTTTGATTTTGCTAAGTGCTAGTTAATCTCCAAACATGCTAGTTACTAGATATTTATCACTTGCACATGCTTGTATCTTGCTTCCTCTGTTTGATTCTATGTCCGGTTATTGCTCGTTTCGATTGATCGTTCGTAGGAATATTTCACGGATTTCTAATTAGGGTTTACCGGGAATCTTCTTAATATTAATACTATCATTCTCCATCTTTCTTACTAACTTTCGAATTTCTATTCTTTAAATCCTTTCGTTAAATTCTTAAGTCTATCAGTGTCAAGGGAACTCTCGAAGAAAATAAAAGTGCGGTTTTTCAGAATCCGACAGCTTTTACATACACTTATTTTCCCCCTGGATCACTAATACGAACTCGGAAATCCGTTCTGAATACTTATATATAGTGTCGTCTCATAATATTCTTACTTCCACCAAAAACACTATTCATTCTTTATTCTTTACTTATTCTCTTAGGGTTGTACAATTGTCCTTACTCTCTTTCGATCGTTCCTTAACCTTTTTACGGAACCACTGGATTAATCGTTATCGATCTGGATGACATGAGAATATTCTCCTGCTTGGAATTGCCATATCTTATTCCTCTAGGAGATAGATTATTCTTACCTAAGTTGTCAACCATTTGCATTCTTTAAGACATATAAATAATTAAATCGAATTCCATTCAATTATTCAGAAGATCAACTATTACATCGTAGCCGTAACCACTATTCATTCTTACATCATTAAATAATAAAAAGTTTTAATTCTACCCAAAATCTTGGTTCTTACAAACATTTTAGTATGATGCAATGGGGTACTGTGAATCTTATAATACTATAATATATATATATATATAAATATATATATATATATGTGTGTGTGTGTGTGTGTGTGTGTCAAACTTATTAACTTTTATAATTTATTATGTATTATATAAAATTTTAAATTACTATATGTATATTGCGATTTGCGGTTGCGGTTCGGATTTTACGAGTTTGAACATATAAAATCGCAACCAAAACGCAAGTAGGCGATTATTAAAATTTACATTCACAACCAATCTACATTTCGTGATTATCCAGAAAATGCGATTCGGTTGCAAACGATGGAAGTAATTAATGTGATTGAGCGTATCATCTGTATATCCATGATAAGTAGAGTTAAATGCAATATGTGTACCTGTAGTTTTCAACTTATGCATTTTGTGTACCTCAAGTTTCGTATCTAGCAAAGTGTGTACTTGTACTTACCAAAAACTAGCAAAATGTGCACTTCCGTCAAGTACAACTAACATCTTTAGTTTCTATAAGGGTAAAGTGGTCTTTTACATGTTACACTCACATTTTTGTGTAATAAAAATTAAAATTATGATAAATTGCATTAAACTATAATAAATTATAATTATGATTTATTTTTAACTTAATTCCTTCCATGTAACTATATAATTTTAATATTTTTCTAAAAATATATAAATGTAAATTATAATAAATCATGCTAAATTATAATTACTATAAATCATACTAAATATTTCATGTAATACTATAAGTTTTTAATAAAAAGGTATAACAACATCTTTTCTCTCATCTTTTGTCTCTCCGGTCCAGTTGGGTTTCTCATAATAATTAATTATTGTTACTTTTTTTTGCCATAATTATTATTATTACTTTATCATAATAAAAAAAAATTTAATTAGAGAAAAATATTTAAATAATCACATGTTTCCACGGTCCTAGAGACCCTTAATTTAAAAAATAAATTGTTGATTTATCGGATACACAATTTAATTAATTTATGTAAACCCAACTAGATGAGAACGATAAAGAGAATGTATTTTCTACTGAATGAAATTTTATATAAAAATTTAGTACGATTTTTTATGATATACATTTATAATTTTTTAAAATTGTTAAAATTTGGAGTTCCGTTTATGAAATTAAATTAAAATTAAATATTTATTTACTATGATTTAATATGCTTTATACGATTACAAAATTTTAATATAAAAAATGAGTGCATCCTCTAAAATACCACTTTACCCTCTTAATAATTAATGTTGTTGGTTGTTTTTTGACGGAAGTACACAATTTGCTCACATTTCCAATCTTCACGTACACAAGTTGCTATTTCTCTATTTGTAGATACATAAGTTGCATTTCTCCCAAACTTCAGGTACACATCTTGCATTTTATTTTACTCTAAATAAGTATAGTCAGGATTTGGAAGTATGAAACAGCTGAGAATCTTTGTCAAAGCGAAGCTTAAAACAGTACTACTACATCTACATGTACGTCAGTACAATCTTAGATTATTGGATACTATAAGTAACAGTAAGTAATAATAACGTGGTTGAAACTCCACGTTCTGAAACACTGACGCTGCACAGTGATGATTCTGTTGGTGATGTACCTTTTCTTTTTTACTTGTATCAAGTATTCAAACTAGCATAAAGAGAGGTTGAATAGACCAATGTGCCCACTGCTTTGTTTCTGCGGTGTTGCAATTTACTCGATTATGTTCTCCTCCCTCCCTCGACCCAATTTCTTATTACTGATTTTTTTGCACATTTACACTACATGTATTACGGTGTATCAAACAAATAATTGTACACATATAGTTTTAAAATTGCATTTAGAGAAAAAAAAAATTAAAAAACCCCCTCTTTTGATATAAGAGGTGAAAAAATCGATTCCCTCCCCAATAATATAATATTGTGAGAGAGTGTTGTGATTTTCTCCTTTATTGGATTTAAAATAGATGCTCATTTGTATAGTTATTCTTCTAAAGTGGATACGGGGCTGGCATGCTCTTATATTTAAAAAGAAAAATTATAATGATATATGTATTGTTGGTATTATTAGTAACTAGCTTATAACTCGTGTAAAACATCTACTGTAATTTATTTTTAATTTACTTACAGTATAATTACATAATATTATAAATATTTCACTTTTGTATATAACAATTTTTAGTATTAAATTTAAAGTAATATATTTTTGGCGGAAATTGAACCACCTTAGATCTCTGTGTATAACAACTTTTATAAAAAAATTATTATTACATCCAACGGCCATCATCTATTTGTGCTACCAATTTAACGGTTGTGAATGAAAGGGATAACCAAAACCAAACTACAAAATATACCACTTTTACTTATTAGAGTATAGTATAAATAGTATAGATTTAATATATTATTAATTAGCTCTTGATCTATGCTATTACTTGTTTATAATATTCCTCTTAATTTTATTATATAATAAGATATAATTACTAACAATTATACACGTATTTATTTACAAAAGCAAGCATAGACAGAATATTATTAGAAGATTTTTAGGTCGAGGAATAAACATACTCAGTGCGTCTATTAATTAAACTTTGTATTAGTGAGTTTAACTTTAATTTATAAAATATATGTTGTTGTTAGGAGTCGAACTTTTGACCTATGATAATACTCCTTTATCATTTCTCTTATTCTTATTATATAATAGGATATAATTTGTTGGTCATCGCTCAAGTGTGCGACGTTATTTAGGTTGATATGTTGTGCTTAGTTCTGTTAATTATTGTATTTTTGAAAAAAACGTCTTTCCAAAAAAATGAAAAATAATACGCTTAAAAATTCAAAATTTTTAATTAATTTTGAGAAAAAAATATTAGTTTCTCTGTCCCATTTTTATTGTCCAAAATTTTCTATTTCACTTATCCTAAAATAATTGTCTATAATTAATTAATATGATAAATTATGTATTAATTATGTTAACTTTTATTGTCCAAAATTTTGTATTTCACTTGTCCTAAAATAATTGTCTAGAATTAGTTAATAGGGTAAATTATGTATTAATTATGTTAATTTTTGTGAAAAATAACACAATTATTTGGTAACTATCAATTTATATTTATTTTACATAATTGAATAATGGTAGATATTTTCTTGTAAACAATAAAAATGGGATGGAAGGAGGAATTTGTTAAAAGCTTAAACCAGGGTAGCAACGAGAGAAAAGAACAGAGAAATGTCTGGAGAATTCTCAGAATCAGTTCATATTTTTAACTGATTGGATATATTATGCAGAAACAGGGATTAACTTGTAACTTGGTAACTTTTTTTGTAAAGTAGAAGAAGAATTTTAGATTAAAAACCAAACCAAACATACCCAATATATCCCGCTCAGAGCAGGGTCTGGGGAGGGTAGGATGTACGCAGACTATACCCCCACTTTTGGAGCGGGGAGGTTGTTTCCGTGAAGACCCTCGGCTGAGTGCACAACATACATATAGTGTGGTAAATATAACGGAAAAGAAACGGAAAAGGACACAGACATACCTGAGGCCCATGGCGTTCTCCACATGGGGCTTACCTATTATGATACTCCTAGCGTGATGTGCTCTAATGGTACGGATAATCCCGCACAGAGATAACATCGAGGCAAGCTCCCTGCACCTGCAATGTGCAAAACCAGAGAACAAAAGACACTCAAAACGAAAGGTAAGAACGTTAAAGTCGCACTACTAAAAAATCGCTAACCGAGACAAGGCAACTCTGAGGCTCTCGACAACAGAGCCACATCCTAAAAGGGAATCCACCACTCTGATACGCCGCCTCCAAGAACACCTATCCGCGAGCATGGTCTCATTTAGGTCTAAGGCCTTCAAGTCCATCCGGATCTGTTCTTCCCACGACCTCCTCGGTCTGCCTCTCCTCCTCGCCCCAACAACCGCCAGACTCTCGACCCTCCTTACTGGGGCTTCAGCCAGTCTCCTCCGAAAATATAAAGACACGAATTCCCCTCTCTAAAGATCTTTTCCTACTTAGGTTATACAAAAAATTAAAATGTTATTGCAATACATTTCGAAGAAAAAAAAATGTCTTGCAGTTAACAAGTTGAGTTGTGATTATTATATAGGTTAACATTCTTCATTGGTTTCCTCAATCTATATATATTTTTTAAAAAAAAACATTTTTTTAAGTAGTAATTGGTTAAGATCTCCAATGATGTAAAAATTTTAATCAAAATATCAAGGTGATATATGTTATAACAATATGTAAAAATTATAGCATTTTGATTCACAATCCTTCTTATAAAAAATTTAGATAATTAAATTTAATTAATTACATTTGTTCAAACAATATCCCTTTGACCATATTTATATATGATTAGTTTTATAGCTAATATTATTGGATCATATAAAATTTTTCTTAGATAAATTTTAGAACATCACTTTAACCAATCAATTAAACTAACCAATTCAACTATTAGCGTCCAAGATGCTCGTCCAATTAAAGATTCAAAGTAATTTTGCAAATTTGGCAAAAAAAAAAAAACAAATGCAAAGAAAGATAAGTTCTTTGTTTTTATGATATTTAACTAGTTTATAATTCGTGCAATACAGTTTCTTTTTTAATATTTATAATTTTAATAATTTTTTAATATTTATATGTTATTAATTTACATATCAAATTATTGTTAAAAATTTGATATATATATATATATATATATAATATTTTACATGTTCAATTTTAATATTTGTGCTCTATTTTGAATTCTTAAAATTTGATTTGGACGATTTTACGTTCCACATGAAACTAACATAATAATTTTTAATTTAGTGATGGTTTTATAATTATTTTTCAATTAAAACTACACAATAACAAAAGAGAGAAAAAATTGACAATTTTTTACATTAAATATTTTATTCAATTTATGAAATCTACTTATATTTCGTTTTGATTATCAAATACCCTTTTTATTATTTAAAGATTGTTCTACTAACAAACAAATACAGTTTTAATAATAAGTGTAAGAGTGATTTTGCCTAAAAATTTGGTAGTCGTTAGTCTAGTGTTTACAACAAAATAAATAAAAATCGTTAGTCCATAAAATAAATAAATGAAAAACGTTGGTTCTACTATAAAAATATTTTATATTTTAGCATGTAAACTACAAAGTGTATTTATATTCAAAACAGAAAAGTGTATGTTAATAATTTAAATCATATATAATGTGGTATTCTACATTGATTAGGATTATCAATATAGGTCTTTTACACTGAATAATGTAAAAATTAGTAATTATATTTTCTCATGAGATTTTGATTCTTTCCATTTCGATAATAATTGTTAAATTATCACTAAATTAAAGATAATTTTATGAGCTTCACATGGACTGTAAAATCATTCGAATCCGATTTCTGAATCTCAAGATAGAGCCCAAATAATAAATATGAACTTTTTTTTAGTATTAATAAAAAAGGATAATGCTAAACATAGCCTTAAGGGCTATGGTTAAGAATGAATGCAAGTAGATAAATGCATTTAATATGTCAATTTTACATGTAGTTCGTCAATTTTGCACGGATCTCAATATGATTATTTAGCAATTTAGAAATTTTTATTAAAGGAAATTGATGTGAATATAGGGGGATCCACTATTATTACTTGAGAAATTAAAATAATGTTATAAAGAAGCATTGGAAAACTAAAAATTAATTAAATAACTAAGAATAAATGTTGAAAACATGATAATATTTAATTCTTAACCATAGCCCTTAGGGCTATAGTTAGCATTTCCCATAAAAAAATTAATAAAATTCAACTGTATACTTTTTTAAATATGTCATTTTCATATTATATTTTTTTTTTAAAATTCCAATTCTAATACATCCTTTTTAATTATATCCTTTCAAGATTATAATTTTTTTTAATGATATAATTTTTATCATCTATTTTTAAATTATTAGATTCGACTATTAAGATTTTTTTGCAGTATAATGACCAAAATTGTGGATAAACTTTATTTACGCTTATTATATATAAAGATATAATGTAGAACATATTTTGAGATGTGAATAATTATGTTGCATTTTTTAAAATAATGTAGAATATTTATTTTCATTGTTCTCGTATAAAATTATTATAATTATGCATAAAAAATTTAGAATCATTAACGAGAAATAATCTATACTATACTATTATAAGCCGAATATGATATATTTGGTTGGTTGATAGTTTGGTCACTTTATTTGGTACACTCAATAATAACTGTTGGATTTTGAGATAAATTAATGAGAACCGTTGGATGTAATGTTAAAAGAATATTCTTTTATAATATATAAAATACTTTTATAGGTTCAAGGTTCGAATGTCGTCGACAACATATTTTTATTAAACATTTATATCATATACTCCTAGAAGTTCAAGGTTCGATTCCCTTGTAATAGCTCATATTTTTATTATAATTTATTATTTTCTTAATAAAATTTATGATGTTCTATTTAATATGTAATGATGCGATAATTACTTTTGTTATTTATAAATGTCCTTGTATTTATTTAAATGTGTACTAAGTGCAAAATTAGGTGTTTGGTTATGAAGGGATTTTAGAAAAATAAGATTTGTATTATCAGTTTAGGATTAGTATTCATTTACGTAATCAAGTAGAAGTAGGGTACACACATCCTACATATAATTATTTATATTGCCGCAGCCTCCCTTTAAACACAGTACACATCTATCACTGATAACTGATATCAGTTATGAAAATGTATGCTCTTTAAACCATACGTGTAACTTCTCTCTGTACAAGTTGTATTCTTTCTCCAAGTACATGATTATGAGTCTTGTACCAAGAGAAATTAGTACCAATGGATGTTCTAGGTTATTTTAATTTAAATAATCAGTGAACCATATCCTTGTATTAACATAATTATTATTTTGGTTAGTTTAATTTATAGAATATGTTACATAAATAATTTGCATGCGTGGGTATTATTTTACATTACCAGTAAGTAGATTTTTGGTTGATGTAATGTTGATCAGGCGGTAAAGTTTTCAATATTTTGTCACAAACATGTAATGTGCAGTTTATACTTTAATTTATTAAGCTATGTAAATGAGTTTGTTTATGTACTTTAACCGAGTATAAATACATGTGTTATATATCTTAACTTAAATTTTCTAATTACATTACTGTTCTTGATGTGTTTTATTTGTAATTAATAACTTTTTTCTCTAGAATATAAGTAGTTACTTGTCTAAAAACATGTTTTAATGATAATTAATTTTATTAATTGAGATTGTATGATTTAGGTGAAAATGCATGGAGATTGTTAGGCTCGTTTTATGATGTATTATTATACACATGCTTACTTATATGATTGTGACTTGTATTTGTGATATTTAACCCGAATTACATGCAAAAATGCTCACTGGTTATTGTATCATAATAAAGTCATTGTTTATTAGTAATGATTATGCAAGTCTGTACACAAATCTTCGGATACATGTTTTAAGTTACCGATTTCTTTACCACTGGACACATGTAATGTTAATTTCTGTTAAATATTAAATAGGATCGACTCGTGTTGTTTATTTGAGTGGTTTACGATATTAAGGTAAGTTAACTTTTCGTGCTCTCCGATATATTGTTAAACTGTTTTAATATTTGAAATGCTTTTAAATGTTTTATATTTATAATAATTTTGTTACGAAAATTTGGATCGAGTATGATTTTTAGATATAAGAATTCCCAGCTAGCTATGACTTATGAACCCGTTAGTAATTGCGTATAGTTCCGGAACTAGCCTATGATACCTTGCTAGGGTGTGCTTTTTATGATGCCTTCGGGAGTGCACATTTTATGATACCTTAGTAAAGGGCGCATTATTGACACCTATGAACCTATGACAATGTGTCACCAGGTATTTGTGACCTTAACGAACTGTGGAATTTATTATCCATTTTTGAGTTTTGATTCTGAAACTGTGATTTACGAACTATGAAATTGTAAAGTTTGATTTATGGAAATTTATGAAATATTTTTGTAAACCTTACTTGATCTACTGGCTAGTTCGATTAGTTTTCTTGCTGGGCTGTGTAGCTCATTATTTGTGAATTTTCAGGTACTTAGCGAATGAGCTTGCTTGGGGATTGGATTAGAGTTGAACAATGTCACATAATAAATGTTCTAGTTTCTAGCTGTTTTATTTGAGGAGCTGCGTCTCTATGGATTTTGGTTTTACATTTGATTATTTCATTTAGTATCATTTCCAGATATTAGCATATTTTTATGATATTTTGGGATTTCGTTTTATGATTTTATTAAATTTGAATTTTGCTCGATAATTTGATTGATTGATAATAGTTCGAAAAGTCGAGCTGTTACAGTTGGTATCAGAGAAGACTTCTCTTCGGAATGTATTAGGTATGGGACTAGTACATTTCCTAGGGAGCGTTTTGCGATCCTGTATAGTTCCGCTTAGGATGGACCCGTAGGGTAGTGAATTAAATTTTGGACTGATGTTCTCGCTTATGTGAATTTTGACATGTGTGATTTTTTTTGTGTTATTTGATTTTGTGTGCTATGTGATCGTTATTTGTGCATCTAAAAGTCTTATTTTACTTGTGAAGGGAAGTAAGGAAACATGAGCACTCGAGGCCAAGGCCGAGGCAGAGGCAACGGAAACAACAACCACAACAACAACGGCAACAACAACAATGATGGGGGTAATATGTTTAACCAGCTAGTGCAAACCATAGCTACACTCGTTGGGAATCAGGAACCGGCTTAACGGAGCATTGTATCGGAGTTAAAGCGGTTAAATCTCCTACTTTTGATGGTGCAACGGATCCAGCTGTTGTTGAAAAATGGACACAAGAAATGGAAAAGGCGTTTGAGCTGATGGGAAGCAATGATGCACATAAAGTAACTTTAGCTGTGTATCAGTTGCAGCGCAGTGCTTATGATTGGTGGCTGATGGAGCAGAGAAGAAACGAGGAAAATCCTTATGAAGCAGAATTCTCGAAGCTCTCTAAGTACGCTCCTACTTTGGTCGCAGACGAAGCTAGTCGTGCTAGAAGACTGGAAGAGAGACTTAGGGCTGACATTAGGCATGCGGTTGCCAATTTTGAGCTAGGTACGTACGAGCAAGTGCTTAACAAGGCTCTTGTGGTTGAAAAGGGTTTGGTAGATGCAAAGAAGAAAAAAGATAAAGATGGTAAGAAGAAGAACGAGCCTGCAAATGGATTCAGTGATAATGGGCCAGCGAAGAAGTTCGGCAATCGAGGATTCGGTGGAAATGCGAATAAGGGAACTCAAGGGAACAAACTTCAATGTTCTAGATGTGGTCGAAATCATTTGGATAAGGATTGCCGATGGAACACAGGCGCTGACTTTAGTTGCGGCGAGATGGGACATCGAGTTGCAGAATGTCCGAAACCCGATCCGACCAAAGACAAGAATGATGCAAGTAAGGGCACTTTGGCAATTGTTCTTGGACCTACCTACGGACGAGTGTATCAACACCAACCGAAACAGGATTAAGGTATGATTTTACTTGCTAAGTCATGTTTAATTGAAAAGAATGTGTTAATTATGTACTTGTTGCATTCACGTGTATTTTTATGTTATATGAAAATTTGGGGACAAATTTTTTTTAAGGAGGGTAGAATGTAATATCTCATATTTTTATTATCATTTATTATTCTCTTAATAAAATTTATGATGTTCTATTTAATATGTAACGATGCGATAACTACTTTGGTTAATTATTAATGTCCTTGTATTTATTTAAATGTGTACAAAGTGCAAAATTAGGTGTTTGGTTATGACGGGATTTTAGAAAAATAAGATTTGTATTGTCAGTTTAGGATTAGTATTCATTTACGTAATCAAGTAAAAGTAGGGTACACACATCCTATATATAATTATCTATATTGCCGCAGCCTCTAAACACAGTACACATCTATCAGCTATCAAAAGGTATGCTCTTTAAACCATACGTGTGACTTCTCTCTGTGCAAGTTGTATTCTTTCTACAAGTACATGATTATGAGTCTTGTACCAAGAGAAATTAGTACTACTGGATGTTCTAAGTTATTTTAATATAAATAATCAGTGAACCATATCCTTGTATTATCATAATTATTATTTTGGTTAGTTTAATTTATAGAATATGTTACATAAATAATTTGCATGCGTGGGTATTATTTTACATTACCAGCCAGTAGATTTTTGGTTGATGTAATGTTGATCAGGCGGTAAAGTTTTCAATATTTTGTCACAAACATGTAATGTGCAGTTTATACTTTAATTTATTAAGCTATGTAAACGAGTTTGTTTATGTACTTTGACCGAGTATAAATAAATGTGTTATATATCTTAACTTAAATTTTCTAATGACATTAATGTTCTTAAAGATGTGTTTTATTTGTAATTAATAATTTTTTTCTCTAGAATATAGGTAGTTACTTGTTTAAAAACATGTTTTAATGATAATTAATTTTATTAATTGAGATTGTATGATTTAGGTGAAAATGCATGCAGATTGTTATGCTCGTTTTTTAATTTATTATTATACACATGCTTACTTATATGATTGTGACTTGTATTTGTGATATTTAACCCGAATTACATGCAAAAATGCTCACTTACTATTGTATCATAATAATGTCATTGTTTATTAGTAATGATTATGCAAGTCTCTACACAAATCTTCGGAGACATCTTTTAAGTTACTGATTTCTTTACCACTGGACTCATGTAATGTTAATTTCTGTTTAATATTATATAGGATCGACTCACGTTGCTTATTTTAGTGGTTAACGCTATTAAGGTAAGTTAACTTTTCGTGCTCCCCGGTATATTTTTAAACTGTTTTAATATTTGAAATGCCTTTAAATGTTTTATATTTATAATAATTTTGTTACGAAAATTTGGATCGAGTATTATTTTTAGATATAAGAATTCTCAGCTAGCTATGATTTATGAACCCGTTAGTAATTGCGTATAGTTCCGGAACTAGTCTATGATACCTTGCTAGGGCGTGCTTTTTATGATGCCTTTGGGAGTGCACATTTTATGATACCTTAGTAAGGGGCGCATTATTGACACCTATGAACCTATGACACTATGTCACCAGGTATTTATGACCTTAGCGAACTGTGAAATTTATTATCCGTTTTTTAGTTTTGATTCTGAAACTGTGATTTACGAACTATGAAATTGTAAACTTTGATTTATGGAAATTTATGAAATATTTTTGTAAACCTTACTCGATCTACTGGTTAGTTCGATTAGTTTTCTTGCTGGGTTGTGTAGCTCATTATTTTTGAATTTTTAGGTACTTAGCGAATGAGCTTGCTTGGGGATTGGATTAGAGTTGAACAATGTCACATAATAAATGTTCTAGTTTCTAGCTGTTTTATTTGAGGAGCTGCATCTCTGTTGATTTTGGATTTACATTGGATTATTTCATTTAGTACCATTTCCAGATTTTAGAATATTTTTATGATATTTTGGGATTTCGTTTTATGAGTTTATTAAATTTAAATTTTGTTCGATAATTTAATTGATTGATAATAGTCCAAAAAGTCGGGCTGTTACATCCTTCAACAACATATTTTAGTTTAAAAATTATATTATTATATTATAAACTACTCCAATAATTTCAAGATTCAATTTCCGTCAACAACATATTAAATTTAAAAAAATTATTTATCTATTTTTAATATACAAGCAAAAAAATATCATTTAAATAATTATCAAATATGTATTATTATATTTCATTATCTTCTATAATTTATTTTCTTACTAATTAAAAAGTAAATATTAAAATTATGAATAATAAGATAATAATATTAAATATTAAGATAAAAATATTTAAAATGTTCCGTGAATCGCACAGGTTATAACCTAGTACTCCCTTTGTCCCTCCAGGAACTCTACATGGGGTTTTAGCACAAAGACCAGAGAAAATAAATAAAATAAATGAAGTAGTGGGTATAATAGTGTATTTTTAAGTGAAGTAATGGGTGTAATAGTGATTTTATTGTTAAAATAAGTAAAGTAGTGGGTGTAATAGTGTAAAGTATTGAAAAAGTAGAGTGAAGTAGTAGATGTAATAATGTATTTTATCATTAAAAGTTACTATTTTTGGTAATGTAAAGAATTAGTGGGACGTCCTAAAAAGGAAAAGGTAAAGAAATGAGTAGGAAATATAATATTATTTGCGGTTCTCTGCATTAAAATCTTGAATTTGTTAGATAAAAGTTTAGATAAAAGCGTGGACCAAAGATTTTCTTAAGCCTATCATGTTTAAAAGTTTAGATAACTTTGTAAAATGAAAAATGAAAACAAAGAGAAAAGTCTGATCTGCGTCACAGAATCACAATTGACGACGTATGTTAACACAAATTCATTATTGAACTGCCATTGGATTCCTTTGATAATTGCTTTGAACATGCACATGGAGGATGACGCTATTGCTTTTACGTCCTGCTCTTACAATTATTTTCTCCACCGTATACTGTTATACATTATCCACTTCAGAGTTCGTGTTATTATTTATTACTATTAACTATAATTTGAACCTCAATGTAAAAGAATCTCAACTTGTTTTTTTAACTACAGTATGCCGGTTTTATATTTGTACCGGCCAACCCCAATTTATTATACTCGAGTCGAGATCAACACGATTCGGTTCCACTAATTTCATTAAAAATTATATATTCATACTATGCTATAATAGGCGATAGGGATAATTTATAGTTTGATGGATATAATTTGTAGTTTGATTAACCCCTATTTTATATTATTATTTTTGGTTATCCCTCATGTAACGCCCCTAATTCCTTACCAGGAATCGTCACAACCTTAAACATACCTTTACGGAATATTCAATCACCTGCTCACAATATAATTTACAACAGTAATCATAATAAACTCCATAATTTACTCCACAGGTTATAGTCTTAGAACAAGTACTTATTAATCCAAAAGTGTTTATACATCAGAGTATCCTCCAGAATCTTATTACAACTTCAAAATATTAGATAATAAAACATTAAACAACTTCTTCCCAACTTGCACCCTCCTCAGGTAATATAAGGCTAACACACTGAATCAGTTACCTTTCCCCTTCCATTTATCACGGTTCATCGTACTAGTGTCAGCTCTGATCGCCGCTGTTTGATAATATTTAAAATAGTAAGAATGAGCCAAAAATTGCCCAGCAAGTTTTATACACCAGAATCCTATATATTTATACTCAAAGATATAATTTGGACTTCATCAATGTACTATTCAAAATCATTTCGAAAATATTTCCCCTTTTGATACTTCAATAAACATTTGAACCCTTAGATAATCCTACCTTGGACAATACTCATATATACCAACAAAACTTCTTCAAGAAATGAACTCCCATATTTTCTTTAACATACTGAAATTTACTCACAAGAACTGAGTGAGGACATACCTTTCATACTGCAATTAGTACCCACATTTAGTATTAATTGCACTTATCGAATATTGTTGATGGACTATATTCAGGAGATTCTTATCCGCTTGGCTGTAATGGATGATCAGTCCATACATCTATCAATTTACTATCGGTAGAAGGATGAGCCGCCTGGCTCGGACCTCACCCTAGGATGAGCCGACTGGCTCGGACCTCACCTTAAGCCGCATCCGGGTTTTCATACACATTTGTTGGTGTTGGGACAATCAGATCTTGGCACTGCGATTTTTGATACAATACATTAACGAGTACGAATAGAAAAGTCACCTTGTTAACGGTTGATTCCACGCTCTTCTATTGTATTCCCAAATTCCCTTGAGCGAAGTGTGGCCTTCGTCTTCTCAAGTTAACCTCTCTTCTTGCTCCTGGGTGGCTACAAAATTTTTTCGACCAGCCCCAGCAAGAAGAGAATAGGAATATATATAGGCTACAATAGGGATCATGGATAATTAGGTTGGGCCTTCTAATTACATCTTGAGCCTAGCCCAATGTAATTAAATATTAATTCAATCCACTAAAGAATTAATATTTGCACTACCTTCCCTAATACCGTAATTTAATTAATTAATTCGGTTCCAATATTATTTGCTTATTAAATTCCCCATTTTAAAATATCGCATGTCCATTAATTAAATAAATTACTGATAATTCATTTAATTAATATCTTTTATCCTTGATCATCCACTCAACCTTTATTTAATTATGCCGGAATAAATCCACCTGCAGGGTTTCACATAATAAAATCTTTTTGAGCTTTCAAGGGGACATCATTAACCCGAATATTATCAGAACATGGATTCCTTCAATAAATAACATTCACCATATATATTATTTCATCACCCAAAATATAATGAAATAAATCAAAAGAATTATTTCATATATAAATCAAAGCATGTAAATAATATACACGTGTCAATTACTATATCTGGATTAAGAACCTAAGCATTAATAATAACATAGAATCTTAGTTCACCTTCTTAATCAGTATAAGGGAACAATTCTAAATTCGATCCCGTTCAATATACACAAAGTATACCAGTATTATTTATTAGTCAATATAAACTAATCTAAATAATACTACAGCCATTCTAGTGGATTGTCTAACTTCACCTGTGCTGTGAACCTTATTATATTATATAAACCGTATTTAATAATCTAATATTCTGTATCCCATTTGATACTAGATTATTCACAATATATAATATTTAGACAACATGTAAACATTTAAATGATTCTCAATTAAACCGGCCAGAAATAAATGTAAATACTTCAAATAAATATTTTCAGTATACACCAACAATCTCCCACTTATACTCAAAATATTCTATGAGTATATCAGTGTTTATTTAATCCACTATTACACAGAAAACTATGTGTCCATCTATCTGACTCCTATCGCTTCCACATGCCTGTCAAAAACCTTGGCTGGCAAACTCTTTGTGAAAGGATCTGCCCGGTTGTCTTCTGATGATATGTGAGCCACAACTATATCTCCTCGCTTTACGATTCCTCGTATGAGATGATACTTACGTTCAATATGTTTAGCTGCTTTGTGATCTCACGGTTCCTTCGAATTTGCCACAGCACCAGTGTTATCACAATACACTGTCAAGCTCCTAGGCAAATTAGGTACCACATCCAAGTCCAAAAGGAAGTTCCTGAACCATACAGCCTCCTTTGCAGCCTCAGAGGCCGCCACGTACTCGGCTTCCATGGTAGAGTCTGCAATGCATTTCTGCTTTACACTCCTCCATATAACGGCTCCACCTCCCAAAGTAAAAACATATCCCGAGGTCGATTTCCTCTTATCCCTATCGGATTGAAAATCTGAATCAGTATATCCCAAAGGAAATAGATCTGAGGCCTTGTAAATTAACATATACTCCTTAGTCCTTCTCAGGTACTTGAGTATAGTTTTTACTGCACTCCAATGTTCCTGACCTGGGTTTGACTGATATCTACTAACCATGCATACAGCAAAGCAGATGTCAGGCCTCGTACATAACATAGCATACATTAAGCTTCCACATGCCGAAGCATAAGGAACTGCTTTCATGCTCTCTATATCCTTAGATGTCGAAGGACACTGCTCCTTGGATAGAGCCACTCCATGCTTAAAAGGTAGAAAACCTTTCTTAGAGTTCTGCATGTTAAAACGAGCTAATACTTCATCAATGTAGGGCTCTTGAGATAAAGCCAGCATCTTTTTCTTGCGATCCCTTGTTACTTTGATCCCAAGGATGTATGCCGCTTCACCTAAGTCCTTCATTTCAAATTGTTTGAACAACCATGCCTTTACTGATGACAACATCTTAACATTGTTTCCAATGAGTAAAATGTCATCTACATACAGTACTAGAAAAACCACTGCGTTACCCTCACTTCTCTTATACACACATGATTCGCTTGGACTTTGATTAAATCCATATGACTGGACTGCCTGATCAAAACGAATATTCCAGTCCCTAGAAGCTTGTTTTAGCCCATAAATAGACCTCTTAAGCTTACAAACAAGATGCTCTTGGCCTTCCTTAATGAATCCTTTTGGTTGTTGCATATAGATGGTTTCCTCAAGACTTCCATTAAGGAAAGCTGTCTTGACATCCATTTGCCAAATCTCATAATCGAGATGAGCTGCTATAGATAAAAGAATCCGGATCGACTTAAGCATAACAACTGGCGAAAAGGTTTCCTCATAATCGATCCCTTCTTTCTGAGTATACCCTTTCGCAACAAGTCGTGCTTTCCAGGCTTTCACCTTTTTGTCAGATCCTCTTTTCTTCTTGTAGATCCACATACATCCAATGGGTTTTACACCTTTGGGTGGTTCCACGAGCTCCCAAACTTGATTAGAATACATAGATTCCATCTCAGATTCCATTGCCTTTTGCCAAAGATCTGCATCTTTATCTAGAATTGCTTGTTCGTATGTCCTGGGATCCTCATCATGTTCACCAGAGACCAAGTCCGAGGACTCTCCCAAAAACATGAATCTATCAGGTTGTTGAACAACCCTCCCACTACGACGAAGCACCGGTGTGGTATTAGTGACAGGTTGTGCATTTTCTTGTGGTTGATCTACTTGTACTATTGGCACTTAGGGATTATCTGTCCCTCCCACTAGTTCCTCTAAAACGATACTACTCATGGGTTTGTGGTTCATTATATAGTCTTCTTCTAAGAATCTAGCATTAGTGCTAACAATGACATCTCAATCCCTAGGACTATAAAATGAATAACCTTTCGTTCCCATGGGATAGCCTACAAACAGCCTTACTTCTGTACGAGATTCTAACTTGGTCGCGTTCTTGTTCAGCACATGTGCTGGACAACCCCAAATCCGAATATGTCTTAGACTTGGTTTGCTACCAGTCCATAATTCTATTGGGGTCTTGGGAACCGACTTAGAAGGTACCAAGTTTAGAAGGTAAGCCGCTGTTTCTATAGCATATCCCCAGAACGACTTGGGTAAATCTGAATAACTCATCATCGATCTAACACTCTCTAAAAGAGTCCGATTCCTTCTCTCTGCTACACCATTCTGCTGAGGTGTGCCAGGTGCAGACAACTGGGATGCAATCCCATTTTCTGATAAATATTCCCTAAATTCTCCAAGCAAGTATTCGCCACCACGATCTGATCGTAGTGACTTGATACATTTTCCAAGATGTCGCTTCTCCGCACTTGCTTTGTACTCTTTGAATTTTTCAAAGCACTCAGACTTACGGCGCAACAAATAAATGTACCCATATCTCGAATAATCGTCAATGAAAGTGACAAAATACTCATAACCTCCTCTTGCTTGGATATTCATAGGTCCACATAAATCAGTATGAACCAATTCTAACACTTCTTTAGCTCTATTCCCCTTTGCTTTAAAAGGCCTATTAGTCATCTTACCTTCCAAGCAAGATTCGCAAACTGGAAATGGCTCCACTGCCAACGAGCCAAATGGCCCATCTACTACCAGTCTTTGAATCCTCCTCAAGTTAATATGACCTAATCTTAAGTGCCAAAGATATGTTTGGTTCAATTCAGAAGGTTTCTTTCTTTTATTTGAGCTAGAAAGAATGTTATTAGTTTCCTTATGTTGCAGCATTGGTTGGATAGGATTAATAATATATAAATTGTCTTGCAATGTACCAGAACATATAACTCGTTTATTCATCATAATAGAAACATTACGATCCAAACAAACATTATAACCATCCATGGCAAGTTTAGAAACTGAAATTAAATTCCTTCTAAACGAAGGTACATAATGACAATTATTCAAAACCAAAATCCTATCATCGCCAAAAGATAATGTAATTATTCCAACTGCAACTACTGCTACTTTCGTAGCATCTCTCATGAACACATATATCTCGCCATCTCTAAGCATTCTGGATTGCTGGAACCCCTGCATAGAGTTACAAACATGGTCAGTGGCTCCTGTATCTACACACCAAGTGCTCGTAGATATAGCCGCTATATATGTTTCTGTAACTAGAGAAAGAGACATACCAGTATTGTTTGTCTTCTTAGGAAGAGGACAATCCTGTTTCCAGTGACCTGACTGCTTGCACCTGAAGCACTTGCCCTTAGGCTTTTTCACACCACCTTGAACTCCCACTGCATTAGCAATATTTCCAGCTTTCTGTGTCTGAGTCTTTTTCTTCTTCTTACCTTTCGGCTTAGATGAAGAAGCTTTCTTGGCCACATTCACTTGAACATTCTGCTTAAAGAGTCCTTCAGCTGCCTGAAGTTCTGTCAGAAGTTCCGCGAGACTATACATCCTTTTGTTCATGGTGTAATTCAAGCGGAACTGCTCAAAACTTTTGGGCAAGCTCATAAGGATGATATCGATCTGGGTTTCCCCATCAATATCAGCACCAAGGATCTCCATCTCATTCAGATGAGACATCATTCCGAGAACATGATCCCTTACAGGTGTTCCTTCAACCATCTGAGTGTTCATTAAAGCCTTCATTGCTACTTGCCTAGCAGCCCTATTCTGTTCTCCAAAAAGTTCCTTGAGATTAAAGAGCATATCTGAAGCAGTGGGCATAGCCTGATGCTGATGCTGCAAAACACCCGACATTGCTGCCAGAATGTAACATCGCGACATTTCATCAGCCTTAACCCACCGCTTATAATACTCCTTCTCACTTTCAGGAGCATCTTCAGCAGGCTGATCAGGCTTGGGTTCATAAGTACAAAATTTGTACTCCTCAGCAGTCAACACTATGTCCAAATTACGTTTCCATTCAATATAGTTCGGTCCAGTAAGTTTGTTATCCTTAAGTATGGTGAATAGTGGATTAAAGCCCATAGTGATCTAATCCTGAGAATCATACATGTAACACATAATCAGATAGTTGCATAAATCTTAAATCCTATTGGTTTCCTCTAACAATTAATTAAAATTAATGCACTAATATTTAAACACCATAAGTATCTGGTACGCCACGATGGATGACATATAAACCACTTAAATTCGTTTAAATATTACTTCGGTCCTATTACTAAATAATACGCCACGTTAGGGTGGACTATATATTATTTTTCATAGCTAAGTGTATACCATTATTAAATCTTAAATTAATAAAAAGACTGGATACCACCATTAAATATTTCAAATCAATAATCGATAATAGGATAATTCCCAGATCGGGGGGAGCATTGTCAAGAGGCATCACTTAAGACCCCTTTCTAGACAGAATCATCTTTTCTCTCAATATCAAAATCTATATTCAATCAGAGGTACCCTTCTAATTAATCGAATTCTATGAAACTTGGTACGCCACGATGGGTGGCATGTATACCTTTCAATATTCGTAATTAATTTAGGAAGTTTGTTCTAGTAATATCCATAACACTACCTGACACCATAAATCATACGCCACGATGGGTGGCATGTATATAATTTATAATCGTCTCGGTGTTAAATTACATACAAACAATAATGGAGACCATGAGATTTAATTCCTAATTAATTCCCTCACCCACTTAGAATTTTTATTTAAAATTGAGGAATTTTATCTAGATGCATCGCTCTATGTTATTTTTTCGAGGTCTACATGTTATAAAAATAACAATACAAAGAACACATAACATAGAGCATGCATCATAAAATTAAAGCAATAAATAAAATTAATGTCCATGTCGTCCTAATTATGTTAAACATGCAATTAAAATTACACACATAATTAACAACACACATAATAATTATTTAAAGCAATAATTAAAAAAATTAAATAGCGGAATTAAAATTAAAAAACATAATTTAAATCCACTATTATGGCCCCTTGAATAATTTCCTGCAGCCTCGAAACATGCCTCAACTGCTGACCATGCGCAACTGCTGGAAAAAATAATCAAAAAACTGCCTTCGCCTGTTGCGCAGTCTGATACTGCGTTACACACATTAATGATCCTGTAACGCAGGAAGGTCTAGCGTTACACCTGGTTTCAACTGGTAACGCAGGACTGTCATGCGTTACATACTTGTACCAGAATTTTTTCTGCGCGTGTGCTTCTCTTCTTCTCTGTCGCCAGAATTCTTTTCTTCCTTATTCGAACAGCAGCAGCTTCTGTCGACTACTTAATTAAAAATAAATCGAACCAGCAGCTACGCAGCGGATAAATTTTTGTCTCCGTTTCGATTTCCGATCGCACGTAATTGTTACAAAATATCCGGATCTTAATAAAATCCAACAAACAATTACAAAAAAATAGATCTAATACAAAACTAATTTTGCAAATCTATTCTAACACGATCAACCCTCGTGTTTTATAACCACGATAAACCACGTGGAAACCAAACAAAATAACCACGATTAAACCACGTGGGATCCAAACACATAATTAAAATTACATGGCCATAATAGTGGATACTAAACAACCTGCAAAAGATTATTATCCAAGCACACCACTATACACATGCATATATAATTACGACATGGACATCGTATCAAAAATCGCAGAATCATTGAACCAGGCTCTTGATACCAATTGTTGGGACAATCAGATCTTGGCACTGCGATTTTTGATACAATACATTAACGAGTACGAATAGAAAAGTCACCTTGTTAACGGTTGATTCCACGCTTTTCTATTGTATTCCCAAATTCCCTTGAGCGAAGTGTGGCCTTCGTCTTCTCAAGTTAACCTCTCTTCTTGCTCCTGGGTGGCTACAAAATTTTTTCGACCAGCCCTAGCAAGAAGAGAATAGGAATATATATAGGCTACAATAGGGATCATGGATAATTAGGTTGGGCCTTCTAATTACATCTTGAGCCTAGCCCAATGTAATTAAATATTAATTCAATCCACTAAAGAATTAATATTTGCACTACCTTCCCTAATACCGTAATTTAATTAATTAATTCGGTTCCAATATTATTTGCTTATTAAATTCCCCATGTTTAAAATATCGCATGTCCATTAATTAAATAAATTACTGATAATTCATTTAATTAATATCTTTTATCCTTGATCATCCACTCAACCTTTATTTAATTATGCCGGAATAAATCCACCTGCAGGGTTTCACATAATTAAATCTTTTTGAGCTTTCAAGGGGACATCATTAACCCGAATATTATCAGGACATGGATTCCTTCAATAAATAATATTCACCATATATATTATTTCATCACCCAAAATATAATGAAATAAATCAAAAGAATTATTTCATATATAAATCAAAGCATGTAAATAATATACACGTGTCAATTACTATATCTGGATTAAGAACCTAAGCATTAATAATAACATAGAATCTTAGTTCACCTTCTTAATCAGTATAAGGGAACAATTCTAAATTCGATCCTGTTCAATATACACAAAGTATACCAGTATTATTTATTAGTCAATATAAACTAATCTAAATAATACTACAGCCATTCCAGTGGATTGTCTAACTCCACCTGTGCTGTGAACCTTATTATATTATATAAACCGTATTTAATAATCTAATATTCTGTATCCCATTTGATACTAGATTATTCACAATATATAATATTTAGACAACATGTAAACATTTAAATGATTCTCAATTAAACCGGCCAGAAATAAATGTAAATACTTCAAATAAATATTTTCAGTATACACCAACAGTTGGGCTGACCACCGTACCAGTCTCTCACGTTATCTCTAGTCCAGAACCTGGGGTACCAGAGTACCCCTGGCCACCTTCAATACTTATCATCTTAGATGTCACGTATAATTCCACGTGCACCTCAATTCATAATAACTATTATCGCTCGGAAACAACGAACGATTATTACTTCCAATAAATCATTTTCCTCTCGAAATATAAGAGGAAAAATATGAACGACTGCTTTGATCGTGGATTCGAATAAAAATGATCCAGATCAAATCTCTCATCACCTCCCATAATTAACATTACTCCCCTTAATAACAACATAGTTTTCCAAAACATTTTATCTTCCTTCGAGTACGAACAATGTACCTCGATACTTGTCCCAATCATATGGACCAATTACTCTAATACATACTACTATACTTATATACTATCCGGTTAACATTCACAATAATATATATATATATATATATATATATATATATATATATATATATATATATATATATATATATATATATATGCATTCAATTGCATCAATATCCGGTATTTGAGTAACGAGATAAAATACTTGCAACTTATAGTTAAAACATTTTGAACTAACGTATACCATTCATTGAAAAATATGTACTCTGAACAATAGAGTAAGGTTTAGTATACTTGCCAGGTACTTCGAATGTAGTAGGGGCTTGTGGCGGAATCCGACAATCTAAACAAGTCAAGAAAACACGCGATTAATCCCCTATACGATACACTTATAACTCAATGCCCAGACATTAATCCAATCACAAACAAGGCACTAAGGGGTCCCTTTAGACTCGTACTAAGTCCACATTAGTCGACAACCACTTAAGTCATAATTTTGGTTTCTAAGTCGTGTTCTTAAGGGTTTTCACTTGCGAAACCTCGGCTTACGCATTTTTATAAAATCGAAAAATAATCTTTTAACTCAAAACCTTCGCAAATACTTAACTAACTGACCTTAGTATTTATCCTCAAAATTTCATATTATAAATCAACAATTAAGGGTCTCATTTATATCCTCAAAGTAGTTACATTTCTGGAGTTCCATCCCTCGAACAACTTTCACTAAAATGGTCATAACTCCTAAACCGTAAACTCTTTTAATACGATTCTTGCGGCAAAATAAACTAGACAACCATATCTTTACAACCATATGCAGTGGTGATTCTAAAAATAGTTTTATGGTCTCGGGTCTTAACTGTTTTCAAGGATTTACAAAATTTCGCCATTACGACGGCTATAAACCGAACATTTCCATTTTACGATCACTCCAAACAACCAACCAAAGTAACCTATTCATTCTCAACATCAACCAACATCCATTTTACATCTATAAGTCCAGTGGTGAGACTAAAATCCATCACCCATCATTTTTCATATTTTACAAAGCCAAATAATCACTAAATCACTTAACATAATCTTATCTTTACACTAACATCAAAACTCCATCAAAACTCACAAAAACTCAAAGCATGGTTTAGGTTTTACCTTTCTTGAAGCTCTAACAACACTAACAAAGCTTGATACACCTTAGAATAGCCTTGGGTAGCCTTAACAAAGCCTAAAAAGCCTTGAACAAAACATGAAAACAACTTAAAACACTATTCCTTACTATTCATCATCACTTTGTAAAATCTGTATAAAATCGAAAAGTTAGAGATTGGTTCTCAAATTTTTACCACACCTTCTACTCTTCAAGGGATTTCTTTTGAGTCCTAGCTCATCACCAGGGGATGCTTGAAGCTCGATGTAAGAACCCTAATTTTTGGTAATATTTCCTTTTATTTAATATCTTGTGACATTGTCAATGTGGAACCTTTCTAGTCATCCCTGTTGATTAATAGAATTGATTGTCTGAGAAACTGCGTTGTTGCATTTATTATGTAAGATAAAAAGGAAGATTGTGAAGGCCGGAGTCTTATTGTTAGTAAGATTTATTAAACTTGGGATTTGAGAATGGTTAGAGTATTAAAAGATTTATTAAGAATTATGACGAGGAATTATGGACATTCGAGGAATTTACACAATTAAGTACTTAAGGAATTATAGGGGAAATCTCTACGCGACAAAATATTAATACGAGAGATTAATTAAGATACGATACGAATTAAAGATTAAATGACAAGCATTGGTGGAAGAATAATGATACAAGGAGTAGTATTGCATGCAAGTCCCATGCAACCAAGTAATTAGGAGGAAGCAAACTAGTTAGCAAAATAGAAGAGGAATAGTATCTAGTTACTTGCTTTTCAAAAAGGGGAGACAAGGGTACATGTGACCATACCTTGCTAGTACCTTGCCTATACATACACATTATGTATCACCCAACATAAATTTATCAATTATTTCACCCAACAAACAATACACAAAAATCAAAAACTCCTCCCCCCTTGTTCATAGCTCTCGGCCAAGAAGAAAAAAGGGAGAAGAAAATTCTTCCTCCCCCATTTCCCACCACTCATACATCAAGATATAATTACTAGGCCCTCTACAACATCTAAGCAAGGTATGTTAATAGTTTCAAGCCATTTCATCCATCCAAATTCAAGTTATAAATTGTTAAAGATTTGGTGAATAGTAACCATGTTTGATTTTCTTTTAGATCTTGGATTGTAAGGGTTGTAGGAGACCATTCAAGGTGTTATTAAGTTGTGTAAGGCTTGTCCAAGACTCCTAGGTGCTCAAGAAGGTATAAAAATCTCAAACCCTTTTGGTTATGTAGTGTTTATAAAGTTTGGTAGTAGATCCATGTATATATGAGTTAATCTTGGTTGTATAAGTAATGGATGACATGGATCTTGACTTTTGATGTTGTGATTGTGACTTTTATGATTATGGATAGTATATATATCTCCATGAGTTTTATAAACCATGAACTAAGTGAATTAAGTGTTGGTTGTGTTGTGGAATTGTGAAAAATGGTTGATCTAAGTAGTGTATGCTTGCTGAGTTTTTCCAGGAGCATTGACCTATCTTGTAACCCGGTTTTGAACCCCCAAATGTTGTCTCCTGATGTCCTACCATATATTGTTGGAACGATAATTGAATGTAGTTTCTGGAAATGTAAGGTTCATGGCTAGGTGATGTATAGATTTTAAGTTATGGCCGGAGAAGTGAATTGTGTTTCTGGATTCCGGACTGCACTAAGTGACCCCCTTGTGAACCTTGTTTAAACCCCTAAAAATATATGTGGGATCATGGAAGAATTTGAGAAGTTAGGGAATGCAGTGGTGAAGACCACCCAAAAAGAATTGGATTAAAATATGAATTTTTGGATTTTATAAAAATGCTAGAGTAAATTTCGCGGAAGGGAAAAAGTCGATTAGTGGAGCATAATTCTAGGGTTAAGGGTTATGATTCGAATGTGGTAACTAAATTAAGTCGATTAAGTGACGAGCGTAATCGAGTGATGACATGAACCTATAGTGGGGCTAGAGTGTCATAAGACGAAGTCATTAAATTAATTTCGTACCCCCTAAAACCCCGTAATTAAAGAGATATTGTTAAGGTACTAACGAGCGGTTATTGCTTATGTATAGATCGTTCGACTCCGCACACTCGACCACCCCAACCAAACCAAGGCAAGTTTACTTTTCAAAACTTATCCATATACAAGGACTTTCACTGTTGTGTTTGTAGTTTTCAATTATATCAAATGCTATGTTTATCGAAGTATTGATGCAATTGAGATTGTATAAGTACATGTATGCTTGTACCCCTTGAACTTAGATTGAAATGTTTTATTCGGACAACGACTATAGCAATAGAGGTCGTAGCGGTCCGTATATACTATTGACCGGGGAGCGGTATATTATTATATCGTATCTAGATTGCGAAAACCTGAATGGTCATTCGGGGAGTATCGTATACTCAAGTATTATGTTCATATCTTCGTAAATACTCGAAACCCTATCTTGGATTAAAAGTTTATTTTATCGAATAATTATTTTATTAATTATTAATATTAAATCTTAAAATATTATTTATTTATTATTGTTCATTATTTAAAGACAAAGTTAATCCAAGATACATTTTAATACTTTCAAACTCGAACTCATTCGAACTCAAAACATTTTTGAAAACCTCCGGTCAGGTTCTGCTTCTTGTATGATTTCAAGAATCATCGGTCGACTGATGTCGGACCTCAATTACTCTGTTTTCAATCAAAATCAAGTTTTCAAAAGAAAAAGAAAAAGGGACTCTGGCAGGTGTGGGAACCGTTGACGAACGATTCCCGGGATGTGTAAGCGGCCGTGAGCCAGGCGGTCCATCAATTATTATTCCGGCCCAGGTGTTGCCGAAGGATGATTACGGATGTAGTTTTCATCGAGGGTGATTACGGATGTAGTTTTCACCCGAGGGATAGTTACGGATGTAGTTTCTATCCTTCTACCGGTATAGAAGACCCGCGGATTATTGGACTTGGATGTGGCGACTGATCATCGTCAATCCTTGTCAGGTTTTTATGTTTTCTTTAAGTCCCATTCCTCCATTTTGGAAAAATGCTTCGACACTGCTTCTTAGGATTTTGTGCCAAGTTGCTGATGGTGTTCTATTTTGATGAGAAATATGTTGACTCAATGCAGTATCTAGAACTGCAAGTTTATTTTGAAAACAAGGGCACATATTGTTGCACCTTCGGAATTTATCAACAATGACAAGTGATTTTATATCTGATTGATACAAACAAGTTTAATAACTGCCAATCATATGAAATGTTATATTGCTTACCTTATACATATATTTCTTGCTGAGCTATAGTTGCTCACTCTTGCTTGTTTTCGAATTTTACAAACACAACAGCTAAGAAAAATGGCAAGACCCAGACATACTGCTCGAAAGCAGGTGACTAGACCCGAGCCAGTAGTTGAGATTCCACCGGTAGGCCCCATTAGCCGGATTGGTTGGCAGCTTTTGTTAGTTCGTTTTATTTATCAGTATGACCTGTGCAAGGCAGTGTATCGTAACAAACTTTCAAGCCGCCAACTTCGCTTCATATCGAAGTGTTGCTGGTAGCATAAATACTATTTAATTCGGTCTGTAATAACTCTGATAATTTTAATTCTGCTTAATCAATGTTGTGACGTTTCTGAGGCTCTAACCTCTGTGTGTGTGTGCGGTGTGAGTTTATTGTGGGGTCGATGGCTGTGTTATATATATTATGTGCAAGAACAGGTATGTTATTAATGGAAAATGGACCGTGAGCGCCTAGATCTCCGACCCCGGATCTGGGGGCGTCACAGAAATGGTATCAGAGCGAGGTTACAGTTCTCAGAAATGATAGTAATTTAAGAAAGCAACCCTAATAATAATAACAATAATAATAACCCTAATAGCAACTTTAATAATACTTAGAGCTCTCATCGAGTTTGTAGTCGGGTTATCGGATATAGCCCTGACTTTAAGGCCCGTGAGGGAACTACTCCTAAACCTTTCTTTTTGGTTAGTGACCCTCCTTATTTCCCTTGTGTAGATGGAGGAGATACCAGACCCTGAGGCTTTCGAGAGAGAGCATGATGAGGCACTGATGCGAGATACCGAGGATCCTGAGGAGGATATGGGTGCTGACTCCGAGCTTGGCCCCTGGATTAAGCTGATAGGAGATACTGATGATGAGGATCCCGTTGAGGAGCCCTTTGAGCCTGAGCCTGAGCCAGAACCTGTTACCCCATCTCCTGTAGCTACTGATGAAGAGAGTGTGAGATCCGGTGAGGGTCGTGTTGTGTCACCCCCACCTTCTCCGCAGTCATCTAGCCCTGTTTAATCAGACGGTGACTCCAAGGATGATACTTCTGGCGAGGAGGAGCTTGACCCTACCCCTGCTACTGCTCTTGCTCCTGCTACTGCTGCTGCACCTGCCCCTATTCCTGTCATACCACCTCCACCGATGGACCTACCCCCAGTGTCGGGTACTGAGCACGCTTACGTGGTACAGTTCCTGACCCGAGACTTACTATCTGCAGAGGCCCGACTTAACGAGGCGAGGCGGGCACTATTGGAGGAGCGCGAGGCGCGCTTGAGGATCCAGGCTGAGATGAGGACCGCTGTTGCCAGGAGGACTAGGGCTCGACTCCATAGGATTGAGAGGAGGAGCCGTGATAGGATTCTTGGTTTAGGGATCCGCGGGGGCGGAGTGATCCTGGCTAGGGATGCTAGGCGTGTTGTGCGTCGTGCATTTGCCCGAGTGAGGACCTTGCTCTGCCGCGGTGCGGCCCCGCGATGTGTTACTGATAGCTCAGTCCCCTAGGTTCAGATGACATTAGTGTGTCAATTTTGCGGGATAGTTGACTTGTGCACTGGTATCCTTTCTGACCAGTGGATGAGTAGACTGACCTACAGATATGTAGATTTGACTTCGGGTAGTATGTATGGATGTAGCCCTACTTTTGTGTAGCCTGACTATTCGGATGATGTACTTGTATTTGTTCCACTTTTGCTAGACTTTGACATCGGAACTATGTATTTGGCTCTAACATCCAAACTTTGTGATAACCCTTGTACCGTACTTATTTAGTTTCAGTTTCCTTAATATTGTCTCAACTGTTTTACTTTCCGATGCCATGCTCTACTGTTTTGATATACAACTGTGATTATACAATTGCTACAAGCCACGAATACAACCATGCTGTTTCAAATTTACGATATGCGGTTTCAAATTGTTCTCTACAATTTTCAAAAATGTTCCTACAAATTTTTTTTAAATAAATTTTTTCAAAATATATATATATATATATATATATATATATATATATATATATATATATATTTGAGGTTTCGAAATTTTGAAAACTCTTGCAAATGTTTTCGCATCCCATAGGGATTTTTCCCAAAAATGTTTGACATTTTATCTCCAACATCGGATTATTAAAACTTTTGCAACTTCTACCCTTATGAGGAGGAACGATACGTTCCTGACCCGTGCAAACGCCGTCAGGTAATTGGAAAACCCTAACCCATTTCTTGTTTTATTATCAGAATCATGCCACCCAGAAGAATGAACACTCGAGCTCACCCGATCAGTTCTGAGGGCCAGGGTAGCCACCATGGGACCGGAGGCCACCGGAACCGTGAAGGGGAGAATGTCAACCTGAGTGAGAGTGAGGGCAACGATCATAACTTATTTGATGACTCTGAGTATGAAGAAGAAGAAGCTGGTGATGACACCCGAGAGGCAGAACATCCTAGGGGAGGCCCTATGGAACAGTTCATGGAGTTACTTAGGCAGAACTTGGACCGTCCCCCAGTTCAGTAACCACCCCAAAATGCTAATGCAAATGCTTTCCGGAACTTCAAATCCCTGAAACCCCCAGAATTTAAAGGAACTGCCGATCCGGTCGAGGCAAGGGCCTGGTTGAAGGAAATGGAAAAATCTTTCGAGATACTGGGTGTCGCTGAAGAGCAGAAGACTATTTTCGCCACTTACCTTCTGAAGGGTGAGGCGAAATATTGGTGGGAAGCTAAGAAGAATTTGGAAGGAAGAGGTGTGGTGACCTGGGAGAGATTTAGCGAGCTGTTCTTGGAGAAGTACTTTCCTAGGTTCATGGAGACACAAATAGAGCTGAAGTTTTTGGAACTGAAGCAAGGAAACATGATGGTGGCCGAGTATAAGGCCAAATTTACTGAGCTGTCGAGGTTTGTGCAGGAATATGTGAACTCTGAGGCAAAGAGGGCCCGAAGATTTCAATTAGGGCTAAAACAATGGATTCAGAATCGTGTGGCGGTTCTCGAGCTGACAGACTATGCCACCCTGGTACAGAAAGCATCAATTGTTGAGGCTGGGAGTGAATAGATGCAGAAGGAGAGGGAAGGAAAGAAGAGGAAGTTGGATAGTCGAAAGGGAAACTCTGCGGGAGGGAGCTTTCTGAGCAAATTTAAGCGAGGAACGATGTCCCAACCCAGCGGAAACTTTGGAACCAATAGAGCTGAAAGTTGGAGTGTGGGCCAGAGCGGCCGACCACAGGGATCGTCTTACTCTACCCCATCCCGAGCCCAACCCCCAGAATGTAATAAATGTGGAAAGAAACATGCGGGCGTGTGTAACCTGCAAGATGTGAAGTGCTTCAAGTGTGGGCTGACAGGGCATTATGCTAACACCTGTCGAGGAACTAGTAACAACACCAGTGCCGGAGGTAATTGCTTCAAGTGTGGGAAACCAGGGCACCGAATGAGGGAATGTATGTCCTCTGGGCCAGCTGCATCGAGAGTGAGTGGAACTGCTTCTAACAAGGCCCCTACTGCAAGAACTTTTAACATGACGGTGCAGGATGCCGTGAGGAACACGGATGTGATTGCAGGTACCCTACTACTCAACTCAGTTAAGGCAAATGTTTTATTTGATTTGGGAGCTACCAAGTCTTTCATATCTCTAGATTTTGTATGTCAGTTAGGCCTTAAGACTGAACCATTGAAAGACAGACTGCAAATAGAGATAGCTAATCATGAAATTATTCCTGTTAGCCAAGTATGTCCAGGTTGTGACATAGAAATAGAAGGGCAACACTTTCGGGTAGATTTAATACCTTTTAAACTAGGAGAGTTTGACGTAATAGTAGGTATGGATTGGTTAACAACCCACGGAGCCCAGATTGATTGTGTAAAGAAGAAAGTAAGTTTGAAACTGCCAGGGGACGAGGAAGTAGTGTTTAGTGGGAAACGGCAAAGCCAAAAGTTCCTGACTATGATTCAAGCTAAGAAGCTGTTACGTAAAGGATGCGAAGCCTATTTAGCCTATGTGAAGGATACCAAGAAGGAGGCACCAAACCTACAGGAAATCCCTGTCGTTAATGAGTTCACGGACGTATTTCCGGATGATCTTCCCGGACTACCACCTGATAGAGACATCGAGTTCGCTATAGACTTAGTTCCGGGTACGGCCCCAATTTCGAAAGCCCCAATATCGGCTTGCCCCAGTGGAGATGAAAGAGCTGGCCACTCAGTTACAAGAGTTGTTGGATAAAGGGATGATAAGACCGAGTGTGTCACCGTGGGGAGCCCCGGTGTTATTCGTGAAAAAGAAGGATGGTAGTATGAGATTATGTATAGACTACAGGGAGTTGAACAAGGTGACTATCAAGAATAAGTATCCCTTGCCCAGGATAGATGACCTGTTTGATCAATTGAAAGATGCAGTTTATTTTTCTAAAATTGATTTGAGGACCGGGTACCACCAGTTAAAGATTAAACCGGAAGATATACCAAAGACGGCCTTTCGCACCCGATATGGACACTATGAGTTCCTAGTGATGTCATTTGGGTTAACGAATGCCCCTGCAGCTTTCATGGATTTAATGAATCGAGTCTGCAAGAAGTACTTGGACAAGTGTGTTATAGTCTTCATCGATGACATCTTGATTTATTCCAAGACGAAGGAGGAACATGCAGAGCACTTGAGGATTGTATTGGGAGCATTGAGAGAAGAGAAGTTGTACGCTAAGTTCTCGAAGTGTGAATTTTGGTTGAAGGAAGTTCAGTTTTTAGGGCATGTGATTAGCGAACAAGGCATTCTAGTGGACCCAGCCAAAATAAAGGCTGTATCAAATTGGGAGAGACCAACCACTCCGACAGAGGTGAGAAGTTTTATAGGGTTGACTGGCTACTATAGGAGATTTGTCCAAGACTTTGCCAAGATAGCAGCCCCTTTGACCCGACTAACTCGCAAGACCGAGAAGTTTGTGTGGACTGAAAAATGCGAAGAGAGCTTCCAAGAGTTGAAGAAGAGGTTGGTGACAGCACCAGTACTAGCGCTACCTGATGATAAGGGAGATTTTGTGATTTATAGCGACGCATCCCATAAAGGTTTAGGGTGTGTGCTTATGCAGCACGGTAAAGTGATTGCTTATGCGTCCAGACAACTTAAGGAATATGAGATAAGATACCCCACCCATGATTTAGAATTAGCAGCGATAGTTTTTGCTTTGAAGATTTGGAGACATTATCTTTACGGAGAAAAGTGTGAAATCTACACGGATCACAAGAGCTTAAAGTACATATTCACTCAGAAAGAGTTAAACATGAGGCAGAGGAGATGGCTAGAGCTAATTAAAGATTATGATTATGAGATTCATTATCACCCAGGGAAGGCCAACGTGGTGGCCGATGCACTTAGCCGAAAGGAGAAACTCAAGATGATAACGTCAGTGGACGAGTTGATCAAGGACCTTGAGAAACTGGAGATTGAAGTGAGGTTACCAGGAATTGGACAAGAGAGTCTAATGGAAATAAGAGTCCAACCACCGCTATTGGAAAAGATTAAGTTATGCCAGGAAAAGAAGATAGAAGAAGAAAAGAATTCGATGGAGAAAATTTTGACTGGCGAGGAAATTAAGTGTGAAAAGGACGGGAATGGAATTATGAGGTACGCATCTAGGATATGGATCCCGAACGTTCAGGAATTAAAAGACGAGATTTTGCAAGAGGCTCATAGTTCAAGGTACTCAATTCACCCTGGAGGCACTAAGATGTATAGAGATCTGAGAGAATACTATTGGTGGCCAAATATGAAGAAGGACGTGGCAGAGTGGGTAAGTAAATGCTTGACATGTCAAAGAGTAAAGGCCGAACACCAGAGGCCCAGTGGATTGTTGCAACCCTTAGAGATACCCGAGTGGAAGTGGGAGCAAATTGCGATGGACTTTGTGGTCGGACTACCAAGGACCAAGACTAATCATGATGCTATTTGGGTAATTATCGATAGATTGACCAAGTCAGCACATTTTCTTCCAATCAACGAGAGATATACTGTCGACAAGCTGGCGGATATTTACCTAAAGGAGATTGTGGTTAGGCATGGGGTTCCTGTGAGCATTGTATCAGATAGAGACCCAAGATTCAACTCCAGAATCTGGAGAAGTTTTCAAGATTATGTGGGGACCAAGTTAAACATGAGTACTGCATACCATCCCCAAACAGACGGACAGAGTGAGAGAACCATCCAGACCATCGAGGACATGTTGAGAGTATGTGCCATTGATTTCAAGGGAAGTTGGGATGACCACTTGCCGTTGATCGAATTTTCCTACAACAACAGTTACCATGCGAGTATAGGCATGCCCCCATATGAAACTTTATACGGACGAAGATGTCGGTCTCCCTTGTGTTGGGAAGAAGTTGGAGAGCGGAAGATTTTAGGACCTGAACTAGTCCAACAGACAAGAGAAACTATCGAACTCATAAGAGGACGGCTGGTAGCGGCCCAAGACAGACAGAAGAAGTATGCGGACCAGACCCGCAAGGACAAAGAATATGAGGTAGGAGAGTTTGTGATGTTGAAGGTATCACCGTGGAAAGGATTGATGAGATTTGGTAAGAAAGGAAAACTAAGCCCGAGATTTATTGGACCTTTTGAGATCTTGAAACGAGTTGGGAAGTTAGCCTATGAATTGGCTTTACCCCCGAGCTTGCAGCAAGTACATAACGTGTTCCATGTGTCCATGCTACGACCCTACCATACCGACTTCCGACATGTGATAGAACATGATCAAGTGGATCTGCAACCAGACTTAACATATGTAGAGCAACCCATAGAAATCATGGATAGAAAAGAACAGGTGCTGAGGAACAAGGTTGTCAAATTAGTGAGAGTTTTGTGGAGGAATCAGAATGTCGAAGAATCAACATGGGAACTAGAGAGCGCGATGCGTGAAAAGCACCCCCAACTGTTTTCAACCTGATTCCGGGACGGAATCCTTTTAAGGAGGGGAGGCTGTAAGAACCCTAATTTTTGGTAATATTTCCTTTTATTTAATATCTTGTGACATTGTCAATGTGGAACCTTTCTAGTCATCCCTGTTGATTAATAGAATTGATTGTCTGAGAAACTGCGTTGTTGCATTTATTATGTAAGATAAAAAGGAAGATTGTGAAGGCCGGAGTCTTATTGTTAGTAAGATTTATAAAACTTGGGATTTGAGAATGGTTAATGTATTAAAAGATTTATTAAGAATTATGACGAAGAATTATGGACATTCGAGGAATTTACACAATTAAGTACTTAAGGAATTATAGGGGAAATCTCTACGCGACAAAATATTAATACGAGAGATTAATTAAGATACGATACGAATTAAAGATTAAATGACAAGCATTGGTGGAAGAATAATGATACAAGGAGTAGTATTGCATGCAAGTCCCATGCAACCAAGTAATTAGGAGGAAGCAAACTAGTTAGCAAAATAGAAGAGGAATAGTATCTAGTTACTTGCTTTTCAAAAAGGGGAGACAAGGGTACATGTGACCATACCTTGCTAGTACCTTGCCTATACATACACATTATGTATCACCCAACATAACTTTATCAATTATTTCACCCAACAAACAATACACAAAAATCAAAAACTCCTCCCCCCTTGTTCATAGCTCTCGGCCAAGAAGAAAAAAGGGAGAAGAAAATTCTTCCTCCCCCATTTCCCACCACTCATACATCAAGATATAATTACTAGGCCCTCTACAACATCTAAGCAAGGTATGTTAATAGTTTCAAGCCATTTCATCCATCCAAATTCAAGTTATAAATTGTTAAAGATTTGGTGAATAGTAACCATGTTTGATTTTCTTTTAGATCTTGGATTGTAAGGGTTGTAGGAGACCATTCAAGGTGTTATTAAGTTGTGTAAGGCTTGTCCAAGACTCCTAGGTGCTCAAGAAGGTATAAAAATCTCAAACCCTTTTGGTTATGTAGTGTTTATAAAGTTTGGTAGTAGATCCATGTATATATGAGTTAATCTTGGTTGTATAAGTAATGGATGACATGGATCTTGACTTTTGATGTTGTGATTGTGACTTTTATGATTATGGATAGTATATATATCTCCATGAGTTTTATAAACCATGAACTAAGTGAATTAAGTGTTGGTTGTGTTGTGGAATTGTGAAAAATGGTTGATCTAAGTAGTGTATGCTTGCTGAGTTTTTCCAGGAGCATTGACTTGTCTTGTAACCCGGTTTTGAACCCCCAAATGTTGTCCCCTGATGTCCTACCATATATTGTTGGAAATATAACTGAATGTAGTTTCTGGAAATGTAAGGTTTATGGCTAGGTGATGTATAGATTTTAAGTTATGGCCGGAGAAGTGAATTGTGTTTCTGGATTCCGGACTGCACTAAGTGACCCCCTTGTGAACCTTGTTTAAACCCCTAAAAATATATGTGGGATCATGGAAGAATTTGAGAAGTTAGGGAATGCAGTGGTGAAGACCACCCAAAAAGAATTGGATTAAAATATGAATTTTTGGATTTTATAAAAATTCTAGAGTAAATTTCGCGCAAGGGAAAAAGTCGATTAGTGGAGCATAATTCTAGGGTTAAGGGTTATGACTCGAATGTGGTAACTAAATTAAGTCGATTAAGTGACGAGCGTAATCGAGTGATGACATGAACCTATAGTGGGGCTAGAGTGTCATAAGACGAAGTCATTAAGTTAATTTCGTACCCCCTAAAACCCCGTAATTAAAGAGATATTGTTAAGGTACTAACGAGCGGTTATTGCTTATGTATAGATCGTTCGACTCCGCACGCTCGACCACCCCAACCAAACCAAGGCAAGTTTACTTTTCAAAACTTATCCATATACAAGGACTTTCACTGTTGTCTTTGTAGTTTTCGATTATATCAAATGCTATGTTTATCGAAGTATTGATGCAATTGAGATTGTATAAGTACATGTATGCTTGTACCCCTTGAACTTAGATTGAAATGTTTTCTTCGGACAACGACTCTAGCAATAGAGGTCGTAGCGGTCCGTATATACTATTGACCGGGGAGCGGTATATTATTATATCGTATCTAGATTGCGAAAACCCGAATGGTCATTCGGGGAGTATCGTATACTTAAGTATTATGTTCATATCTTCGTAAATACTCGAAACCCTATCTTGGATTAAAAGTTTATTTTATCGAATAATTATTTTATTAATTATTAATATTAAATCTTAAAATATTATTTATTTATTATTGTTCATTATTTAAAGACAAAGTTAATCCAAGATACATTTTAATACTTTCAAACTCGAACTCATTCGAACTCAAAACATTTTCGAAAACTCCCGGTCAGGTTCTGCTTCTTGTATGATTTCAAGAATCATCGGTCGACTGATGTCGGACCTCAATTACTCTGTTTTCAATCAAAATCAAGTTTTCAAAAGAAAAAGAAAAAGGGACTCTGGCAGGTGTGGGAACCGTTGACGAACGATTCCCGGGATGTGTAAGCGGCCGTGAGCCAGGCGGTCCATCAATTATTATTCCGGCCCAGGTGTTGCCGAAGGATGATTACGGATGTAGTTTTCATCGAGGGTGATTACGGATGTAGTTTTCACCCGAGGGATAGTTACGGATGTAGTTTCTATCCTTCTACCGGTAGAGAAGACCCGCGGATTATTGGACTTGGATGTGGCGACTGATCATCGTCAATCCTTGTCAGGTTTTTATGTTTTCTTTAAGTCCCATTCCTCCATTTTGGAAAAATGCTTCGACACTGCTTCTTAGGCTTTTGTGCCAAGTTGCTGATGGTGTTCTATTTTGATGAGAAAGATGTTGACTCAATGCAGTATCTAGAACTGCAAGTTTATTTTGAAAACAAGGGCACATATTGTTGCACCTTCGGAATTTATCAACTATGACCAGTGATTTTATATCTGATTGATACAAACAAGTTTAATAACTGCCAATCATATGAAATGTTATATTGCTTACCTTATACATATATTTCTTGCTGAGCTATAGTTGCTCACTCTTGCTTGTTTTCGAATTTTACAAACACAACAGCTAAGCGAAATGGCAAGACCCAGACAGACTGCTCGAAAGCAGGTGACTAGACCCGAGCCAGCAGTTGAGATTCCATCGGTAGGCCCCATTAGCCGGATTGGTTGGCAGCTTTTGTTAGTTCGTTTTATTTATCAGTATGACCTGTGCAAGGCAGTGTATCGTAACAAACTTTCAAGCCGCCAACTTCGCTTCATATCGAAGTGTTGCTGGTAGCATAAATACTATTTAATTCGGTCTGTAATAACTCTGATAATTTTAATTCTGCTTAATCAATGTTGTGACGTTTCTGAGGCTCTAACCTCTGTGTGTGTGCGGTGTGAGTTTATTGTGGGGTCGATGGCTGTGTTATATATATTATGTGCAAGAACAGGTATGTTATTAATGGAAAATGGACCGTGAGCGCCTAGATCTCCGACCCCGGATCTTGGGGCGTCACACTCGACTTACTGATTTTCTAAGATGAGAGGTCGAAACTGCCATGGACAGGACAGTTTTGGTTCTCCAACTTGGAGGAGGGATTTGACTCGGCTACACTCCTTTGTTGGCCATGAAATTTTAAACGTGTGTTCTCCATATAATGAGAAAACTATGGTTCAAATTTGATGATTTATGAATGGGTAGAAGTGGAGTTATGAATTTTTCTTTCATAGTTGCTCATGCTGGGCAGTTTGTGTTTTTCTTGGTTGTTCTTACTTTTTCTTTTCTCCTCCTCCAATCTTGACTTGTCAACTACTTTTTGATCATAATATCTTGATATTTCAGATGTGTATTGTCTGTGTTGATCCCCTTGATACTTGTGCAAAGTGTGTTGGATAAGCTTGGTTGATATTTGTTATGTTTTGGATTTGATTTAAGTGATTTAAATCACTTAAGTCCTAAATTGTTTTGTTTTAATCCTTGAATTAAATCTTTTAATCCACTTGATAGAATTTTCTTGATGATCATGTGTGGGGTTTAATCTTGTTATGAACTCAATCCAAAATCCATAATTTGTTTGCTTTATCGCTTAATCTCGTTATAAAATTCTAGTGATTCCTAGAACGTTCGTTATACTAACTCAGAGGTTTTCGTTCTCAAACCTTAAATCACATTTAATAAAATAATAAAATATCAAATCCTTGAATCATTGATTTAAATAACTCACTTGTCTTGGTCGTATTGAAATGCCCCTCACTGCCCGGTCAAATATTCCATAAAAATAAAGTTTGGAATTTCTGAATTCTGATCGCGTTTACATACACTTATTTACCTCGTAGATTACTAATATAACTTCAAAATATCCATTTCCTATCCCGTACATAGGATGACATGTAAAATTTCTTAATCCTCAAAAATCACTATTCATCCATAATTTCACTATTCATCCATGCAAATCACTACTCATCCCTCAAATGAAAATTTTTCTCAAGTACAGAAATTTGGGTTATTACACCTCATTTATAACCGTTAAATCTTCAGTTCAAAAAGATCATGATCGTTAAATACAACAATATTAAAAGTTGTTATATACTGAGATCTAAGTTTCGATTCTCGCAAAAAACATATCAATTTATATTTAATACTAAAAATTACTATATACAAAAATTTCAGGTTCGAATTTTTCCAATAACATATTAAAATGAATATTTATAATATCATATTACACTATAAACAAATTATAAAAAATTAGAAGTAACCTGTACTTCACACGGGCTATAAGGCAGTAATCATCATGATCATTACTCAAATATGTTAAAAAATTCAAATTTCTAAAATCTAACTTTTCATTTTATGTTATAAGAGCATCACCAATGGCACCAAATTCTTCGCTAAATCACTATTGGGAGAATATGTAAAAAATGTAATACTCTAACCTTGTAATCCCTTTGCAATAAATATAGATAATCATATTTGGCTAGTTATATTTGTTGAACCTATAAAACCCTTGGATATAATTTAAAATATCAAAATTATATATAACATCATTGGAGTACTCACCACTTCCCTTAGCTAAAATTTTATATTATTATTATTTTATCATTTTTTATCCAATTATTTTAAATATCATCATTGGAGATACTCTAATTAAGTATCTATGAATTACTCTACATTTTATACACAATATATTTAGCGTAAAAATAATGAGAACAATAACAATGAAACATTAAAAATGTAAATAGGGTGCAAAAATAATTGTTATACATTTTTTAAGAGAGTATAGAACAATCTATCTATACCTATCTATATACTATATTATAATAACCGAAATATTAAAAGTCTGGTCTGTCAATTGGTACGGTACCTGTTGTTTTCATTTAATTAACCTTACTTAAATATATTTAAAATTTCTCCTGATAACTAATTAATTTTCTTTTACAGGTACGTACTTTATTTTGACACTTACACTTTAATCCTTTAATTGTTCTAACTTGTTTTTTAGTATATCATTCTATTTAACGAAATAAAATTATAATATTATAATTACCAATAACTAATCAATTTCTCATTTCAAATTAAACATGTTAACAATGTCATATGCAGTTTCTTGTTCACTAAGTCTCTGTCTGGGATTGCTATTAAAAATTATTGTACTATTAAAAATGTGCTGTTAAAATAAGTGCTGTTACGAAAATTAGATAACAGTTTAGTATATTTTTAGTATATGCATATTTTGGTTATAAATTATTAAATATAATATTTTTGGTGAGGTTTAATGTTAAAATCAGTCAACAAATAATGACCTTTAGATTTGTAGTAAATAAATAAGAATTGTTAGATTTAATAAGAAGGTATATTATAGATTTAAATTACTATACTGAAGATCCAAGTTTCGAATCTATTCAATAACATATTTAATTTAAAATTTTATAATATAAATTTTAAAACATGCATGTCATTAATTAAATTGTATTATATTAAAATTCAAATAACTATTGAAAAGAATGATTATTTAAAGATATAATTGTAACGTAAAATTAAATTTATAACATATAAAAAAGCCTATGAATCGCATGAGTTATAAGCTAGTTTATATATAATAATCATTTCCTATAAGCACTTGGATGTGTGACAAAATTCATAATAAATAATGGTTTATCCTTCGTCATTTTAAAATCAAACCTAACAATTTTATTAATCGAATCGATTTCAAATCGAATCAATCTCAGTAAGTTTTTGAATATTCTTGAATACGAGTAGTCACTTATGTACAATAAAGGGAATGAATGTATTGCTATAAACTTGCTTTCTTGAATGTTTTTCTTCAAATATAGTAGCTAAAATTTGGGTGATGGCCCAAAATATTCATATGGGAGCCATGCTGGCCCTTTTTACTGACTGAAAACGCTACACCGTCTACCGTGATATGAGGGGTGTTGCGGAACACCGTGTTCCGTATCATGGGGTGTTGCGGAACACCGTGTTCCGTATCATGAGGTGTTGCGGAACACCATGTTCCGTATCATGCACGGATACGGAACACCGTGTTCCGTATCATGCATAACACGGAAGATGGTGTTCCGTATCATGCATAATACGGAACACGGTGTTCCGTATTATGCTAACACGGAGGACGATTCTCCGTATCCCGTCGGTATTTCGGGCCATTTTTTTCAAAATCAGTATTTTGGGCAAAAACTTGTGAAAAATAGGCATTTTGGTAATTCTCTCCTAAAATTTTGGGTTTCGTAAACTTAGAATCAATGTTGAAATAAAATGCAAAAACTTGTTTTTTTAATTTAACATTTTTGTTAGTTAAAAAATTTTGCTACATTCTGTGAGTGTAAATATTCGCAGCTTCTTTTTTTTAGAAAGAATTATTAAGTATTGCAATGCTAAGTTCAAAAACTAAAGGACAATTGTGTACGCATTATATTCAACTTGTGTGTTGAGTATGAAATACATCAATACAATACATATGGGGTGAATATATTGTCATCTTTTTCTTAATTTTAAAACTATTTGAGTTTGTAAACCTGTAGCTTGAAATTGTTTGTTGTATAATGATTAATGTGGAATGTAAAAAATGCACAATTTCACTTCAAATCTAATATTGTATTAGATTAAAGATTTGGTATAAACTGTGAATAGTACTATCAACTTCGATTTCTTAGAGAGATATTCTAAATTCCAGCTCTTGAAATCTTAACAACTAAAGAAAAGAGTCTGTGCACTTATAGAACTTGTGCACAACTCACTTTTGAAAATAGTATAAATAGACAAATGTTTACACTAATACACGCAAGCGTACTTGGTCACAAGTAATATAGATATAAGTCAAGTTCGTTCCCACAGAGATCTGGTTTAGATTTCAATTCAGTTAATGCACCTATGCAACAATGTATGATTATCCTTCGTTGCTAAGACAAATAACAAATTTGGGTTTTGATTAACTAAGATTAACTAACAAGTAATTTAACAAACTAAAGATTACTTAACTAATGAGAATTTAATTCGAATTACTTATGAGAATAAAAACATGGGATCCTAACTTCATTAAATACTTTACTTAGAGTTGATGCCTTTAATCAATGCATGTGATGATTATGATATCTGATCAGACAACACGAAACAAGTATAGACTACTTCTTAGTATACGAATACCAAACTACTCATACATCTACAAAAGAGATAAAAGATGGGTAGCCACCAATTATGTTTAGACCCTATATCTCTATAAGATTTGAAAACATGACGGTTGAAGAATAAGTTATCCATTAAGATCACATAGGGCAGCATAATATTTCTCAATTTACCCTACAAATCATGATGTCACACATACATCAACTTATCCTATGCTAGCATGGCAAGTTCTAAATCTCAAGATCCACTCTCGATTCACAAGAGATTAACAGATTAGATGTTAGCTATGCATCTAAAAACATTAAACACAACCATACAAGGATAGCAAGAATTCATCACACACAGATCTTTAAAGCAAACTACTAAACTACATAGATAAATCCGTTAGAATCCCATGACAATGATTAGTTCATAATCGAACCGTTCGTCATCATGGGATCTGATGAAACCATGGTAAATAAAAAAGTATTAAAGATTACAAATAAACTAGAGTATAAGTTTAAGAAAATAAATCCAAAAAACATCCAAGAGTATCGCCTAAAAGAAGAAAACAAAAGTAGATCTAGATCTCCGTTGATTGTCACGATCCTCGGTGAATCCTTCTCCAATTCTGAATCTCCGTCTCTCGGCTCTCTCTTGTGTGTATTGTGGTTCGTTCGTTCAATGATGATAGAGTGTGTTTATATAGGCCACAGGAGTCTTTTCCAGCAAGAAACTACCAAAAATAGAATTTTTGCAGTTCGGCACAAAATACGTTTCCTAAACTGATTCTGTTTTGAAGAAAAATTCGTAACTGACTTTTTTTCAGTATTTCTGGGCCGTTCCAGTTGTATTTGGACATCTGAACCACTTTAGAATGAAAGAGAATTCCGTTATCTTTGCGTGGACTGTAAGATCGTCCAAAACGGACTTGTAGAACTCAAGATATGGCCAAAACAGTGCATCAGCAATTCTGGTAGCGAAGACCCACGCCGCAGCGCACCTAGCCGCGCCGCAGCGCGCCATGGAGTCTGTTGAAGCCGCGCCGTAGCGCCCGGATGAATATGCCGGAAGCTGATTTTGCTGTTTTTCTTCGTTTTAACTCCTTTTTCCTTCGTTTCTTTTGTAAGTTGTCATGCTTCGCTTCTTGAACTCAAATCCATCATAGAATATGTGATTTGTATCTTTCAACCTTAAGTTAGTAACCCTGCACAATCTCACTAAAACGAATCAAAAACACGACATACTTGAGGTCAAGAGACCAATTTAAGCCGAAATGAAGCGTTCCAAGTGGATATCAAATCCACTTATCACACCCCCAAACTTAAACCGATGCTTGTCCTCAAGCATAAACAGACTCTATACTACCTAATGCAATGCACGAATGCAGCTAATATGAAAATGCAACAATCCCCTCGAACTAACCAAAACCAATCAACAAGCAAATATCTCAAAGAATGCAACTAAATCCAAATAGAGCTCGACTAAGTCCCCGTATAATAACATTACATGAACAGAAACGTGAGTGTGTGCGATGCTCATCAGATATACTCCTAATACTAGATCAAAATCATACATATTCTTCACCACGACAATCACAGGTTTATTAATAAAATAGACGGTAAACACTTCATAACCTATGAACACCTCCATCATCATTCGAGTTTGACAGGAATTCATACTTTATTACTAACAACTACGACACATAGTAATATACACAACAACGCATGCTTATTTAACCGTGCAATGGATGAGACCCCAAAAGGCTTATACAATAATACCCATGTAGCGAGCGTTAGGTTAGTGGATCCCAGACTATAAAAGCCTTAGGTCACTAGGCACAAAGTCCCCTAGAACTTAATTGCTCGAGTATTAAAGAGCTCACCCTGGTTAATTCTGCAAATTAACAATTTAAACAATTCACATAACATTTTTTTTCTTCTTTTGACTCTTTTTTTTTCTTTTCTTTTTATGCAATCTGGAATGAGAATTCTCATCCAACCCTAGACTACTCATAAAAATATGAGCCGGCTACTAGCCATTTGACGTCTAGCCATTATTAACAACTATTAACAATTAGCATGAAATTCCTTGTTTCCCCCAAACTTATACTTTGGTGCTCCAACATTATCAAGGGAATAACGAAAATTCTAAATATAATCAGGTGATTAAATCTAAAACAACCAAACAAGTATGACTCAATCTAGCCCAAAAGCAAACGATGAGACTATGTAAAGATTTTGTTTCCGAAACATGTAAGTCAATTTCATAAGAACTATAAATCAACCCTCTATTCATCAATACCACACTCAAATCAACATCGACCTACCAATCAGAATTAGCTCATCCTAAGGGATCATGAAATATGCATGCTATGTAAATGCAACTAAAATGGACTCACATGGTATAGGAAAACAAAATAATATAATGTCCTACATGAAACAAACATGCAAAAAATACGAACAAATATGAATGAATTACACTAACATGCAAAATATGATTTCTACATGAACAAAGACTCAACTAACACTACTTATCCCCAAAATCACCCCCAAACTTGAAATATTCAATGTCCCCATTGAAGGTAATACAAGGGATAGCAGAGATACCTAATCATCGGCAGGGTCACCCTCCTCACGAAAATAGTAATCCAGAATTATGAAGAATTGGGGAAAATGCTCTTTTATTGAAAGCAGGAAATCCATGGGTTGCCTCCCAGGAAGCGCCTTTGTTTAAAGTCTTTAGCTAGACATGGCAATGGCTTTTTCTCTTGAAAATTTCTACACCGTATCTCTATATGGCCATTTAATTATCTTTTCCGGGGCTACATCCTTGATGACAAGTTTCAGCCTTCCTTGCTCCTCAAAATTGTCAGTAACATTGTTCTCTTCACTACCTGACAAGTTAGCAACAATAATAATAAGCAAAGTAGATGATTGACCTAAACATGCATACCTCAGGGGATCTGGTGGTTTAATCTCGAGTTTGGAAGCTTCTTCAACATGATGATTTTCATTATTAACTACCAAAGACTGATCAAGAGTGGAAATAGACGGATTAGGAACGGAAGTGGGTGGTTCACCAACAGAAGTCTTAACAACAGACTTAGGATCAAAAGAACTATCCTCAAGTTGAATTTCATGCTTAGAACAAATAGCATTCAATTCCTCTAACATCTCATCAGAAGTAAAATTCCTATACAACTCATGAAGATCTTTATTACCCTCATACTTTAACAAAACATCTTTTTCAAGAAAAGACTCAATTGCACTATCCTCAAGATTTGACCATGAAACAATCTCATCAATCAGCACCTGAGAATCCCAAAGATCAGCCATGCCTAATTCCTCATCTTCAGTATCATACGTTCCTTGTAAAGCAACGTCAAATGGATCCGACTTCAACATCTGATCAAACACTTTATTCTGGCCAGTATCAACCCCTTCCACTCTAAAGCACTCTTCATTCTCCACAGGAAATTTCATGGCCTTGAACACATTAAAAGAGACAGTTTGATCTTGCACTCTCATTATGAGCTCTCATTTCTGAACATCTATCAAAGTACGGCCAGTAGCGAGAAAAGGCCTTCCCAAGATGATGGGAATCTTCTTATCTTCTTCAAAATCAAGAATCACAAAATCCGCAGGGAAGATGAGCTTATCAACTTTTACTAAAACATCCTCCACGATACCTCTAGGATAAGTGATCGACCGATCAGCCAGCTGTAAAGAGATTTTTGTAGGTTTCGGATCAGGTAGACCAAGTTGCATGAAAACAGACAGAGGCATGAGATTGATGCTAGCTCCCAAGTCACACAAACACTTGTCGAAAGAAAGCTTGCCAATGGTGCATGGTATGGTAAAGCTTCCTGGATCATTAAGCTTCGGTGGCAATTTCTGTTGCAGAACAGCACTGCATTCTTCCGTCAAAGCAACAGTTTCCAATTCCTCGAGCTTCAACTTCCTTGAGGGAATACCCTTCATGAACTTGGCATAGCTCGACATCTTTTCTAAAGCTTCTGCAAAAGGAATATTAATGGACAATTTCTTGAAGACGTCCAAAAATTTCTAAAATTGCTTTTCTTGACTTTTCTGCAAGCGTCGAGGATATGGAGGAGGCGGATAGATCTAATTGCTCTTTGTATACTGCTCCGAAATAGACTTTTCAGCAGAATTCTTGCTCTTTTCCACTTCACCGTTCAACTGATCAGCCACCGAGTCAGATTTCTCAATTTCTGGCCCTGCAAAATTTTCAACCTGCTGATTCTGAACTTCTTCATCTTCCTTAGCTGCTGATTTCTGATCATTTGTAACCTTTCCGGATCTCAAAGTAACTACCTTCACCTATTCATGGACTTCCCTCTTTCCTGGATTCACCTCTGTATCACTAGAAAGAGTTCCTTGCGGCCTATTCAACAACGCATTAGCAATCTGCCCAATCTGGTTCTCCAAGGTCTTTATCGAAACTGCTTGGCTCTTGCACATCAACCTCAATTCCTCTAGTTAAGATTTTTCATTAGAAGATTGCCCCGCATTAGCATGAGGCTGCTGCTGAAATCTCGGAGGCTGAAATTGTTGCCTTGGAGCACACTGCTGCTGATAACCAGAAGGATTGTACGGCTTAGCTCCATATTGCTGACCTTGAAACTGCTGATAGGGTTGTTGAGCACCTTGATTGTTACTCCAGCTGAAACTTGGATGATTTCTGTTGTTGGAATGATAAGTGGCTGGAGCTGGCGTGGAAGGTTGCTGAAAGTTGCTCACAAACTGTGCTGATTCAGAAGAGATAGCACACTGATTTGTAACATGAGCACCCGCACAAAGTTGATACACACTAGCAACCTACTGAACTCCATAGTTGGTAAGAGAATCCACCTTCATAGTCAAAGCCTTTAACTGAGCTGCTATAGTTGTAGCTGCATCAAATTCCAGAATACCTGCTACTTTGCCTTGCACTAGTCTCTTAGTTGGATTCTGATATTCATTAGCAGCCATCGTCTCAATTAACTCATAGGCTTCCTCATAGCTCTTTGCCCATAGAGCTCCACCTGATGTTGCATCAAGCATAGGCCTCGTCTGTGCCCCCAACCCATTGTAGAAAGAATGGATAACCATCCAGTCTGGCATACTATGATGAGGGCATGATCTAAGCATCTCCTTATAGCGCTCCCAAGCTTCACATAAAGATTCTCCAGATTGCTGCGCAAATTGAGTAATATCGTTCCTTATTACTACTGTCTTAGCCATGGGGAAGAATTTAGTGAGAAATTTCTAAGAAAGATCCTCCCATGTAACAATAGAATCGGCTGGTAGAGAGTGTAACCAGCCCTTAGCTTTATCCCTCAAAGAGAATGGGAAAAGTCTCAATTTGACAGCATCTTCCGACACACCGTTGAATCGGAAGGTCTCACAGATCTCAATGAAGTCCCGGATGTGCATGTTGGGATCTTCCGTTGGAGCACCCCCAAACTGAACTGAATTCTGTATCATCTGAATCGTGCTAGGCTTGATCTCCAAAGTATTAGCTGCAATAGCTGGCCTGACAATGCTAGATTGAATGTCATTGATTTTCGGCTGAGAATAATCCTTCAAAGCCTTAGTTTCTGCTGCTGCTCGATCACCCATCTCTATTGTTGCTTCAAGTTCTTCTTCTACCAGTTTACGAGTTTGAGAACGTGTTTGTATACACGCTCAAGTACCTGAGAAACACCGAACAGACAAGATATATAAGTAAATAATCCGAGTTAGTGAACTCTAACGACCACTGATGACAAGCACATAAACTAAAAATAAAATGTCGATGATCCCCGGCAGCGGCGCCAAAAACTTGTTTACAATAATACACGCAAGCGTACGTGGTCACAAGTAATATAGATATAAGTCAAGTTCGTTCCCACAGAGATCTGGTTTAGGTTTCAATTCAGTTAATGCACCTATGCAACAATGTATGATTATCCTTCACTGCTAAGACAAATAACAAATTTGAGTTTTGATTAACTAAGATTAACTAACAAGCAATTTAACAAACTAAGGATTAATTAACTAATGAGAATTTAATTCGAATTACTTATGGGAATAGAAACATGGGATCCTAACTTTATTAAATACTTCGCTTAGAGTTGATGCCTTTAATCAATGCATGTGATGATTATGATATCTGATCAGACAACACGAAACAAGTATAGGCAACTTCTCAGTATACGAATACCAAACTACTCATACATCCACAAAAGAGATAGAAGATGGGTAGACACCAATTATGTTTAAACCCTATATCTCTATAAGATTTGAAAACATAACGGTTGAAGAACAAGTTATCCATTAAGATCACATAGGGCAACATAATATTTCTCAATTTACCCTAAAAATCATGATGTCACACATACATCAACTTATCCTATGCTAGCATGGCAAGTTCTAAATCTCAAGATCCACTCTCGCTTCACAAGAGATTAACAGATAAGATGTTAGCTACGCATCTAAAAACATTAAACACAACCATACAAGGATATCAAGAATTCATCACACATAGATATTTAAAGCAAATAAACTACTAAACTACATAGATAAATCCGTTAGAATCCCATGACAACGATTAGTTCATAATCGAACCGTTCGTCATCATGGGATCTGATGAAACCATGGTAAATAACAAAGTATTAAAGATTATAGATAAACTAGAGTATGAGTTTAGGAAAACAAATCCCGAAAACATCCAAGAGTATCGCCTAAAAGAAGAAAACAAAAGTAGATCTAGATCTCCGTTGATTGTCACGATCCTCGGTGAATCCTTCTCCAATTCTGAATCTCCGTCTCTCGGCTCTCTCATGTGTGTATTATGGTTCATTCGTTCAATGATGACAGAGTGTGTTTATATAGGCCACAGGAGTCTTTTCCAACAAGAAACTACCAAAAATAGAATTTCTGCAGTTCGGCACAAAATACGTTTCCTAAACTTATTCTGTTTTGAAGGAAAATTTGTAACTAACTTTTCTTCAGTATTCATGGGCCGTTCCAGTTGTATTTGGACATCTGAACCACTTTAGAATGAAAGAGAATTCCGTTATCTTCGCGTGGACTGTAAGATCGTCCAAAACGGACTTGTATAACTCAAGATATGGCCAAAACAGTGCGTCAGCAATTCTGGCAGCGAAGACCCGCGCCGTAGCGCACCTAGCCGCGCCGCAGCGCGCCATGCAATCTGTTGAAGCCGCGCCACAGCGCGCCATGGAGTCTGTTGAAGCCGCGCCGCAGCGCCCGGATGAATCTGCCGGAAGCTGATTTTGCTGTTTTTCTTCGTTTTAACTCCTTTTTCCTTCGTTTCTTTTGCAAGTTGTCATGCTTCGATTCTTGAACTCAAATCCATCATAAAATATGTGATTTGTATCTTCCAACCTTAAGTTAGTAATCCCGCACAATCTCACTAAAACGAATCAAAAACACGACATACTTGAGGTCAAGACACCAATTTAAGCCGAAATGAAGCGTTCCAAATGGATATAAAATCCACTTATCAACAAAATAGAAAGTTATGCATGTTTATACTGTTTTGGTGAAAGTTGGTATCATGTGAGTTTTGTTTTTTTTTTCATACTTACCAGATCCACATTTTTTTTGTCTTTCTTGAATTTCTCTCCAAACTTCTTTGTAGGCTTGCTAGGTGCATAGGGGAGAGCACGGTTCGGTTCGGTTCGGTTTTCCCCCGAAACCGAACCCGAAACCGCATGTCTTCGGTTTTTAAAATTGAAAACCGCAACCGAACCGTCGGTTTCGATTTCGGTTTTAAAAAGCTCGGTTCGGTTTTTAACGGTTCGGTTTCGGTTATAAAATCGAACGAAAAAATCATAAATATATTACAAGATTTTAAATTTATAAATTACAACGCTCTCGATTTTTAAACAAAGTAACTGGCTTTTTGAATGAATACACTCTATATATATGTTAGTGGTAATGTTATATGACAGTATCATATGACATTAGTAAGGTAATAAGTTATACAGGGCTCACAATATATTTTAACAAAATTTATACATGCATGTGTGATACTGTGCAATGAATAAATCATACCTAATTAAGTCTTAACTTGCACAAATTTAATGCCTTGCAAAAACCAGTATATGAGTAAATGACAAAATGTACTCTGAGTTGCTAATACAAAAGCAAATTAGAACTTTCTCATGTAATATGTAAATTGGTTGCAATATAATCTTAGTTTTAATACAATTTACATGATAGTAGAAACCTATATATATAGTTTACAAAAATAAGAAGTTACCAGCCGGAGCAGTCACCAGAAAGTTTTATAAATTTATATAAATTATATATTTATTTTAATAATCGGTTCGGTTCGGTTTTAGTCGGTTCGGTTTTAACCTAAAACCGGAACCGAAACCGAAAATTTCGGTTTTTGAAAATCAAAAACCGCAACCGCCGGTTCGGCTTCGGTTTCGGTTTTTTCGGTTCGGTTTTGGTCGGTTTCGGTTCGGTTTCGGTTTCATTTCGGTTTTTTGCTCACCCCTACAGGTGCACATTGCAACAATTGGACCACCACAAGTGTTGATTTTCTGTCTTGTGAATCTTTATGAAATATATCTTTTGAAGCATTCGAGAAATGGTAAGTCTTTGATTTGAGAACTACTCATATACAATTCGAGATCTCTGAGTTCTAAATCAAGTCTTTTTGAGATATCGAATTTACTTATCGAATGAGTCATTCACTTCTGGAATCCTTAATATATCGAATAAAGTTTCTTTACTTCTGGAATCCTTAAGATATCGAATAGAGTCTTTTTACATCTGGAATCCTAAGATATTGAATACATCATTTGACTTATGGAATCCTTGACATATCGAACAGTTCACTTTACTTTTGTAATCCTTGATATATCGAATCGATCACTTTACTTCTGGAGTTCATGACATTCCAAATCCATGACTTCTCTAATAGATAGATTTCACTTCTTGACTTTATACTTAGAAAGATTTCTTTATCTTCAAACTTCAGTTATGTTTATTTAGCTGTCTTCTTCTTCAACTTTGAGGCATAATCCAGAGATATTCTTTCAAGCATTATTACATGACTAATTTGAACAAGCTATAGGTGAATTTGACCACTAGGGATAATTTCAAATATAAGACATAAATCAAACTAAGGGGTTCCCCAAGATCATATAAGTAATGCTAGGCATTACTATAAAGGCATGTATTTGTGTCTAACATTGTGCGCATATACTTTTACAAATTTATACTACTTAATATTAGTCAATATTTAATTAATATAAATTGCTTGTATTATATAGTAAAATCTTCCGAAATTAATACTCGATAAATTAATAATCTCTCTAAATTAATAATTTTCTCCGATCCCAACTTGAGTCAATTCAAAAAATGATTAATTACGATAAGATAATAAGATCATTTTTTTTGAAAGTCCAACATCAGTATATGGTCCAATAATATTATAAATTGATAATTTCTGTATAACCATAAATATATATGTATTGTACTTTTACAAAATACGATTCTAACATTTTTAAAATTTAAATCTATATCGAACCCATCCATAATCTTCTCTATTGCATCCAAAAATTATAATATGGTGTTTCATACTACATTAAAAAGTTGTAAATTAGTATTTTTGATGTCTTGAGTGCTTATTATGTACAACAAACTCCAAATATGTTGTATTGTCTTTGATATCATCTGAAAATACTTTACTTTGAATTTCGCTAACACATTTAAGTTGTAAACTAATGTACATTGAATTAATTGAATAAAGTCCAAAATAAAAATTGTACAATCAATTCTATTCATATTTTATAATTAAAAGTTAATTTTGTTTGATGTGAAACTTTATTTATAAATTAATAATTATCAAATTATTGATTAATTAATACGTTTTTAAATTAATAAAAATATTTGGTCCTAACTATATTAATATATAGAGGATTTGATGTATTGAGTTGTTATGAGGACGATTCCAATTCATTGTTTGTATTTTCCTTTCAATATTTCTTTGATCATTATTTTCTTTAAATTTTTCTCCAAATTTAATTGTAGGCTTGTCACGTGCACATCAAAGGAATTGGACCACCACATGTACTTAGTTTTTTTAAAAAAAATCTTTGTTCCTTTAAAAATCAACAGAAATTTGATTGTCGTAGTGATTGAAATTTTACGTCCCCCATGTCGTGAACTTTGCGAAGTGATTGGGCTTCTTGATATAGTTCATTATATGATTCTAAGACTTCAAAACATAGTACAAATGATGTCGTGAAGTCCAGTTTGCTATATAGCACTTTAGAGTTATTGATAGGTTGTTAACTAGTCAATCAGTAAAATTCTTTATATAGCATTTTCGATTGTGCTACGTTAGGACATCTCGGTAATGCTTTTTTGACATTGTTACATGGTGACTTCCCGATATGGAGTTCTATATATAATCATTCCAAACTTCTCGACATGGCTACTCTGACTTCTCGATACAAACCTTTTGAACTTTTCGATTGATGACTTAAAATATTTTCACCAATTTTTGCAAATCCATTGTTTGTAGCCTTCTTCTTCACTTTGTCCATGAATAATTTGAACTTCTACCATACCTTATTGATTTGGCTTAATTACAACTTTATAGAAACTAACTAAATACTTACTCTGGTCCTAAATGATAACTTCATTTCCTTTAGGCACGCATGCTTAGGATTAAAAACACAGAATTACATTTTCATAAAAATTATTGATTTTTATATTAAAATAACATTTCTTTTATTAAGTAACATACTTTTTCATAAAATTGATTAAATAATAATTTAATTTTGACATAAATTTATTTTAAATGTGAACTTTGCTTATTATATATTAATTTTTTGAATATAACGTGGCTTAATATAGGAATTTTGGATTATTACCGGTTAAAATTGTAACGTCTAAATTCAAATATAATTTATCATATTTCTAATTCAAATTTATATCAGATCCTCTACTTCGAGTCACATTTGGTTTGGATATTTTATTAGTATATGTTGATCAATTTTGGGTGATATATTGATCTATTTTTTTGGGTTATTTTTGTTTTAATTTTCAATTCGAATAATTTTCGGATTGGATCAAATTAATTTACTGATTATATAATTTGGATATGAAACTGATTATCTATTTCATCAATTTTGGGTTTAGTTCTTCAAGTTAGAACTACTTTACTAGATCTATCTCACGAACTAGCTTCGATTTTAATCTTTTTTTTAAATTTATTCAAAAAGTGGTATCAGAGCAAGGTTACGATACGAGAAGTTGGTATCAGAGTAGTGTTACGAGAACTGGTATCAGAGCTTTGTAGTGGGAATGGTGGTTGGTAGGAATTTTGAAGAAGTGTTTAAAACTGCTATTGGTCATGATAGCATCATAGTCGGCATTCAGTAGCCTTGGTTGAAGGCGATTTAATGCTACATCAATGGAGGAACACACTTTGTGTTAAGGTGTCTAGAGGTTAGAAAGCAGGCTTCTTCGTGGGTGGATCTCTATGAAGGAGGTTAGATGTAGGCTCGCATGGGGTACACCAACATTCAACGACAGGGCTGGATTGATAGACTGGGATGTGACAGTCTAGAACGTTGATGTTCGAATGAAGTGTTGTGTATGCATATGGGTTGGGAAGTGACAACCTTGGCTGGGATGTGATGGCCTAAAGTGATGGATGGATCTCTAACATGAAATTCGATGGAGGGCTGGTGGAATTTGGGAAGTTAGCTAGGTACAAAAGGCAGCATGCAAAAGGTATCATTGTTATCCCAAGACTCCTAGAATTTAAATTTATGAATTAGTGTGTCTTTATATGGCATACGTCAGTGATATTATAACGCCCTAGAAATATCGTACTTATTATTATTATTATTATTATTATTATTATTATTATTATTATTATTATTATTATTATTATTATTATTATTATTATTATTATTATTATTATTTAATATTAAATGTGGATTATATGAGGTGAATTTTTTTTAGGGATTGAATATATGTGACATCATGTTTATATGCTTATATGATGATGTATATGTGAAATGTGAGTCCATGTATTTTTATTTGTATTTTTGACGATTTAAATCTATTTAAATTACGCATTATTAATCTTCTGAGATTTTTATAAAATCATCGGAGTTGTTTAAAATAATGAAAACTTTTGTAATATTATCTTTGCGTAATTAATTAGTTTTTAAAATTTTTGGGAGAATTAATTTGGGTACTTAAGTATTTTAAAATGATTTTAAGAGTTTTATTGTATTTAAAGGATTAAAACTTGCGAAATTCATATTTAATTCATTTTTTATCCTAAAAATATTTTAAAAATATGGGAGTGTTCGTAATTTTATACTTTATATTTTAAAAAAGATAAGATTTATTTTTCCTAAATTTCCTATTTAATTTTGATTTTTTAAATATTTAATTAATTGATTTTTTATTCTTGTTCCAGCACTGTAGATTTAGCAAATTGTCCCCAGTTTTATTTTTCCCCAAATTTTTTAAGTCCAAATCCCTAATTTAGAAGGGGTCAGCTGTGTTTCTTACAATTCTCTCGAAACTTCTTCAATACTCTAATCTCTCTCTCGATCAGTCTCTATCAATCTCTCCTCAATCTCCTATCTCTCGATTTTCTCTTCTTCCCTCATGATATCTCTCCCATCCCCTTTGTTGACCTGCGTTTTGGATGCCCTTTGACTGGTAGTCCGTGTGTGTGTAGCCGTGTGCTGTCTTCGCTGAGTTGTGTATGAGTGCGTTACTGTATGTGTGGGTTCTGGTGTGTGTAAATTGTGTGTGTGTTTTGCGTGGGTACAGTGTGTGTCGAGTTGTGTGTTATTGTGGCATGAGTTCAGTATGTGGGTTCCTTGTGAGTCCGAGAAACACTGCTGTAAATTGTATTCCCCTTTATACTGGTTCGTTCTTGAGCTTACTGATACGACTGTGGTGTTGTATTGTATCTTGCTGCTTATCCGTGTGATTATGTTAATGGAGTGTGTGAGTTCGTGTGGGTGAATGTCAACATCTCTGTAAGTTATTTGTGTTAGTATGAAGTAAAGTAATTGGGGAGTGGTAGATTATAAAGGGGTCTTATAAATGTGTGGCTGGTTTTAAAGATAATGTGGTTCGAGTGTTAGATGTGTGTGCATGAGCCTAGAGTTTTATGGGTGTGCGTGTGTTCCTATAGGTATGTGAGTTTGTGTGTGGTGGTAGAAGGCAGAGGGAGAGTAGGAAATTGAGAAAAGGGAATAAGAAGTTGTTAATTGATGTCCTATTGAGTGTAAATTGTTTTAATGAAGGATATATGGTTGTGATCTAGTATCATTGTATGTGGTCAAAATTGATTTAACTTGGTTGAATTTTAATGTCAATAACTGTTGTCTTAAGTACTTTAAAGAGGTGTGTGGGATGAATTGTATGTGGTAAATTGGACTAATGGTCTGATTATCGTGATGATTTGCTATCGATTTGTTTGTGTTTATGTGGTAAAGTTTCGAAAAAAATTGATAGCAAAGATAAGAGGCTTTGTTGAGAAGCATGATTTGGAAATTTTTAGTAGGAGTTTAATTGGTCATATAAGGTGCTAATAATATTTAATTCTTGTTGGGAGTGTATTAGACGGTGCGAGAAGAATTTTGAATTGATATAAGTAGGAAGTATGTAAATTATTCGTTGATTATTAAGGTGACTAGATGATCTTTAGTAATATTTGTTAAAGGGCTAAATTTCATGTTGTACATGGAAATATAAATATTTTGTTAGATATTGATTATGAAAACTAGTTTGATTTAGAAGGTAAATAAATGTTATATGTGTGTTAAATCGAAATACGATTAGTTAAGCTTGAATGTTGGATATTTAATATTAGGATTTTCAGTAGCATGTCAAGTGTGTATATTAGAATATATTGTGAACTGTATTGAGTTGGTAACTGAGATGCGAAGGGTGGATTGTGAGTTATAAGTACAAGTTGAGTTGATAATTGGATTTAAGATTGATTTTTTTTTATTTTGAGTCGGTTGTATTCCGACGGGTTAGACGATATTATAAAAGAGGTGCTGTCTAGTTTTATTAATATTATTCTGTAATTCGTATAGTATATTGATAAGAGTTATTTGTGAATGAATATGATATGCTTGTTAAGAGATACAAGTGCGAGTTAATAATATGTGCTAAGTGTTTATGTGATTTTGTGACTATACGTTACTATTTTGAGAATGTAATTAATACGTGTTATATATATATATATATATATATATATATATATATATATATATATATATATATATATATTAAGTTGTAAAGCGTTATAGGACACGTTTGGGGTAGAACAGAGTTGAACAATCTAAGTTACAAGCGGACTGAAGTAGTACTTTACCTGTATATAGGTACGAATAGGAGGCCAGCTAAGAGCCAATGCACGTGTAGATGGAATATAGAGGATGGAGATAACTATCGGGATTGACGAGTGTGCTCTTGTAGGGACTGGTAAAGGATAAAGGAAAGATGGAGGTGTGATCGAAGAAAGGTCAAGGTATAAAGAAGTGGAGACTGATGTAAAGTGAGTAAGGAATTGAGATATTGGAATTGGAAACTTCGTGTATTGAGGCAAGTATACTATCCCTCACTTATTGTTCAAGTGATGTGAATCCTCTTGTATTACTTATATGTTCTTTCAGATTCTTTCTTGCAAGCAACTATACTCTTCATTGTAATTTAACTAATGTGAACCTGTTCTGTTAATTATATGATGTTCTTTTCAAATCATTTAGCTAGTGCCTACATCCTTCATATTTACTTCCAGTGATTTTCTTCCATTAATTTACAAACATTTATTCTCGAATTATTCTGTCATTGTTTATTCTCTTCACCTATCGCTCAGGTGTGATTTCTTTTAAAATTAAATTATATCAATATTCATTGTCTTTATTAATATTCTTCAACGAACGTCATTCTTCAAATTGTTGTAAACTAATTTGAGGTTTAGATTGTCGTTGAAGCATGTGTTGCTCAGTGACGGTTAAAACCGAGAATGAATTGAGATCTTCTTATTTATTCAAACTCATTATTGTCAGGCCGAATTTGGTAATCAAAGTCAATGAGTGCTTAGCCGACATGAGTGACACCTTGAGTAATTGAGAATTTCTTAAATCTTCTCTTGAACTTCAAATTTTCTCTATCCACTATTCCTAAAAATTGCTGTTCAATTTCTAGAATCTTAGTAATTGCTTCGTTCTATAATTGATTTATGCTCATTTGAACTCAGATTGCCTTTATTCCATGATTGCTTTATAAATTGTTGTTCAAATACTAGAAATTTAGCAATTGCTTGTTCTTTAATTTATTAATGAAACCTTGTTGATCTATTGATTCATAGTTCTATCTTGCTAAACTATACCATGTGTAGTTATATCTTATTGCTTTGTTGTTATGATTCCTTATATCGAATGCTTCTCTGTCCCTAATCTTTTAATGTTGCTCCCTAAAATGCTTTAATTATTAAATATGTTTTTAAAATTCCTTATACTGGGCTGATCTGTTATCAGTGAGTATAAGGACTGGAAAAGTGAAATGTTTTAAAGTTTTTTTAAAGGTTTTATAGATTGGAGAAGCGTAAGAGGCTAGGGGTGCTTCCCCTAGTCCAGCACTTTTTATTTAGCGTAAGAGGCTAGGGCGGTCCTAGTCCAGCATTAAAGGCAAATGTGTTGCCTAATTGGGAACCCAATTTCATGGTCCAGAGGGACTTCGTGTCCGGTATAGGAACTTTACATGGATGATCACCCGTATTGTCCGATGTTAAGGGAAAAACTCCAATCCGCTTAAAATGTTTTTAAAAGGTTTTATGGAAAGTATGTTACAATGATAAAATGGTTTTAAAGAAAGGAAGGTTTTGATAAGATATATGGCCACGCCCGTCGTCAACGCGCCAAATTGATAATAAATGTTTATGCTCTACTATGTTCGCACTTAACTATAAAATATAGCAAATGTGGCAAGTAGGGATCGAACCCAAGGGAATAGTGTTCAAAACTAGTGTAATGTAAAATGGTGGGGGGCTTTAAGTTGATTGTGGTGTTTTATCAAACACCTTGCCTACAAGAAATAAATTGCTAGAGAACTATAACCAAATGTATTTACAATCATCCAATTTTACCAACACAACTAGGCACAATAAGTGAATTATCAAGATAAAGAGATATTTGACCCAAGGATTAATGCAAATCAAGCAATTCAACCCAACAAACAAGCAAAATATATCCAACTCTACCTAACCAAGATAATTGGTGAAGCACACAATCACTTATTTCTCTTCTAAAAATACTAATTTAGTGAAGCACATAAATTAGCTCTCTTGACAATAGCAACCAATAATGAAGCACTATCAATTTAACCAAGTCAAGGAATTAAACAAAGAGAGGCTAGGACAAACCCAAGGATGAGAAGCTCAACCTAGGTATTTGCACTTGAATTTTGTGGATTTAGGTACACTAAATCTTGTGCTACTATAATGAATGAACTAACGATTACGTATTAGAACAAACAATTAGCAATTGAAAATACAAGAAGAGTAAGGTGAAGCAACTTACAAATCTTCAAGCAAAATCATAGGCAATACAACACAAATATTCAAGATAGAGTGAAATAGATCTTACTTAAAATGGAGTGGGTTTAGTACAAGAAATGCTTCCTTGAGCCAAATATATAGAGTTAGTTACTCATAATCAATGCTAGATTATGAGTAATGGATGTTTCTCTCTCAATTCTACTAACCCTAATTTTGTTCTTGATGAGGCAAAGAAGAGATGAAAATAAAATGTAGGTTAAGATGATAGATTATGTTATGTTTACATCTCTTTTAATACACAGCAGGTCCTGTACGGCCTGTTGAACGGCCGTACAGCTGCCCGTACAGAAAATCTGCTCCTTTGAACGACCTGTCGAACGGCCGTACAGCAGCCCGTACAAATAAAATCTTCAATATAATGCATTAAACGCCTCCCGGCATCCCGAGCTTGCAACTTCTAACTTCCTCTTGAATAATCTTTGCTTTCAAGCCCAAAATAATCCATCTTTTCAACAATTAAGCATGAGGCACTGAAAGATGAAAAACATAATTAATATCGATAAAACTACATTCGAAACGAACAAAAATGCAAGAGAATAAAAGACAAAACGTGTATAAAATACACATTATCAAATCTTCCCCCACTTAAACTTTGCTAGTCCCGAGCAAACTAAAATTAACATAACCATATACTCCTAACTGGTACCACTTCCGTAGGTGATCACGGTTGCATTTGGCATATGCAACAAGCCATTGGAACCCCTAGGTAGCCCTAGTGGACGAGTGAGGTCTCGTGAGGGTTTATAGATGATGTACCCACAAAATCACAAAAATCACCAACAAACAAAAAACTAACAATACCTACTAATTAAACTAACTACTACACTCACATGCTCGAGCCATCTACTTGTAACTAAAATCAAACATATAGAGCTATTCACCTTGTCATCCACTAAAACGAGCTAACAACCAATTCAAGAATCAAGATAACACACCTCGTCCAATATGTAACCAAGACATTAAAGATTGAATGAATGCATTTCAATCGTGAACACTAGACAAGATGACCACAAAGCATACATGGCCTCGCATTAAGAAGATGAAATTGTATGGTGAAAAATCTCACATCTCTCAATTATGTATCACACAAGTATGGGATAGAGATTTCACTCAACTCCAAGTCTAAATGCATGCGCCCTACTTGACCTTGCATGTCAACCTAAATTCCGGATTGCACCAAAAACAAGGAATTCATAAAATGGGTTGTAATAAGGCTTGGGTGAAGGTGTGAAAGTTTAAGTTCAAGGAAGGTGTAAAAGTCTCGCTAGTTGAGTCGAAATGACGCTTGCTCGCTTCATCCATCAAATTCTCAAACTAAAGAATGTCTTCACTCATTTACAATTACAAAAAACGACCACATTTACCAAGAAAATTGAAACAAAATAAAATACAAAGATTTATTGCCCCTTTTTTTTTCTATTTCTCTTTTTTTTACATCCCCTTTATTATTATTTTTTAGCAAAGGGAATGCATAACATAAATAAATGCTACAAAGAACTTTGAACCACATCTAGATATACACATCAAACTAGTTCCCACTTACAATAATTAGAATCCTTCCTCTTCACAACTTCTCCAAATTCACATGCTCATCAATCAATTCTTTCCAAGACTCAACTAGCTCAACTAGGTCGAGAGTGAAGTATTTGGCTTTGACTCATGTATACAAGGAGAAAGTGACGAAGAAAAATACGGGTATAAGCTTCAAAGGGGGTAACTAGGGATTATTTTCATGGTTCACAAGCTAAAAAGGCCAAAAAAGTTATCTTAAATAGAATTTTCTTATTATGGTGCATCCAAGAATGAAGGTTTAATGCAAGCCCTAGAGCAACAAACATACATAAAGACGGAGAAACACACAAGTAAAAGAATCATCGTTCAAGGCCTCACAAGGTTTAAGTTGTAATAACATCTTCTCGATTTGATTCCATGCATGCTAAGAGATAATCGTCATATTCACAATTTAATTACAACAATTTTTTTCATGCCATTTCAAGTGTGTGTGCAATAAGATGCATCAAACTTATAGATTCGCATCAAATTGATAATGCTAGACACGTAATAAGAGAAAACAAGACTACAAGCTTACAATGTCTTAAATTTTACAAACAAGTAAACACGCTCATGACTAAACTTATTTACCAAATGCAAACAAAACGGACATCAAAATCAACAATCCTTCCCCCACTTAAAACATGGCATGTCCTCATGCATGACAATTAAAAAATGAGGGAGAAACAAAAGTGAAAGAAAACTCCCCTAAAAATAAGCAACAAGGATCGGGAGTAAAGCCAAGAAGCTCAAGCATCATGAGGAGGATCCAAAGGTGGATCCCGAGAACTAGTGCTACACTGAGCCATCATCGAAGCACAAAATTGCTCCATCCACTCTCGATGTTCAGAAAACCTCATATCAACATGGTCCTTGATGGACTGCTCCATGCGTTGTAAGTAGGCCCGTTGAGGCTCAGAAAACTCTTCGGCATGACTATGAGAGGGAGATGCATGTCGATCATCAGAAAGTAGCAAAGGCTCAGAAACCGGCTCCTCCTCGGCTCGAGTAGGAGATGTAGGACACTCGAGCTGAGATGATTTTTGTCCAGTCCATCAAAAATTATCAAAAGTCCCTGAGCTGACCCCCATGTGCTTCAAAACAGCAAAGTCAATAGTAGCTACGGGTTGGCCACCCTCCATCCATGAAATAGGGGAGTTATCCCGATCAAGAATCCCTAGCTTAGTACCAATTCGGGTGATAAACCCGCCAAAGATAAGGGAACCCTTCCCTTTACGCCGAGTTAGCTCCAACAACCGGGAAGAGAATACATACCCCCAATCTACTAGAAACTCATCATACAACCAATCGAGGACCCCAAGCTCTCCCAAAGAAATGGCGCTATTTGAACCTTCATTACCATACAAAGAATGAACCATAACCCGATGAATATAGCACAAACTAGGGTCCGTGATTTTGGTGGATTTAATCCGACCACCCGAAGGCCATTGAGCATCCGAAGAAATTTCACGCCAAAAAGAATATTGAAATCGGGTGGAAAATTTATTGTATTTCCACCCAAACCAGTCACAAATCTCCTCCAAACGAACACTAAACCATAAACCCATCATCCTAAAAGTGAAGCGAGAGGGAACGCTAAACTCATTCACAACTTCAACATCACACTTCACGGTAGTAAAGAATTCATTGACCAAAGCCAGAGAAGTAGGCTCATCCATATCTAACCATGTAGGCCAACCGGAAGTAGTCAAAATTTTCTTAACATTATCCCAAATACCAAGCTTTTCCATAACATGCTTATCAAAATAACGAAATGGTAAAACCTTGAGCGAGGAAATAGAATTATACCTCTCAAGGGCATCACCGGAGAAGGACAAGCTAGGCTTAGCAGAGTGCAAATCAATCCCATAATTGGAAGGAGGCAATGGTAGACCCGACTCTTCACATTCCTTGCGAGTTAGAAAAATGTGAGGCTCCGAAGATGAAAAAGTGGTCTTTTGACGCTTAGATTGAACCTTTCCCTTATTTTTACCCCGCTTAGAAGAAACACCACTCATGATTATCAAATCCCAACTTCAAATAGCAAACCAAATAACGCCCAACAAAAACACCGAACAAAACCACAACGATAACCAACAACCCAACAATAATCCCACAACCAAATCGCAACCAATTCAAGACCAAAATTTCAAACCCCGAAGTGAATTACCACCACATAGCACAATCAACCCAACAAAAGTAACTGAAAATCAAAATTCACACCCCTCAAAACTACTAAAATACACTAATTAAGGATATAGAAATAATAAAAATATTTGTTTTTGCTTTTTTTTTTAAAAAAAATAAAATAAACTAAAATCAAATAACTAACCAGTTAATAATAAAATAAAAAAAATAAAAATAAAAATAAAAATCAAATCAAAATTAAAACTAATATAATAATAAAAGCAAAAATCAAATTTAAAACTAAAACTAAAACTAAAATAAAATAATTACTTAGTTTTAGAAAATTAAAAACTAAAATCAAAATTAAAAGAATTAAATTTTGGTTTTTTTGATTATTTTTTTTTAAAAAAAAATATAATAAAATAACTAAATAATTATTAATAAAAATAAAAATAAAATTTTAAAACTAAAATAATAATAAAATCAAAAATCAAAGTTAAAATTTAAAATAAAATAAAATCTTGAAAAATTTTAAACTGAAAATCAAAAATAAAATAAAATAAATAAAAAAATAACAAAAAACAAAAAACAATAAAAATAAAATGAACAAAAAGAAAGGGGGGGTGTTCTGTTCGTAAAAAATAGAGGGGGGGTAAAAGAGTGGCGGAAGAGGAGAGGTGGGTTGGAATGGAGGACCGTGTGGGTTCGTGGTGAACTGGAGAAGACGGTGGCCACGGTTGAAGAAGGGGGAATGGGGCGGAGACGGTTTGGACGGCAGAGAGAGGAGAAAAAAAAAATGGAGAATATCGCAGGAGGAGGAATGGCGAGATTGAACGGTGGTGTGAGGATTGACGGAGTAGAAAAGATGGGAGATGAGAAGTGTAAGAACCCTAATTTTTGGTAATATTTTCTTTTATTTAATATCATGTGACATTGTCAATTTGGAACCTTTCTAGTCATCCCGGTTGATTAATAGAATTGATTGTCTGAGAAACTATGTTGTTACATTCACTATGTAAGATAAAAGAAAGATTGTGAAGGCAAGAGTCTTATTGTTAGTAAGATGTATAAAACTTGGGATTTGAGAATGATTATAGTATTTAAAGATTTATTAAGGATTATGACGAGGAATTATGGATATTCGAGGGATTTACACAATTAAGTACTTAAGGAATTATAGGGGAAATCTCTACGCGACAAAATATTATTACGAGAGATTAATTAAGATACGATACGAATTAAAGATTAAATGACAAGCATTGGTGGAAGAATAATGATACAAGGAGTAGTATTGCATGCAAGTCCCATGCAACCAAGTGGTTAGAAATAAGCAAACTAGTTAACCAAATGGAAGGGGAATAGTAACTAGTTACCTTGCTTTTCAAAAAGAGGAGACAAGTAGTACATGTGACCATACCTATGCTAGTACCTTGCCTATACATTCACATTATGTATCACCCAACACCTTAACACAATTATTCACCAAACAAACAAACACAAAAATCAAAAACACCAAAAGCTCTCCCCCCCCCCTTGGAAGAGAGCTCTCGGCCAAGCACCAAAAAGGAAGAAGAAAATTCTTCCTCCCCCATTTCCCATCACTCATAAATCAAGACATAATTCCTAGGCCCTCACCATCATCTAAGCAAGGTATGTTAAGAGTTTCAAGCCATTTCATCCATCCAATTTCAAGATATTAATTATAATAGATATTGTGAATAGTAACCATGGTTGGTTTTTCTTTTAGATCTTGGATTGTAAGGGTTGTAGGAGACCATTCAAGGTGTTATTGAGTTTTGTAAGGCTTATCCAAGGCTCCTAGGTGCTCAAGAAGGTATAAAAATCACAAACCCTTTTGGCCATGTATTGTTTATGATGTTTGGTAGTAGATCCATGTATATATGTGTTAATCTTGGTTGTATAAGTAATGGATGACATGGATCTTGAGTTTTGATGTTGTGATTGTGATTTTTATGATTGTGGATAGTATATGTATCTCCATGAGTGTTATAAAGCATGAACTAAGTGAATTAGGTGTTGGTTGTGTTGTGGAATTGAGAAAATTGGTTGATCTAAGTGAATACATGCTTGCTGAGTTTTCCAGGAACATTGACCTGCCTTGTAACATGGTTTTGAACCCTCAAATCTTGTCCCCTGAGGTCCTACCATATATTGTTGGAAAGATAATTGAATTTAGTTTCTGGAAATGTAAGGTTCATAACTAGGTGATGTATAGATTTTAAGTTATGGCCGGAGAAGTAAATTGTGTTTCTTGATTCCGGACTGCACTAATTGACCCCCTTGTGAACCTTGTTTAAACCCCTAAAAATATATGTGGGATCATGGAAAAATTTGAGAAGTTAGGGAATGCAGTGGTGAAGACCACCCAAAAAGAATTGGATTAAAATATGAATTTTTGGATTTTATAAAAATGCTAGAGTAAATTTCGCGCAAGGGAAAAAGTCGTTAGTGGAGCATAATTCTAGGGGTAATGGTTATGATTCGAATGTGGTAACTAAATTAAGTCGAATGAGTGACGAGCGTAATCTAGCGATGACATGAACCTATAGTGAGGCTAGAGTGTCATAAGACGAGGTCATTAAGTTAATTTCGTACCCCCTAAAACCCTGTAATTAAAGAGATATTGTTAAGGTACTAACGAGCGGTTATTGCTTATGTATAGATCGTTCGACTCCGCACGCTCGACCACCCCAACCAAACCAAGGCAAGTTTACTTTTCAAAACTTATACATGTACAAGGACTTTCACTGTTGTGTTTGTAGTTTTCAACCGTATCAAATGCTATGTTTATCGAAGTATTGATGCAATTGAGATTGTATAAGTACATATATGGTTGTACCCCTTGAACTTAGATTGAAATGTTTTCTTCGGACAACGACTCTAGCAATAGAGGTCGTAGCGGTCCGTATATACTATTGACCGGGGAGCGGTATATTATTATATCGTATCTAGATTGCGAAAACCCGAAGGGTCATTCGGGGAGTATCGTATACTCAAGTAATTATGTTCATATCTTCGTAAATACTCGAAACCCTATCTTGGATTAAAAGTTTATTTTATCGAATAATTATTTTATTAATTATTAATACTAAATCTTAAAATATTATTTATTAATTATTGTTCATTGTTTCAAAGATGAAGTCAATCCAAGATACCTTTAATACTTTCAAACTGGAACTCTTTCGAACTCAAAACATTTTCGAAAACCCCCGGTCAGATTCTGCTTCTTGTATGATTTCAAGAATCATCGGTCGACATATGTCGGACCTCAATTACTCTGTTTTCAATCAAAATCAAGTTTTCAAAAGAAAAAGAAAAAGGGACTCTGGCAGGTGTGGGAACCGTTGACGAACGATTCCCGGGATGTGTAAGCGGCCGTGAGCCAGGCGGTCCATCAATTATTATTCCGGCCCAGGTGTTGCCGAAGGATGATTACGGATGTAGTTTTCATCGAGGGTGATTACGGATGTAGTTTTCACCCGGGGATAGTTACGGATGTAGTTTCTATCCTTTTACCGGTAGAGAAGACCCGCGGATTATTGGACTTGGATGTGGCGACTGATCATCGTCAATCCTTGTCAGGTTTTGTGTTTTCTTTAAGTCTCATTCCTCCATTTTGGAAAAATGCTTTGACACTGCTTCTTAGGCTTTTGTGCCAAGTTGCTGATAGTGTTCTATTTTGATGAGAAAGATGTTGACTTAATGCAGTATCTAGAACTGCAAGTTTATTTTGAAAACAAGGGCACACATTGTTGCACCTTCGGAATTTATCAACAATGACAAGTGATTTTATATCTGATTGATACAAACAAGTTTAATAACTGCCAATCATATGAAATGTTATATTGCTTACCTTATACATATATTTCTTGTTGAGCTATAGTTGCTCACTCTTGCTTGTTTTCAAATTTTACAAACACAACAGCTAAGCGAAATGGCAAGACCCAGACAGACTGCTCGAAAGCAGGTGACTAGACCCGAGCCAGCAGTTGAGATTCCACCGGTAGGCCCCATTAGCCGGATTGATTCCACCGGTAGGCCCCATTAGCCGGTAGTAACAAACTTTCAAGCCGCCAACTTCGCTTCATATCGAAGTGTTGCTGGTAGCATAAATACTATTTAATTCGGTCTATAATAACTCTGATACTTTTATTACTGCTTAATCAATGTTGTGACGTTTCTGAGGCTCTAACCTGTGTGTGTGTGTGCGGTGTGAGTTATTGTGGGGTCAATGGCTGTTTTATTTATATTATGTGCAAGAACATGTAAATTATTAATGGAAAATGGACCGTGAGCGCCTAGAACTCCGACCCCGGATCTGGGGGCGTCACAAGAAGGGAGGTGAATTGTGTAGGTGGAAGAATGAATGGTGTGGGGAGGTGCGAGGGAGGTGAAGGAGATGAGTTGGATTGTAGGGAGTGAGGGTTCGATGAAAGAACAGAGGTGGACGCGGCGGAAGAAAGGGTGGAGGTCGTGGTGAGGCAGCGGTGTTGCTTGGTGGAGAATTGGTGGCGTGGTGGTGTTTTAGGTGAACTGCAGATCGATTAGTGAAGGTGCAAGAAGGTTGTGATGGCAGAGTGGTTTGTTGACTTGCCGATGGACAACTGGTGTTGAGAAAACGGGGAGGGGCAGAAGTAGTGCTGAAGAACGAAGAGTGAACAGCGGTTGGGGAAGTCGTGTGTGGCTGTGTTGCGAAGACGGAGGAGAAGAGGTAGGAGAGAACGGGATATGATTGGGGTGAAATGGGTGCTGTACGGTGATGTGGTGTTTGAAAGAGATGCAGATCTGAGAGGTGTTGTGTGAAAAAGGGTAGAAGGAATGTGAGGTTCTGTTTTTGAATTTTTATTAGAGTTGCACAGGCTGTACGATAAGTGGGTGGAGGGTTTAGAATTTCCCTCATTTTGAACTAAGTTATGGACAGAAGCTACCAAATTTTAGAAAAACTGTGAACGGCCTTATGCACGGGTTGTTGTACGGCCTGCAGCCCGTGCGACAGCCCGTACAGCCCTAAAATTTAATAAAATTGCAATTTCAATTTTTTTTTTAAAGAAAATTTTCACAAATCCTTGAATGCTTGAATAAAATATTAATTCCTGAAAACATGAAACAAACACATCAAGGTACGAGTGGAATAAACATAAAAAAATTATAAAAATTAGAATTAACGATACTAAATATTATTGAGCGGGGAATTATTATTTTATTTATATATATATATATATATATATATATATTTATTTATTTATTTTTTTTGAAAATCTATTATAAAATTCATTAATCACACCACAAAAATACATAATAATTAATTAAAGTATATTTTTGGTTGCTTTTTGTTTATGAATTAAAATAAATGAAAAAGAAATCCCCATTCACTAATATTTAGATCAATCCTCAAACCTACAAAAATTTATCGCACGCATAATATATAAATACATGCGTACCTTGGGTTGCCTCCCAATTAGCGCCTTTGTTTAATGTCGGTGGCTCGACTTCCCGGATGTGCCTCGTAGCACTAACACGCAAACTAACGAGAGCTCCTTCATGAAGGGGCTCCGCTAATGAGATGACATCAACGGTGGATTCTTGGAATCCTTCATAGAAAGGCTTGAGACCGTGGCCATTTACCTTGAATTCCTTGTTGGTAGATAAACTTCGCAAATCCACCGCTTCATGAGGATAGATTTTCACAACAACAAATGGACCCAACCAACGAGATCGAAGCTTCCCGGGCATTAACTTGAGACGAGAGTTGTAGAGGAGAACCTTTTGCCCAACCTGAAATGATTTAGGAACGAGCGAACGATCATGAAAGTCTTTCACTCTAGCCTTATATGATTGAGCATCCTCATAGGCATTGTTACGAATTTCCTCTAATTCAAGCAAGTTAAGTTTCCGATGAGCCCCGGAAACATTTAGATCCATATTGCAAGCCTTGATTGCCCAATAAGCTTTGTGCTCTAACTCAACGGGAAGATGGCAAGATTTACCAAAAACCAACTTGTATGGGGACATGCCAATAGGAGTTTTGAACGCCGTTCTATAGGCCCATAAAGCATCTTCAAGACGAACACACCAATCCTTCTTTGAAGGTTTCACCACCTTCTCAAGAATAGACTTAATCTCCCGATTAGAAACTTCGGCTTGACCATTAGATTGAGGATGATAAGCCGTTGCCATTCGATGATAGACCCCATAAGATTTAAGAAGATTTCCCACCAATTTGTTACAAAAATGGGTACCTTGGTCAGTTATGATAGCTTTAGGAACACCAAATCGGTTGAAGACTTGAGATTTGAGAAATGCAACAACTGCTTTACCATCATCTGATTTTGTTGCCTTGGCCTCCACCCACTTAGAGACATAATCCACGGCCAAGAGAATATAGAAATTTCCATGAGAAGAAGATGGAAATGGTCCCATAAAGTCAATGCCCCACACATCAACGATTTCTACGACAATAATTGGAGTTTGGAGCATTTCATTCCTTTTTGCAATATTTCCGGCTCTTTAACAAGGTTCACATTGCTTACAAAAATTGTGAGAGTCACGAAAAAGTGTTGGCCATGTAAATCCACATTCAAGCACCTTTCTTGCCGTTCGATCTTTTCCAAAATGACCTCCACAAGCATAAGAATGACAAAATTGAAGAATTGAAACAATTTCCGACTCTGGAACACACCTTCTTAAGACTTGATCCGCACAATGTTTCCAAAGATAAGGATCATCCCAAATGTAGTGTTTGGTTTCACTTCTTAACTTCTCCCTTTGATACTTAGGCATGCCATTAGGAAAAGTTTTGCATACAAGGTAATTCACAAGATCCGCATACCATGGTACCTCGGTTTGAATTCCAAATAAGTGCTCATCCGGAAATAATTCTTGAAGAGGAGAAACATCTTCCTCCCTCACAAGTCGACTCAAGTGGTCCGCCACTAAGTTCTCGGCACCTATTTTATCTTTGATTTCTAAGTCAAATTCTTGAAGAAGAAGAATCCACCGAATCAACCTAGGCTTTGACTCTTTCTTCGCCAAGAGATGTCTTAAGGCGGCATGATCCGTGTACACAATGACTTTGTAACCAAGGAGATATGAACGAAACTTGTCAAGAGCAAAGACAATAGCAAGCAATTCCTTCTCGGTGGTGGTATAGTTCACTTGGGTGGGATTAAGTGTGCGTGAGGCATAATAAATCACATGAGAGCATTTGTCAACCTTTTGCCCTAACACCGCACCAACCGCATAATTGCTAGCATCACACATAATCTCAAAAGGAAGAGACCAATCCGGAGCTTTAATGATAGGGGCCGAAGTTAAAGCCTCCTTTAGATGGTCAAATGCCACCTTGCATGTAACACCCCCAGATCCGGGGTCCGGGATCCGGTGGTTACGGTTTCCAATTCTGTCCACAACACTTGAACTTTCCTTAACATAAAATAAATTACGTCTCTATAACCCAACACAATAATATAAAACACACCCGTTATAGTCCCAGAGATGAAATCAGAGTAACACTCAAATTTTTATTAATCACATTATGAGTTCTTACAATCCAAAAGAATTTCAATATAAATACATGCTCTTTGCCATCCATTTACATAAGTCATACTAGACCATATTCTTGGTACTGAAAGAATAAATATACCCTACCAATAGCTTCTTCTTCAGCTCTGGTAGTCTCATCGTCCTCGCCCGCGTCGAGTGCGCCTTGTGCGAGTCATCTGGTCTAGCTGTTGTTGTGATATAATAATAAAGCAAGGGTGAGCAATAGCCCACCAACAATAATATATGACTGAACGATAATGAATAACAGTTCAAAAGTATCTTTCAAACCATATGCCATGCATTTACGGAAATGATGCCAGTATAATATGAACGATGAAGTTACAAGGTAACTTAAAGTATTTGTTTGTAGAAATATCTGCTACATCAAAGTAAGCGAGATATTCTTATTGTTATTAAGAAGAGGAACTTGCAAGAAAAGGTTGCAATTCCAGTTATGACCCTTTTCCAACTCTGCCAACAGTAATCATGTTGCAGGAAATAAATAAATTTGGATGATGAACCAATGATGGAGTATTCACCGCGCCCGCTGTTCCAATCTTGATGATCAGTCGAGATCGTACAGCTCAATTTAGATTTACTACCGGTAGAAGGAAGAACTGACGGCTTTACTTGTCTACCGCCTTACTAGCTCTCCCCGGCCAACGGTTGGGCCAAAGGGGATGGACCGGCGCTACTCGGCCTCTTACACGACTCCTAGTTCAAATAGAGTTCATGATTCTGAATGTAACGTTCGTCCCCCTTTCCCCAAGTATAATACTTGTTGATAAGACTCTACAAGGTAGTCGTATCTAGTTGGAAAGGAAAATTCACCAATAACTTCCAAGCTGTGGCTTGGTATCGAATATCAACTTGTTCCAACAATCTTACCCCTCGAAAGATGAGAAGGTAAACAACAACTTAATAAGTCAACAGCACCCGAGTTGCGAGTGAAGAGAATACTCTATGACCGGGAAGTCGACAAGATAAATAACATCTTCCAAGTAAGGTTCCCTTATTATTAGAGAGGTAGACTCAAAGAAGAATGATGTCTGAGAACCTTTCTTGATATAAGATTAATAATAATATGACTCCGAAATATTTTCTGTAATAATCGAAGAAGATAAACCTTATCGAGGTTATTCTAAGTATGAAATAAATATTCAGAGAATATTTATTGAATTAAAATATTTTACAGAATATTTAGGAATATGAAAGAATATCTTTAATCAGAGTATTTCTCAAATAATCCTTGAAGAAATATCTAGAGAATATTTATTGCATAATTAAATATTCAAATGAATATTCAGAATAATATTCATTAATTAATAAGACCTGAAAAGAATATTTAAAATATTTAAAATAATATTCGATGATTAAATAGAACCCTGGATGAATATTCAAAATAATATTCATAATTAATTAGGAATTTAAATGTTTATTGAAAAAGTAATATTCGTTTAATGAATAATATTCTAAATGAATATCAAGTAATATTCATTTAGTAATCCAAGCTTTAAAGGAATATTCGAGATAAGACTCGATAAATAAATCAAGCTTCAGATGAATATTAGAATAATATTCATCAAGTAAGTAATATCTTAAATGAATATTCAAAAGTAATATTCATTTAATAAAGTAATATTCTAAATGGATATTCAAATAATATTCATTTAGTAGTCCAATCTTTAGAAGAATATTCGGAATAATAATCGATAACCTATTCGACTTTGAATGAATATTGAAAAATATTATTCGTCGAATGGTTACGTTCAAATAATTATTTGAAGTAAGGATCGTTAAAATAATTAGTCTCGAACGAATATTCAAATAATATTCGTCGCCCAAATAATAGAAAATATTTACTTAAATATTTTCCTCCGAGGTAATCTCGATATATCAAGGAATATTGACTCCCGGTCTATTTTTGATTAATAAGATGTATACGCCCTTCTATGAGGGTCTTACAATAATCGGCTTATAACTGATATATAACTATCTAGCTTATAAGCCAACAATAACATTCAGGGAACAAGTATATCACTTCAACTTGAAAGTAGGCATGCATGCAATGGCATATGTATATCAGCATATATATATATATATATATATATTTATTCAATCACAACAACAGCCTAAAAGAAGGGAATTGAAACTTGCCTGGTAGTCGAGTACGGTAAGGGGTAGTGGTAGCGGGTCCCGGTTCAGCTTGGTGATCTATAAATAGCCAAGGCATTCGGGATTAATCACTTAACATATTAAAAGTTAAGTTATACTTAATTCGAAACACGTTCTTGAGTTATCTCGTTATACCCCTTTTAGTGGATTACTTTTATCACTGATCCGACCCGACATCCGTTCGTTAATACGACATGTCATTGTACTTATACTTGGGACATACTTAAGTCATACGAGTTCTAAAGTCGATCGTTACGAACCAATACTATACTCCGAGTTTTATCGTCCGTTTTCTAAGTGTTTTACCGAAGTTATAAAAGAGTCGTCTTTTAGGGGTTCGTTCGCGTTTAACCTCGACTCGAACATTTTTAATAAATCGAAAAATGATCTTTTTGACATACGGTTTTCTTTCACGCCTTCCTTTTTACCTCTAGTATTTATTTACCAAGATTCGCCATGACGTTACATAGTTTACGAGGGTTCAATTACAGTTACGAACTTTCGTTTACGGATTCGAACTACTTTTAGTAATTTGGTCATAAATCCTAAACCGTAAGTCCGTTTCACGCGATCTTTATATCAAAACGAAGCTTGAAACATAATCTATCCTATCATGGCAGAAAATGAAGCTGTACAGTGAGTTATAGCTACTGTGATGCTCGGTGTTTAATAGTCTAACGAAAATTCGGCATTACGACGGCTATAAATCGAACGTTCTAAAATTCATAACAATCAATCCAAGCCACACCGGGCATACTATACATGGTTTTCATCTTAACCAGTCCAAGAAGGTTTCAATTAACCATCATAATCATCAAAACTCTTAAATCATCACTACTAACTACATAATCATGCTTTTATGCATATAACAACACCATAATCTTAACTAATCTAAAACCATCAAGAACATATATAAAACTCAAAGTAAGATCTTGGGTTCTTAAGAATTATACCTTCCTTGGAGAGTGTACAAGCTATAATAACCCTTATATAGTCCTTGTATGGCTTTAACAAAGCTTAAATCATCCAAAGAAACCAAGAAATCAAAGTTAGTTTCTTGAAAACACTATTCACCCTCATCTTTGAGGATTTATTTGAAAATGGAAAACATGGAGTTTGAAGCTAAGATTTCTAGGAGATCATTTTTATGAAATATAGGACTCACCATAAAAATTTGGAGATCAAACAATGGTTGGAAGGTGGATTTTGAAATCTTAAAACTCCAAAATTCGAAGTGCCTTGGTTTTGGGGGAAAAACAGTGAACTTCTCGAATTTATTTACCCATCCAAACGATCTTCAAAAATTATGAAATTAAATCCCCAACTTCACCTTGATGTGTAGAAGCTCCATGAATTTTTTCATGATTTTTAGATGAGTAGATCTAGGTGAAAAAAAATGGCAAAGACCCCTGCCCTGGAAAATGCAACTGCTGGAAAAATGGGGGAGAGGTGGTGTTTGCTTGGCTTTGATCTTGCTCTCATCTTATCTAAAGTGAATTATTGAATGTCTTTGGATAATATCTTGTCCATAAAGTAGCTTTAATAAAGTTCTAGGTCATGCATGATGTAATTAAATGGACAAGTGTTGGTTTGTAATGGTAAGATGATGACAAGAAGCTAAGTACTTGGTTATGTTTGCTAAGTATACTAGTTGCTCATGTAACTACTTAGTTACTTGGTCTTATCTCCTTGTACATGCATGCATCTTGATCCTCTGTTTGTTCTTTGTCCGGTTATTGCTCAATTCGTTGCTCGTTCGAGGGACTAACTCATTCGTTTCTAGTTAGGGTTTTACCGAAAACCTTCTTAATATTTATACTACTATTCCTCATCTTTCTTAATACTTCTCGAATTTAAATTCCTTAATTCTCTTTTATAAATCCTTAAGTCTTGCAGTGTCCAGGGAAATCTCGGAGAAAATAAAAGTGCTATTTTTCTGAATCCGACAGCTTTTACATACACTTATTTTCCTCCTGGATCACTAATACGAACTCAGAAATCCGTTCCGAATACCGGGTATAACATTATTATAATAATATTCCAAATTCCACCAAAATCACTATTCATCACTTATTTTTTATTTAATTCCTATAGTTGGGAAAATGAACCTGGTTCACCCTCGAGTGTTCCTTAACCTTTTTACGGAACCGCTGGGCTTATAATAGATATTGATTTGGATGACATGAGGGTATCTATTTCTCTCTAGGGAATCTTATCTTAACTTTCTAGGAGATAGATTATTCTAACCTTAGTTATCACCCAATAGCATCCTTCAGGCCATATAACCTTGGAATATATATCCTTTCATTATTCATTCATTAAAACCAGTATTACATTCTAGTTGTAACCCCTATTCATTCTTACATCAATACATAATAAAAAGTTTTAATTCTACCCAAAAATCTGGGTTCTTACAGTCTCCCCTCCTTAAAAGGATTCCGTCCCGGAATCAGGTAGAAGACAATTGGGTATTTGTTGGTTATTTCACTTTCCAATTCTCTGGTCGATCCTTACACACTCCAATCTTTCTAAAGCATCTCATACTGGTGTTACAATACACCCTTATCCGTTCTACCAATTCTTTGATACTTTCGCACAACACATCATCCGGTATACGCTCTTGTCCGTTCTTATACTATTAACCTTATTGGTACGTGCAGTGACTTCGGTATCACTAACGCGCTACGAAGTCCGGAGATAACCTCACTCGTAATTTTGCAATTCCTAATCGTTTTAATCTTCGCAATCTCGATGTATATATATTTAGGTGGAAAATTTTATCGAGAGATCACTGTGATCAATGAACATTTGTTATATTGCATAGTTAGTACAAAAGGGGGCCAGCCTTTAGTACTTGACAAGCAATTAAACAATTAATGGCATTCCACTTAGACTCCTATCACACAGACAGAGAGTCACGTAGTATTACCTCCCCTCCTTAAAGGGTTGTTCTTCTCAATTTAGAAGAAGATAAATAAGGGAGAAGAAAAGAACGAATTTCAAAGAATCATATATGAAAGTTTTCATGATTGTCAAAATATCATATTTAGAATTTACCTCTGAACTATAGAGGTTTATTAGAGAAGAGAAATAATCATATTCGTATCAAATTCCACTTTTTCGTAATCTCACATATCACATGTCCTTGTTGCTCTGTCCATCATTCGGTGGACCTATACTCTTGTTCGATATTAGTATCAACTACTTTTTGGAAAATCCTTCAACCTCTCAGGTTAAATCTTGGATTTCCCGCTTGACATTATTATTACTCACATTTCATGCCCCGACACTGGCTCTTTCATACTCATAATTCTAACACTATCAGGTTGTCATTCCGAGAGCTCATTAAGAAGAACCCATTCATCAATCCATTCATAGCATTCCTTGCTTCACTTCCATCATTATTTCCCATTCTTTTCTTTATCAATCACATCCATCTTATCATCTAGTTCTCATTCACTTCTGTTATTGAACTCCACCGTCACCTTATTAGGGGAACGCGTGTTACCTTTATTCAATATACGTGGCACGTTTGTGGTCAAACTTTCCTTTGTTCAACCATCTAGATTTCACTTTTTCATTTCATGAGTCTCTTTATTACTCAGTCAATCTATTTCATATTTTCTCGAATTTTCCAACTTAAAAGGAGTCAATTTGTATGTCATTCATGCTCCTAATTCCAACTTTCCGCTTTGGCCAATACCCTTACCTTGCCAATTCCATACTCTTCTCGCTTCATTACTGGAGCTTCTCATGAGTCTGCCTATCTGACTCTCTTATAAATTCCCAATTCTATTTCCATCTCTATCAGTCTCTTGTCTTTATTTCTACTATAATTATTTTATGAACCATCATAACCTAATTCTTCATTTCAAATATCCCGTCGTTCCAGAAATTACACCATCCGAAATAAACCTGGATGATTTCTCTAACTTAGATTCAATTCGACATTTCCACAGTCGTTACCACCTAATTTCTCAGAAGGATCACCATCGCTTATCGTTTACGCAGTGCTTTAATAACTAAGCATCAAAATTATCAATTCAAGATCCTCTAGGAACACAAAATAATCACTATTCCCTATCCATAGGGAATGCTTCCTGAACTTGACGTAGATATTACATGAAGCAGATAAAATTGCAGGAAAGCTTCCAGCATCGCAGCTGGAACAGGCTGGTGAGATTATTAATCATATATCTCCAGTAGAAGACTAAAAGCTTATCGGTTTGCTTAATCGCTTGCCACCCTCATAATTCTCTATCTTGTTTGCACAGAAATACACCAACATAAACTTGCTTGTCATTCATCATCGTGCCATTTGGCTTATCAGTATTTGTACCCTCTCTCTTTCTGGTCATTTACTACCAATTCATTGTTACTTAACCTCCCTTCTCTCTTTCCAAAGAAAAGGCAAGTCTCTTGGGGAATTTGGTCTGGTCTGTCGTAGAGCCTCCTAATGTCGGTAATGTGCTACTGGCAACATCAGGAATCGAATCTTTACTTAAACTATTCTTATAGTTGATCCTGGCACAATCATCAAATGGAATGTAACTTCCTCTACCACATTATGACCATCAAGGTCCTTACATTATCATTCTATTTCTTTGGTCTGAGCATTTATGCTTACTCCCCTATATTTAAAGTGTCGGCCACCTCGTTGGCCTTTCCTGATTATAATAATCAATGTTTTCTAGATCTATTCCAACTCAGGGTGGAAGCATTCTCCCTTAAATTCTGCTGAATGAGAGAAAGCATCTATCAGTCTTTTCCAAAAGTCATTGCTTCCACCTTTCTAGTGCGATCTTGACTACAGGTACTCCAAATCATACCTAGGATATTTCCTTACTTAAATCCCTTCTTGTTTTAGGATAATCTCAACCTTATTGGTTCAACCCATACTTCCTCAGGGTTTCATACATGCCTCATCTGGCATTATTGTTACGATGTCATACATTCCTTACCAAACTTCCATTTTTGAAGTTCGGAATATTACCCTTTTTCCTTGTAAGGTTTCGTAGGCCATCCTTATCATTCCTCCGGTATTTTCTGGGTACCGGGTATATCAAAATGTCATTGATCAATACTCTAATAATTCTATCTATGTTCTTTCCAGAACTCTTTTTAATAATCCTTACCGGTCATTGTTGCCTTAGCAAGTCCAGCTCATAACATCTGAAGTCATAATGTCGTTATTAGGGTTAATGCCACCCCTTGTGCATTCCCCAGGGTTTGTCTTAATTTATGGATATCCTATCCTTAATTCAACTGCCAAGGAATTCTTGCATCTTATAATTGGCAATCAGATCATGTATCCTTAATAAAGGTCTCTTTTCAATCATTCTCATTTGATAATCGATCGGTGGTTTAATGCCACCCTCTTCTTTCAGATAGTTGTCAGCCTATTTGGCCTTCCAAAAAGGCAACGTATGCCAATCTCTTCTCTTACCGAACTTGTTAATGGTAGCAAGGATGTTCTGGAAGATATTGGTAGAGTTCAACGTGAATCTCTTAGTGCTTATCGTTCTTCGCAAAGGTACTTGCCTCAGACAAAATTCCTACAGCATACTGTTCAATTTCTGACCTTTTCTATACCCTCTTCATATACCTTCATTGTTTACTTTCCTCCGTCATAATATATTCATGGTATTCATGATACCCTAACATCATACATCTCAAGTCACCATACTTCCATTTTACTCGAAATCTTGAACAACCATATACACATGAGTCACTTTAGTACGGGTGACCCCATCCCAAAAAGGTCTAGTGAATTCCCAATCAAAACATGGGTTGTTCGGCAGAAGATTCAAACGATCTCATTAATGTTTCCTTTATATCAGAAGCCCTTGCAGTCGGTGCTTTCTTAGAAGCAACCCTGCTTTGTCTTTTCATTGCTGGTCTAGTCACTTTATAGTCCGTTGGGACTTGGCCTCAACTGGCCACACATAAAAATATATGATTTTTGGGGTTGGCTAATAGCATTACTTTTCTAGCAATTGCCGGCATAGTGCCTTCTTCTTTGATACCTTTCTACCTTTCCAAAACTTTACTCCATATAAGTCTTAATCGACTACTCGGCACCGTCTCCGGTCACCTTTCCTCCACTTTTATCTTTTCAACTATTCTTATCAATCCTGCGTGCCACACAAGCTTACCATTCCTGGCATAACAGCCTTTTCATTTAAGTCAATCCTAGAATTTCTCAATCCGGCTGGTTTCTTACTTACATTTCCTATTTTCGTCCAATCTCACTTCATCATTTTATCACTACCGTCGATTGTAATGCTCAGGGTCCGTTTACTAACCCATTTTACAGCATCCTTACCCAAATCACAGGGTTTGCTCCAATTTTTTTACTCTCTTCCATGACATTCTCTGATAATCAGAAAGACAAGGTTTGCCAAAATTCACCGAATTCCTTTCCAGACTCAGGGAAATTTTGATCAATCTACCCACCTACTGGTAACATTAAGGAGACCAGTTTCGAAACCTGAAGAATAGTTCTATGAACCTCCAAGCAGGTGGAATCATAAGCAGTCATAGTTAACGAAATAATCATCATCGGATTGGAAGTTTACCCACTGGAGAGGAATCAATTATATACATCCCTTAGAAGGGAATCAATAGTTTCAAACTGAAACCTGTCACAACGTCCTGATATTCAATACTACCAAATGTCGGTCTACCTAACCCTTTATGCGAAGCGTCATTGGAAGCACAAAGTCTCCTTTTTCCATTAAGCAATGCCAGCTCTTGGTCATTACCAATTTCACCTTTTAGCTCCAGGAAGATTTTCTCACATTTTTCTCTTTAACTGCTGATCGTATTACTTGATCTATTATAGTTCCGTGTCGGAGTAAACTTAAGGTAACTACTATAATCCATTCAAAGAGAAGAAGGAATTTAATATTCCTCTGAATCACATGCATCTGACGTTTCTGGTTCATCATTTAACTGAGTTGAATTAACTCTATACTCAGTCTCTGGCAGTAGTCTCATTACGAGTTCATCTTGACTCACTGGTCTTATCTTCCGGTAGGTTCTGAGATCATTGTCTTGCTTACTACTTCCTTATATAACTTTACCCAATCATGCTATCACTTCCCAATGTCTTTACTTTCTAAATGATTCATTCATAAAATGAACATTTTCCTTAATAAAACCACCTTATCAACCTCAATTTGGTTCCATAATTTACAACCTACGACACCTGCCTTCTCATGGCGAATTATTACTGACCATATTCATACTAATTCATTTATCAAATGATATGGCACTTACTGCCTCCTTCTCAACTATTCCTAGGGACTCTGCTCCTCGCCCTAAATCGATGTCTTTGATAATCATACATCCCTCTAGCTCTTTCTTTGTTAAGATGAAAATCTCTAAGGATTCTCATCTATTTCCGTATAAGATCTCAAGTAATTCTTCCAATCCTTCTTTCTTGCTGGTACTACATCTGGTAGTCCGGCTATGAATTCAACATGCATCTTCAGATCTCTTAATAATATCTCGGTTCTTTATACTCACTTTTCTGAGCACCATTTCTTAATCATCACAGTCATTTTGGCTGCGACCCTCATTACCCATGGGTAAGCTCCTTATCCTAACAGGATTTTCTTTATCTGCTGGAACCTCTTCCGGGTCTCCAGTAGGGTACTCCATCGAATTACCCGCTGATCTTCAGCATATAAAGCATCATCGCGCTGTTGCTCGTATACCTCAAGGTCAGTCGCCTTACTCGTCGATACGATATCGAGCTAAGTTACTATCATTATACTTACGAGTTCCCATAAGGGTTTTATATGTCATCACTACATTAAGTAGTCCGACTATGAACTTGGCAAGAGTTCTTATTATCTTATTGAATTTATTGTTTTAACGTCACCTCATCTCTGGGGTTTATAACGTACGCTCTGATACCACTTCTGTAACACCCCCAGATCCGGGGTCCGGGATCCGGTGGTTACGGTTTCCAATTCTGTCCACAACACTTGAACTTTCCTTAACATAAAATAAATTACGTCTCTATAACCCAACACAATAATATAAAACACACCCGTTATAGTCCCAGAGATGAAATCAGACTAACACTCAAATTTTTATTAATCACATTATGAGTTCTTACAATCCAAAAGAATTTCAATATAAATACATGCTCTTTGCCATCCATTTACATAAGTCATACTAGACCATATTCTTGGTACTGAAAGAATAAATATACCCTACCAATAGCTTCTTCTTCAGCTCTGGTAGTCTCATCGTCCTCGCCCGCGTCGAGTGCGCCTTGTGCGAGTCATCTGGTCTAGCTGTTGTTGTGATATAATAATAAAGCAAGGGTGAGCAATAGCCCACCAACAATAATATATGACTGAACGATAATGAATAACAGTTCAAAAGTATCTTTCAAACCATATGCCATGCATTTACGGAAATGATGCCAGTATAATATGAACGATGAAGTTACAAGGTAACTTAAAGTATTTGTTTGTAGAAATATCTGCTACATCAAAGTAAGCGAGATATTCTTATTGTTATTAAGAAGAGGAACTTGCAAGAAAAGGTTGCAATTCCAGTTATGACCCTTTTCCAACTCTGCCAACAGTAATCATGTTGCAGGAAATAAATAAATTTGGATGATGAACCAATGATGGAGTATTCACCGTGCCCGCTGTTCCAATCTTGATGATCAGTCGAGATCGTACAGCTCAATTTAGATTTACTACCGGTAGAAGGAAGAACTGACGGCTTTACTTGTCTACCGCCTTACTAGCTCTCCCCGGCCAACGGTTGGGCCAAAGGGGATGGACCGGCGCTACTCGGCCTCTTACACGACTCCTAGTTCAAATAGAGTTCATGATTCTGAATGTAACGTTCGTCCCCCTTTCCCCAAGTATAATACTTGTTGATAAGACTCTACAAGGTAGTCGTATCTAGTTGGAAAGGAAAATTCACCAATAACTTCCAAGTTGTGGCTTGGTATCGAATATCAACTTGTTCCAACAATCTTACCCCTCGAAAGATGAGAAGGTAAACAACAACTTAATAAGTCAACAGCACCCGAGTTGCGAGTGAAGAGAATACTCTATGACCGGGAAGTCGACAAGATAAATAACATCTTCCAAGTAAGGTTCCCTTATTATTAGAGAGGTAGACTCAAAGAAGAATGATGTCTGAGAACCTTTCTTGATATAAGATTAATAATAATATGACTCCGAAATATTTTCTGTAATAATCGAAGAAGATAAACCTTATCGAGGTTATTCTAAGTATGAAATAAATATTCAGAGAATATTTATTGAATTAAAATATTTTACAGAATATTTAGGAATATGAAAGAATATCTTTAATCAGAGTATTTCTCAAATAATCCTTGAAGAAATATCTAGAGAATATTTATTGCATAATTAAATATTCAAATGAATATTCAGAATAATATTCATTAATTAATAAGACCTGAAAAGAATATTTAAAATATTTAAAATAATATTCGATGATTAAATAGAACCCTGGATGAATATTCAAAATAATATTCATAATTAATTAGGAATTTAAATGTTTATTGAAAAAGTAATATTCGTTTAATGAATAATATTCTAAATGAATATCAAGTAATATTCATTTAGTAATCCAAGCTTTAAAGGAATATTCGAGATAAGACTCGATAAATAAATCAAGCTTCAGATGAATATTAGAATAATATTCATCAAGTAAGTAATATCTTAAATGAATATTCAAAAGTAATATTCATTTAATAAAGTAATATTCTAAATGGATATTCAAATAATATTCATTTAGTAGTCCAATCTTTAGAAGAATATTCGGAATAATAATCGATAACCTATTCGACTTTGAATGAATATTGAAAAATATTATTCGTCGAATGGTTACGTTCAAATAATTATTTGAAGTAAGGATCGTTAAAATAATTAGTCTCGAACGAATATTCAAATAATATTCGTCGCCCAAATAATAGAAAATATTTACTTAAATATTTTCCTCCGAGGTAATCTCGATATATCAAGGAATATTGACTCCCGGTCTATTTTTGATTAATAAGATGTATACGCCCTTCTATGAGGGTCTTACAATAATCGGCTTATAACTGATATATAACTATCTAGCTTATAAGCCAACAATAACATTCAGGGAACAAGTATATCACTTCAACTTGAAAGTAGGCATGCATGCAATGGCATATGTATATCAGCATATATATATATATATATATATATTTATTCAATCACAACAACAGCCTAAAAGAAGGGAATTGAAACTTGCCTGGTAGTCGAGTACGGTAAGGGGTAGTGGTAGCGGGTCCCGGTTCAGCTTGGTGATCTATAAATAGCCAAGGCATTCGGGATTAATCACTTAACATATTAAAAGTTAAGTTATACTTAATTCGAAACACGTTCTTGAGTTATCTCGTTATACCCCTTTTAGTGGATTACTTTTATCACTGATCCGACCCGACATCCGTTCGTTAATACGACATGTCATTGTACTTATACTTGGGACATACTTAAGTCATACGAGTTCTAAAGTCGATCGTTACGAACCAATACTATACTCCGAGTTTTATCGTCCGTTTTCTAAGTGTTTTACCGAAGTTATAAAAGAGTCGTCTTTTAGGGGTTCGTTCGCGTTTAACCTCGACTCGAACATTTTTAATAAATCGAAAAATGATCTTTTTGACATACGGTTTTCTTTCACGCCTTCCTTTTTACCTCTAGTATTTATTTACCAAGATTCGCCATGACGTTACATAGTTTACGAGGGTTCAATTACAGTTACGAACTTTCGTTTACGGATTCGAACTACTTTTAGTAATTTGGTCATAAATCCTAAACCGTAAGTCCGTTTCACGCGATCTTTATATCAAAACGAAGCTTGAAACATAATCTATCCTATCATGGCAGAAAATGAAGCTGTACAGTGAGTTATAGCTACTGTGATGCTCGGTGTTTAATAGTCTAACGAAAATTCGGCATTACGACGGCTATAAATCGAACGTTCTAAAATTCATAACAATCAATCCAAGCCACACCGGGCATACTATACATGGTTTTCATCTTAACCAGTCCAAGAAGGTTTCAATTAACCATTATAATCATCAAAACTCTTAAATCATCACTACTAACTACATAATCATGCTTTTATGCATATAACAACACCATAATCTTAACTAATCTAAAACCATCAAGAACATATATAAAACTCAAAGTAAGATCTTGGGTTCTTAAGAATTATACCTTCCTTGGAGAGTGTACAAGCTATAATAACCCTTATATAGTCCTTGTATGGCTTTAACAAAGCTTAAATCATCCAAAGAAACCAAGAAATCAAAGTTAGTTTCTTGAAAACACTATTCACCCTCATCTTTGAGGATTTATTTGAAAATGGAAAACATGGAGTTTGAAGCTAAGATTTCTAGGAGATCATTTTTATGAAATATAGGACTCACCATAAAAATTTGGAGATCAAACAATGGTTGGAAGGTGGATTTTGAAATCTTAAAACTCCAAAATTCGAAGTGCCTTGGTTTTGGGGGAAAAACAGTGAACTTCTCGAATTTATTTACCCATCCAAACGATCTTCAAAAATTATGAAATTAAATCCCCAACTTCACCTTGATGTGTAGAAGCTCCATGAATTTTTTCATGATTTTTAGATGAGTAGATCTAGGTGAAAAAAAATGGCAAAGACCCCTGCCCTGGAAAATGCAACTGCTGGAAAAATGGGGGAGAGGTGGTGTTTGCTTGGCTTTGATCTTGCTCTCATCTTATCTAAAGTGAATTATTGAATGTCTTTGGATAATATCTTGTCCATAAAGTAGCTTTAATAAAGTTATAGGTCATGCATGATGTAATTAAATGGACAAGTGTTGGTTTGTAATGGTAAGATGATGACAAGAAGCTAAGTACTTGGTTATGTTTGCTAAGTATACTAGTTGCTCATGTAACTACTTAGTTACTTGGTCTTATCTCCTTGTACATGCATGCATCTTGATCCTCTGTTTGTTCTTTGTCCGGTTATTGCTCAATTCGTTGCTCGTTCGAGGGACTAACTCATTCGTTTCTAGTTAGGGTTTTACCGAAAACCTTCTTAATATTTATACTACTATTCCTCATCTTTCTTAATACTTCTCGAATTTAAATTCCTTAATTCTCTTTTATAAATCCTTAAGTCTTGCAGTGTCCAGGGAAATCTCGGAGAAAATAAAAGTGCTATTTTTCTGAATCCGACAGCTTTTACATACACTTATTTTCCTCCTGGATCACTAATACGAACTCAGAAATCCGTTCCGAATACCGGGTATAACATTATTATAATAATATTCCAAATTCCACCAAAATCACTATTCATCACTTATTTTTTATTTAATTCCTATAGTTGGGAAAATGAACCTGGTTCACCCTCGAGTGTTCCTTAACCTTTTTACGGAACCGCTGGGCTTATAATAGATATTGATTTGGATGACATGAGGGTATCTATTTCTCTCTAGGGAATCTTATCTTAACTTTCTAGGAGATAGATTATTCTAACCTTAGTTATCACCCAATAGCATCCTTCAGGCCATATAACCTTGGAATATATATCCTTTCATTATTCATTCATTAAAACCAGTATTACATTCTAGTTGTAACCCCTATTCATTCTTACATCAATACATAATAAAAAGTTTTAATTCTACCCAAAAATCTGGGTTCTTACAGTCTCCCCTCCTTAAAAGGATTCCGTCCCGGAATCAGGTAGAAGACAATTGGGTATTTGTTGGTTATTTCACTTTCCAATTCTCTGGTCGATCCTTACACACTCCAATCTTTCTAAAGCATCTCATACTGGTGTTACAATACACCCTTATCCGTTCTACCAATTCTTTGATACTTTCGCACAACACATCATCCGGTATACGCTCTTGTCCGTTCTTATACTATTAACCTTATTGGTACGTGCAGTGACTTCGGTATCACTAACGCGCTACGAAGTCCGGAGATAACCTCACTCGTAATTTTGCAATTCCTAATCGTTTTAATCTTCGCAATCTCGATGTATATATATTTAGGTGGAAAATTTTATCGAGAGATCACTGTGATCAATGAACATTTGTTATATTGCATAGTTAGTACAAAAGGGGGCCAGCCTTTAGTACTTGACAAGCAATTAAACAATTAATGGCATTCCACTTAGACTCCTATCACACAGACAGAGAGTCACGTAGTATTACCTCCCCTCCTTAAAGGGTTGTTCTTCTCAATTTAGAAGAAGATAAATAAGGGAGAAGAAAAGAACGAATTTCAAAGAATCATATATGAAAGTTTTCATGATTGTCAAAATATCATATTTAGAATTTACCTCTGAACTATAGAGGTTTATTAGAGAAGAGAAATAATCATATTCGTATCAAATTCCACTTTTTCGTAATCTCACATATCACATGTCCTTGTTGCTCTGTCCATCATTCGGTGGACCTATACTCTTGTTCGATATTAGTATCAACTACTTTTTGGAAAATCCTTCAACCTCTCAGGTTAAATCTTGGATTTCCCGCTTGACATTATTATTACTCACATTTCATGCCCCGACACTGGCTCTTTCATACTCATAATTCTAACACTATCAGGTTGTCATTCCGAGAGCTCATTAAGAAGAACCCATTCATCAATCCATTCATAGCATTCCTTGCTTCACTTCCATCATTATTTCCCATTCTTTTCTTTATCAATCACATCCATCTTATCATCTAGTTCTCATTCACTTCTGTTATTGAACTCCACCGTCACCTTATTAGGGGAACGCGTGTTACCTTTATTCAATATACGTGGCACGTTTGTGGTCAAACTTTCCTTTGTTCAACCATCTAGATTTCACTTTTTCATTTCATGAGTCTCTTTATTACTCAGTCAATCTATTTCATATTTTCTCGAATTTTCCAACTTAAAAGGAGTCAATTTGTATGTCATTCATGCTCCTAATTCCAACTTTCCGCTTTGGCCAATACCCTTACCTTGCCAATTCCATACTCTTCTCGCTTCATTACTGGAGCTTCTCATGAGTCTGCCTATCTGACTCTCTTATAAATTCCCAATTCTATTTCCATCTCTATCAGTCTCTTGTCTTTATTTCTACTATAATTATTTTATGAACCATCATAACCTAATTCTTCATTTCAAATATCCCGTCGTTCCAGAAATTACACCATCCGAAATAAACCTGGATGATTTCTCTAACTTAGATTCAATTCGACATTTCCACAGTCGTTACCACCTAATTTCTCAGAAGGATCACCATCGCTTATCGTTTACGCAGTGCTTTAATAACTAAGCATCAAAATTATCAATTCAAGATCCTCTAGGAACACAAAATAATCACTATTCCCTATCCATAGGGAATGCTTCCTGAACTTGACGTAGATATTACATGAAGCAGATAAAATTGCAGGAAAGCTTCCAGCATCGCAGCTGGAACAGGCTGGTGAGATTATTAATCATATATCTCCAGTAGAAGACTAAAAGCTTATCGGTTTGCTTAATCGCTTGCCACCCTCATAATTCTCTATCTTGTTTGCACAGAAATACACCAACATAAACTTGCTTGTCATTCATCATCGTGCCATTTGGCTTATCAGTATTTGTACCCTCTCTCTTTCTGGTCATTTACTACCAATTCATTGTTACTTAACCTCCCTTCTCTCTTTCCAAAGAAAAGGCAAGTCTCTTGGGGAATTTGGTCTGGTCTGTCGTAGAGCCTCCTAATGTCGGTAATGTGCTACTGGCAACATCAGGAATCGAATCTTTACTTAAACTATTCTTATAGTTGATCCTGGCACAATCATCAAATGGAATGTAACTTCCTCTACCACATTATGACCATCAAGGTCCTTACATTATCATTCTATTTCTTTGGTCTGAGCATTTATGCTTACTCCCCTATATTTAAAGTGTCGGCCACCTCGTTGGCCTTTCCTGATTATAATAATCAATGTTTTCTAGATCTATTCCAACTCAGGGTGGAAGCATTCTCCCTTAAATTCTGCTGAATGAGAGAAAGCATCTATCAGTCTTTTCCAAAAGTCATTGCTTCCACCTTTCTAGTGCGATCTTGACTACAGGTACTCCAAATCATACCTAGGATATTTCCTTACCTAAATCCCTTCTTGTTTTAGGATAATCTCAACCTTATTGGTTCAACCCATACTTCCTCAGGGTTTCATACATGCCTCATCTGGCATTATTGTTACGATGTCATACATTCCTTACCAAACTTCCATTTTTGAAGTTCGGAATATTACCCTTTTTCCTTGTAAGGTTTCGTAGGCCATCCTTATCATTCCTCCGGTATTTTCTGGGTACCGGGTATATCAAAATGTCATTGATCAATACTCTAATAATTCTATCTATGTTCTTTCCAGAACTCTTTTTAATAATCCTTACCGGTCATTGTTGCCTTAGCAAGTCCAGCTCATAACATCTGAAGTCATAATGTCGTTATTAGGGTTAATGCCACCCCTTGTGCATTCCCCAGGGTTTGTCTTAATTTATGGATATCCTATCCTTAATTCAACTGCCAAGGAATTCTTGCATCTTATAATTGGCAATCAGATCATGTATCCTTAATAAAGGTCTCTTTTCAATCATTCTCATTTGATAATCGATCGGTGGTTTAATGCCACCCTCTTCTTTCAGATAGTTGTCAGCCTATTTGGCCTTCCAAAAAGGCAACGTATGCCAATCTCTTCTCTTACCGAACTTGTTAATGGTAGCAAGGATGTTCTGGAAGATATTGGTAGAGTTCAACGTGAATCTCTTAGTGCTTATCGTTCTTCGCAAAGGTACTTGCCTCAGACAAAATTCCTACAGCATACTGTTCAATTTCTGACCTTTTCTATACCCTCTTCATATACCTTCATTGTTTACTTTCCTCCGTCATAATATATTCATGGTATTCATGATACCCTAACATCATACATCTCAAGTCACCATACTTCCATTTTACTCGAAATCTTGAACAACCATATACACATGAGTCACTTTAGTACGGGTGACCCCATCCCAAAAAGGTCTAGTGAATTCCCAATCAAAACATGGGTTGTTCGGCAGAAGATTCAAACGATCTCATTAATGTTTCCTTTATATCAGAAGCCCTTGCAGTCGGTGCTTTCTTAGAAGCAACCCTGCTTTGTCTTTTCATTGCTGGTCTAGTCACTTTATAGTCCGTTGGGACTTGGCCTCAACTGGCCACACATAAAAATATATGATTTTTGGGGTTGGCTAATAGCATTACTTTTCTAGCAATTGCCGGCATAGTGCCTTCTTCTTTGATACCTTTCTACCTTTCCAAAACTTTACTCCATATAAGTCTTAATCGACTACTCGGCACCGTCTCCGGTCACCTTTCCTCCACTTTTATCTTTTCAACTATTCTTATCAATCCTGCGTGCCACACAAGCTTACCATTCCTGGCATAACAGCCTTTTCATTTAAGTCAATCCTAGAATTTCTCAATCCGGCTGGTTTCTTACTTACATTTCCTATTTTCGTCCAATCTCACTTCATCATTTTATCACTACCGTCGATTGTAATGCTCAGGGTCCGTTTACTAACCCATTTTACAGCATCCTTACCCAAATCACAGGGTTTGCTCCAATTTTTTTACTCTCTTCCATGACATTCTCTGATAATCAGAAAGACAAGGTTTGCCAAAATTCACCGAATTCCTTTCCAGACTCAGGGAAATTTTGATCAATCTACCCACCTACTGGTAACATTAAGGAGACCAGTTTCGAAACCTGAAGAATAGTTCTATGAACCTCCAAGCAGGTGGAATCATAAGCAGTCATAGTTAACGAAATAATCATCATCGGATTGGAAGTTTACCCACTGGAGAGGAATCAATTATATACATCCCTTAGAAGGGAATCAATAGTTTCAAACTGAAACCTGTCACAACGTCCTGATATTCAATACTACCAAATGTCGGTCTACCTAACCCTTTATGCGAAGCGTCATTGGAAGCACAAAGTCTCCTTTTTCCATTAAGCAATGCCAGCTCTTGGTCATTACCAATTTCACCTTTTAGCTCCAGGAAGATTTTCTCACATTTTTCTCTTTAACTGCTGATCGTATTACTTGATCTATTATAGTTCCGTGTCGGAGTAAACTTAAGGTAACTACTATAATCCATTCAAAGAGAAGAAGGAATTTAATATTCCTCTGAATCACATGCATCTGACGTTTCTGGTTCATCATTTAACTGAGTTGAATTAACTCTATACTCAGTCTCTGGCAGTAGTCTCATTACGAGTTCATCTTGACTCACTGGTCTTATCTTCCGGTAGGTTCTGAGATCATTGTCTTGCTTACTACTTCCTTATATAACTTTACCCAATCATGCTATCACTTCCCAATGTCTTTACTTTCTAAATGATTCATTCATAAAATGAACATTTTCCTTAATAAAACCACCTTATCAACCTCAATTTGGTTCCATAATTTACAACCTACGACACCTGCCTTCTCATGGCGAATTATTACTGACCATATTCATACTAATTCATTTATCAAATGATATGGCACTTACTGCCTCCTTCTCAACTATTCCTAGGGACTCTGCTCCTCGCCCTAAATCGATGTCTTTGATAATCATACATCCCTCTAGCTCTTTCTTTGTTAAGATGAAAATCTCTAAGGATTCTCATCTATTTCCGTATAAGATCTCAAGTAATTCTTCCAATCCTTCTTTCTTGCTGGTACTACATCTGGTAGTCCGGCTATGAATTCAACATGCATCTTCAGATCTCTTAATAATATCTCGGTTCTTTATACTCACTTTTCTGAGCACCATTTCTTAATCATCACAGTCATTTTGGCTGCGACCCTCATTACCCATGGGTAAGCTCCTTATCCTAACAGGATTTTCTTTATCTGCTGGAACCTCTTCCGGGTCTCCAGTAGGGTACTCCATCGAATTACCCGCTGATCTTCAGCATATAAAGCATCATCGCGCTGTTGCTCGTATACCTCAAGGTCAGTCGCCTTACTCGTCGATACGATATCGAGCTAAGTTACTATCATTATACTTACGAGTTCCCATAAGGGTTTTATATGTCATCACTACATTAAGTAGTCCGACTATGAACTTGGCAAGAGTTCTTATTATCTTATTGAATTTATTGTTTTAACGTCACCTCATCTCTGGGGTTTATAACGTACGCTCTGATACCACTTCTGTAACACCCCCAGATCCGGGGTCCGGGATCCGGTGGTTACGGTTTCCAATTCTGTCCACAACACTTGAACTTTCCTTAACATAAAATAAATTACGTCTCTATAACCCAACACAATAATATAAAACACACCCGTTATAGTCCCAGAGATGAAATCAGAGTAACACTCAAATTTTTATTAATCACATTATGAGTTCTTACAATCCAAAAGAATTTCAATATAAATACATGCTCTTTGCCATCCATTTACATAAGTCATACTAGACCATATTCTTGGTACTGAAAGAATAAATATACCCTACCAATAGCTTCTTCTTCAGCTCTGGTAGTCTCATCGTCCTCGCCCGCGTCGAGTGCGCCTTGTGCGAGTCATCTGGTCTAGCTGTTGTTGTGATATAATAATAAAGCAAGGGTGAGCAATAGCCCACCAACAATAATATATGACTGAACGATAATGAATAACAGTTCAAAAGTATCTTTCAAACCATATGCCATGCATTTACGGAAATGATGCCAGTATAATATGAACGATGAAGTTACAAGGTAACTTAAAGTATTTGTTTGTAGAAATATCTGCTACATCAAAGTAAGCGAGATATTCTTATTGTTATTAAGAAGAGGAACTTGCAAGAAAAGGTTGTAATTCCAGTTATGACCCTTTTCCAACTCTGCCAACAGTAATCATGTTGCAGGAAATAAATAAATTTGGATGATGAACCAATGATGGAGTATTCACCGCGCCCGCTGTTCCAATCTTGATGATCAGTCGAGATCGTACAGCTCAATTTAGATTTACTACCGGTAGAAGGAAGAACTGACGGCTTTACTTGTCTACCGCCTTACTAGCTCTCCCCGGCCAACGGTTGGGCCAAAGGGGATGGACTGGCGCTACTCGGCCTCTTACACGACTCCTAGTTCAAATAGAGTTCATGATTCTGAATGTAACGTTCGTCCCCCTTTCCCCAAGTATAATACTTGTTGATAAGACTCTACAAGGTAGTCGTATCTAGTTGGAAAGGAAAATTCACCAATAACTTCCAAGTTGTGGCTTGGTATCGAATATCAACTTGTTCCAACAATCTTACCCCTCGAAAGATGAGAAGGTAAACAACAACTTAATAAGTCAACAGCACCCGAGTTGCGAGTGAAGAGAATACTCTATGACCGGGAAGTCGACAAGATAAATAACATCTTCCAAGTAAGGTTCCCTTATTATTAGAGAGGTAGACTCAAAGAAGAATGATGTCTGAGAACCTTTCTTGATATAAGATTAATAATAATATGACTCCGAAATATTTTCTGTAATAATCGAAGAAGATAAACCTTATCGAGGTTATTCTAAGTATGAAATAAATATTCAGAGAATATTTATTGAATTAAAATATTTTACAGAATATTTAGGAATATGAAAGAATATCTTTAATCAGAGTATTTCTCAAATAATCCTTGAAGAAATATCTAGAGAATATTTATTGCATAATTAAATATTCAAATGAATATTCAGAATAATATTCATTAATTAATAAGACCTGAAAAGAATATTTAAAATATTTAAAATAATATTCGATGATTAAATAGAACCCTGGATGAATATTCAAAATAATATTCATAATTAATTAGGAATTTAAATGTTTATTGAAAAAGTAATATTCGTTTAATGAATAATATTCTAAATGAATATCAAGTAATATTCATTTAGTAATCCAAGCTTTAAAGGAATATTCGAGATAAGACTCGATAAATAAATCAAGCTTCAGATGAATATTAGAATAATATTCATCAAGTAAGTAATATCTTAAATGAATATTCAAAAGTAATATTCATTTAATAAAGTAATATTCTAAATGGATATTCAAATAATATTCATTTAGTAGTCCAATCTTTAGAAGAATATTCGGAATAATAATCGATAACCTATTCGACTTTGAATGAATATTGAAAAATATTATTCGTCGAATGGTTACGTTCAAATAATTATTTGAAGTAAGGATCGTTAAAATAATTAGTCTCGAACGAATATTCAAATAATATTCGTCGCCCAAATAATAGAAAATATTTACTTAAATATTTTCCTCCGAGGTAATCTCGATATATCAAGGAATATTGACTCCCGGTCTATTTTTGATTAATAAGATGTATACGCCCTTCTATGAGGGTCTTACAATAATCGGCTTATAACTGATATATAACTATCTAGCTTATAAGCCAACAATAACATTCAGGGAACAAGTATATCACTTCAACTTGAAAGTAGGCATGCATGCAATGGCATATGTATATCAGCATATATATATATATATATTTATTCAATCACAACAACAGCCTAAAAGAAGGGAATTGAAACTTGCCTGGTAGTCGAGTACGGTAAGGGGTAGTGGTAGCGGGTCCCGGTTCAGCTTGGTGATCTATAAATAGCCAAGGCATTCGGGATTAATCACTTAACATATTAAAAGTTAAGTTATACTTAATTCGAAACACGTTCTTGAGTTATCTCGTTATACCCCTTTTAGTGGATTACTTTTATCACTGATCCGACCCGACATCCGTTCGTTAATACGACATGTCATTGTACTTATACTTGGGACATACTTAAGTCATACGAGTTCTAAAGTCGATCGTTACGAACCAATACTATACTCCGAGTTTTATCGTCCGTTTTCTAAGTGTTTTACCGAAGTTATAAAAGAGTCGTCTTTTAGGGGTTCGTTCGCGTTTAACCTCGACTCGAACATTTTTAATAAATCGAAAAATGATCTTTTTGACATACGGTTTTCTTTCACGCCTTCCTTTTTACCTCTAGTATTTATTTACCAAGATTCGCCATGACGTTACATAGTTTACGAGGGTTCAATTACAGTTACGAACTTTCGTTTACGGATTCGAACTACTTTTAGTAATTTGGTCATAAATCCTAAACCGTAAGTCCGTTTCACGCGATCTTTATATCAAAACGAAGCTTGAAACATAATCTATCCTATCATGGCAGAAAATGAAGCTGTACAGTGAGTTATAGCTACTGTGATGCTCGGTGTTTAATAGTCTAACGAAAATTCGGCATTACGACGGCTATAAATCGAACGTTCTAAAATTCATAACAATCAATCCAAGCCACACCGGGCATACTATACATGGTTTTCATCTTAACCAGTCCAAGAAGGTTTCAATTAACCATCATAATCATCAAAACTCTTAAATCATCACTACTAACTACATAATCATGCTTTTATGCATATAACAACACCATAATCTTAACTAATCTAAAACCATCAAGAACATATATAAAACTCAAAGTAAGATCTTGGGTTCTTAAGAATTATACCTTCCTTGGAGAGTGTACAAGCTATAATAACCCTTATATAGTCCTTGTATGGCTTTAACAAAGCTTAAATCATCCAAAGAAACCAAGAAATCAAAGTTAGTTTCTTGAAAACACTATTCACCCTCATCTTTGAGGATTTATTTGAAAATGGAAAACATGGAGTTTGAAGCTAAGATTTCTAGGAGATCATTTTTATGAAATATAGGACTCACCATAAAAATTAGGAGATCAAACAATGGTTGGAAGGTGGATTTTGAAATCTTAAAACTCCAAAATTCGAAGTGCCTTGGTTTTGGGGGAAAAACAGTGAACTTCTCGAATTTATTTACCCATCCAAACGATCTTCAAAAATTATGAAATTAAATCCCCAACTTCACCTTGATGTGTAGAAGCTCCATGAATTTTTTCATGATTTTTAGATGAGTAGATCTAGGTGAAAAAAAATGGCAAAGACCCCTGCCCTGGAAAATGCAACTGCTGTAAAAATGGGGGAGAGGTGGTGTTTGCTTGGCTTTGATCTTGCTCTCATCTTATCTAAAGTGAATTATTGAATGTCTTTGGATAATATCTTGTCCATAAAGTAGCTTTAATAAAGTTCTAGGTCATGCATGATGTAATTAAATGGACAAGTGTTGGTTTGTAATGGTAAGATGATGACAAGAAGCTAAGTACTTGGTTATGTTTGCTAAGTATACTAGTTGCTCATGTAACTACTTAGTTACTTGGTCTTATCTCCTTGTACATGCATGCATCTTGATCCTCTGTTTGTTCTTTGTCCGGTTATTGCTCAATTCGTTGCTCGTTCGAGGGACTAACTCATTCGTTTCTAGTTAGGGTTTTACCGAAAACCTTCTTAATATTTATACTACTATTCCTCATCTTTCTTAATACTTCTCGAATTTAAATTCCTTAATTCTCTTTTATAAATCCTTAAGTCTTGCAGTGTCCAGGGAAATCTCGGAGAAAATAAAAGTGCTATTTTTCTGAATCCGACAGCTTTTACATACACTTATTTTCCTCCTGGATCACTAATACGAACTCAGAAATCCGTTCCGAATACCGGGTATAACATTATTATAATAATATTCCAAATTCCACCAAAATCACTATTCATCACTTATTTTTTATTTAATTCCTATAGTTGGGAAAATGAACCTGGTTCACCCTCGAGTGTTCCTTAACCTTTTTACGGAACCGCTGGGCTTATAATAGATATTGATTTGGATGACATGAGGGTATCTATTTCTCTCTAGGGAATCTTATTTAACTTTCTAGGAGATAGATTATTCTAACCTTAGTTATCACCCAATAGCATCCTTCAGGCCATATAACCTTGGAATATATATCCTTTCATTATTCATTCATTAAAACCAGTATTACATTCTAGTTGTAACCCCTATTCATTCTTACATCAATACATAATAAAAAGTTTTAATTCTACCCAAAAATCTGGGTTCTTACATTGCATTTTTCATCAATTTTAAACTCCACATCCTTTTGAAGAAGAGATGATAGGGGAAGAGCAACCTTGGAAAAATCCTTGATAAACCTTCTATAGAAACCAGCATGACCAAGAAAATATCGCACATCCTTGACATTTGAAGGGTATGGAAGACTTGCCATAATATCAACTTTTGCCTTGTCCACTTCAATGCCCTTCCTAGACACAATATGCCCTAATAAAATACCTTCTTGGACCATGAAATGACATTTTTCATAATTGAGCACTAGATTAGTCTCCAAGCATCGATCCAAAGCATGTGTAAGAATTTGAAGACATTCATCAAAAGAATCACCCGAAATAGAGAAATCATCCATAAAGACTTCAATTCCATTCTCTATCATGTCGGAGAAAATACTCACCATACACCTTTGAAAATTTGCGGGAGCACCACATAAGCCAAATGAGAGTTTACGAAATGCAAACGTGCCAAAAGGACAAGTAAATGTGGTTTTGTCTTGATCTTCGGGAGCAATGACAATTTGATGATATCCACTAAATCCATCTAGAAAGCAATAGAATTCCTTCCTGGCTAACCTCTCTAGCATTTGATCAATGAAAGGGAGAGGAAAATGGTCTTTTCGAGTTACCGCATTTAACTTGCGATAATCTATGCACATTCGCCACCCATTTTGGACTTGGGTAGACACAAGCTCACCTTTAAGATTCTCCTCAAGAGTGATACCCGCCTTTTTAGGAACACAATGTACCGGACTCACCCATTCGCTATCCGAGATTGGAAAAATGATACCCACATCAAGTAGCTTGAGAATCTCTTTTTTAATAACTTCCATCATTGCCGGGTTAAGTCTTCTTTGAGGGTCTCTAGTAGGTTTAGCTCCGTCTTCGAAGAGTATACGATGCATGCAAGTGGAGGGACTAATACCCTTAATATCGGCAATGGTCCACCCAATAGCACTTTTATGATCCTTAAGAACCCGCAAGAGGCGTTCTTCTTGTACATTACTCAAATTAGAAGCTATGATTACGGGAAGAGTCTCATTGTCCCCAAGATAAGCATATTTGAGATGATTAGGTAATACTTTCAATTCCAAAGTAGGAGGATTCTCAATAGAAGGTAGTAATTTAGAATAAGACAGGGGAAGATCAATTTTTGCAAGATCACACCTTTGGGGTAAAGGTTGCAATACATTGAGCTCCATAATTGCCTCATTGGCCTCTTCCGAATTAGGGAAGCCATCATCTTCATTTGCACATCCCTCAATAACCACTTGGAGAGCTTCTTTATTTCCCAAGTCAAAAGCTTGTTGGGCTAAACCATCAATAACATCCATGGAGCAAATTGAGTGTGACTCACTAGGAAATTTCATAGCATCATAAATATTGAACTTGACAACTTCATCGCCAAACTCCATAGTGAGAGAACCATCATCCATATTAATCTTGGTCTTCGCCATTTTAAGAAATGGACGTCCAAAGAGAATTGGTGCGGACTTGATGTTTGATGGACCATCTTCCATTTTCAATATGTAAAAGTCGGCGGGGAAAACCATTTGATCAACATGAACAAGCACATCTTCAATTACCCCTTCGGGATAGGCATTAGATCTATCCGCGAGCTGAATGATCACATTTGTATTCTCAAGTGCACCAAAATTTAAAGTTTGGAATATGGAAAGGGGCATCACATTGATTGAGGCACCCAAATCAAGCATAGCTCTTTCAAAGAATTTACCTCCAATCTTGCAAGGAATAGTGAATGTGCCCGGATCCGAACATTTTTGAGGTAACCTCCTTTGAATCACGGCCGAGACATTCTCATCCACCACTATAGTTTCATCACCTCTTAACTTCCTTTTGTTAGTACACAAATCTTTGAGAAACTTTGCATACCTTGGAACTTGGTTTATGGCATCTAGTAACGGGAGAGTGATTTCCACTTTTCGGAATGTCTCAAGCATTTCCTTGTCAACAATGTCTTTCTTTGGTTTAGAAAATTTTTAAGGGATGGAGGTCGAATAACCACATCCTCATCAATAAACCTTGGCTTCTTTGCTTGTGGAACGTCTTCTTGAACACTTTCCTTCTTTCCCTTATCAACTTTCTCTTCCTCAATTTCCATATTATCTTCAAGGTTTTCATCCTTAGCCTCCAAGATGTCATTATTATCAACCTTTCCACTTTCATTATCATTCACCATCCCCTTGGCCTTAGCATGAAGGTCCTCCAATTCTTTCCCACACCTTAAGGACATGGCACTTTCATTATCATTCATCTTTGCTTGTGGAACGTCTTCTTGAACACTTTCCTTCTTTCCCTTATCAACTTTCTCTTCCTCAATTTCCATATTATCTTCAAGGTTTTCATCCTTAGCCTCCAAGATGTCATTATTATCAACCTTTCCACTTTCATTATCATTCACCATCCCCTTGGCCTTAGCATGAAGGTCCTCCAATTCTTTCCCACACCTTAAGGACATGGCACTAGCATTTTCTTTGGGGTTCACCTCCGCTTGAGAAGGAAGTTGCCTAGAACCTTGGCTTTGCAATCGATTCACAGTTGTGGCTAGTTGGCTCATTTACTTTTCCAAATTGGATATACTTTGAGAAGTATTCTTTTCCAAGTTGGATATATTTTGATAAGTGATATTTTGAAATTGGAGGTTGTTTGTTGCCATTTGCTTTATCATTTCTTCAAGTGATGAAAATGTAGATGAAGAAGACCCTTGATGGTCTTGGGAATTGTATGGAGGTGGTGGTGGGAGTGCTTGGAAATTTTGATTGGGACGTTTTTGTGAGAATGGAGGAGAGTTTTGTTGATGTTGGGTGTTGTAAGTGTTTGGATTTTGGTATTGGTTAGAGTTTGGTGTATTGGGATTTCCATATCGAAAATTAGGGTGGTCTCTCCAACCATGATTGTAGGTGTTACTATAGGGGTCGTACTTCCTTTGAGGTGGTTGTCCCGAAAAACCTCCAATAGCATTAATTTGCTCTTCGGGTTGTTGGAATGATAGGCATTCGTGAGTAGCATGATCCGACATATTGCAAACACCACAATATTTTTGTTGTTGGAGATTCCCAACGGCAAATTGACGAACCAATGATGTAAGGTCCGAGATTTGGCCCTCTAACTTTTGAGTTGCCACTTCATTCACGGAAGGGTTCTTGACATGCACTTGAAGATCCCCAAATTGGCGTGAATTCTCGGCAATCTTGGTTATCAACTTCATAGCCTCCTCCGGCGTTTTATCCACAAGAACTCCACCACTTGAAGCATCAAGGTGCAATTTAGCACTATATTCCAAGCCTCCATAGAAGTAGTGAATGAGCAACTCTTCCGATATCAAGTGTGGAGGACAACTTTGACAAAGCTTTTGAAACCTTTCCCAATACTCATACAATGTTTCTCCGGAGTATTGCCGAATGCCACAAATTTCTTTGGAGATGCCCGTAGCCTTTGAGGTAGGGAAGAATTTCCCCAAGAAAGCACTTCGCATTTGCTCCCATTGATAAGTGGATTTTATATCTACTTGGAACATTCTAATTCGGCTTAAATTGATTGCTTTGGCCTCAAGTTTGTGGTAGTTTTGATGTGTTTTGCTTAATTGTACAGGGTTGAAGAAATGTCGATTAAAGGTGTAGTTTCCGTCGTTATTTGGAGTTGATTTATGATATGGAATGAAGAATGGAGGCTAATGTCAACTACCAAGAAGTATACAAGTCATTAAGGTTGAAAGACGGAAGCTCATGCAAAAGGAACGGAAGAAAAAGCTTAAAAATCGAAGAAAAATCAATTTTCGCAGATCGGGACCAAGCCGGGAGCCTAATTGGAGCCCTAGAGCTGTTTTATGTAGATTGAGCTGGCGCCTCAGGCGCCCAACCGGCGCTCCTGCGCTGCGGGCGTGCTGGGGAAAATCAGCCAGAATTTATGATTCTTGTTTTGGCCATATCTTGAGTTCTAGAAGTCCGTTTTGGACGATCTTACAGTCCACGCGAAGCTAACGAGATTCTCTATCATTCTAAAGTGGTCCAGAGGTCCAATTACAGCTGGAACGTTCCAGAATTACTGAAGAAAAGACAGCTGCGAATTTTCCTTTAAAACAGAATCAGTTTAGGAAACGTATTATGTGCCAAACTGCAGAAATTCAACTTTGACAAGGAAATTGCTATAATTCCTACTTCTAATAAGTATGGCAATTGCTTTGGGCGGCTAGAACATTCCAGAATCAGATCTACGCATGGAATTTGCAATTCTATTCTCATTCAAGAACGGAAATTGCCAATCTTCTATTCCAACTCTAAAAAGGCAATTGATTGGTGGACAAGACTTCTAGAGCCTATATAAACACATCCTACCATTGTAATTTAACACACCATTACGTATCAATTACTTAGTTTTATTTGTATCTTTTCATACTTTGTTTTTATCATGGTTTCATCAGATCCCATGATGACGAGAGGTTCAATTATGAACTAATCGTTGTCATGGGATTCTAACTAATTTATTTATGGAGCTTTAGTATCTTGATGCTTTAAAGATCTGTGTGTGATGTATATTTGATATCCTTGTATGGTTATGCTTAATTGTTAGATGCGTAGCTAACATCTAATTTGTTAATCTCTTGTGAAGTGAAAGTGGATCTTGAGATTTAGAACTTGCCATGCTAGCATAGGATCATGATTGTTTATCAACATGATTCGTAGTATGAGATGAAAATACTTGTATTTCCCTGTGTGATCTTAATGGATAACTTGTTCTTCAACCATTATGTTTTCAAATTCTATAGACATATATGGTCTAAGCATAATTGGTGTCTATTCATCTTCTATCTCTTTTGTGGATGTATGTTTAGTTTGGTATTCGTATACTGAGAAGTAGCGTATACTTGTTTCGTGTTATCCGATCAGATATCATAACCATTGCATATAGTGATTAAAGGCGTCAGATCTAAGCGAAGTATTTATTGAAGTTAGGATCCCATGTTACTCTTGTAGACGTAATTCAATTTCAATTCTTGTTAGTTAGTTAATTCTTAGTTGTTAATTTACTTTTTAGTTAATTTAGTTAATTAAACCTAATTTGTTATTTGTCTTAGCAGTGAGTAATAACCATACATTGTTGCATAGGTACAAAACTGAATTGAAACCTAAGATCTCTGTGGGAACGAACTTGACTTCTATCTGTATTACTTGTGACCACGTACGCTTGCGTGATTTAGTGCAAACAAGTTTTTGGCGCCGATGCCGGGGATCATCGGTGTTTTATTTTTGGTTTATGTGCTTGTCAATAGTGGTCGTTAGAGTTCACTGACTCAGATTTTTTCTTACCTATCTTGTTTAGTTTGGTGTGTTCAGGTACTTGAGTGTTGAAGATGGCATGCGAGGAGTTGCCATGGTGGGCATATTCAAGGACATCCATGCCTTATCAATGTGAGCGGTGTTTTGGCGTTCATGATCCCTCACAATATTGTTACTACGAAGGAGTTGATCCATATGTCAGTTATGAGGAACAACCATATTTTCCATACCATCCTCAACAGTACCAGCAAGATGTTCCAGACATGTCATATTTCTTTGGAAGTGAAGAGTTTCAACATCAGCAACCTACTCCTACTTTTCAGTCAAATGAAGTTGATGATTTGAAGGAGATTAGGAAGGAGATTAGGATGCTTGCAGAGAGTCACAAGAAGAATCTCAAATCTATGGAGACACTAGTTGCTCAAGTTTTGAGTGTCTTGGAACAAGAGAAACAGCAATCCATACGAGAGGTAATTCCAGAAGATAACGGTGACTTGGAGCAAGGTACTGCATGCATAATTGAGGAAGACAAATTCCAAGAGGAGGTGAGTGTTCACAAGCCATATGAGGAATTTGATCAAGCTAGTGAGGTGGATGATTTGGAAAGGGCACAATTTGAGACAGACACTGATGAGCTGCACAAATTTCAAGAATTGGTATGTGCGTACCAAGAGGACACTGATGAGCTACGCAAGTTTCAAGAATTGGTAGGTGCGTTCCAAGAGGCTGATGAACATGAGAAAGATGCAAACCTTCTACTTGTCTCAAAGTGTGAAGATGGAGGTAGCGCATTAGAGCCAATGGAGGAAGTTCTCTTTGAGGAACCAAAGGCTTCAGCAACTTACAATTGCCCTCCTCCATTATATTCAACCGAAGCCCGCGAAGGTGTGTTGTTCTACAAATTGACAGATTTTGGGTCAGCAGATGAAGGCATTGGAATAGGACATATTTGTTATACGAATAGGCCAAGCGAGGAGAAGGGACAGAAAGTGTGCCGCCGTGATGACGATGAAGTCTCGCGAAGAGAGGACCAGGCAAACTATTATCATCCTTAATGGAGGCTTGGAAGTAAAGTCAAGCTATTGACGTTAAAGAAGCGCTTCTTGGGAGGCAACCCAAGCATTGTTGTATACTGGTATGTTTTCTAATTTCCCTCGTATTTACTTCCATTCAATGAGGACATTGAATATTTTAAGTTTGGGGGTGGTTTGAGGGATAAGTAGTGTATATATATGTGATTGTTACTCATTGTGTTCATGTAGGATTTCATGCTTGCATATTAGTAGTAGTAAATTATGCATTTATGTTCGTGATATCTACGTTTGTTTCATATAGGACATTCTGTTTTTATGTTCATATATCATGTGAGTCCATAGTAGTTTGCATTTGCACCCATGCTTGATAGGAATTTTTTGTTGTTGACGCTTTTGATTGAGAAGTGATATGCTTTGTTCTTGTGCACACACATACACTAGTAAGTTGAAGCTAGTAGACTTATTGAATGTTGTGAGTAATTAGAAGGACATGAATATATGCAAGATGATTTAGTTTGCATGCTTTGAATACAAGTAGGTGCATTAGAGAGATTTTTGCTTGGGATTGAGTATGTTTTTCCACCAAGTGAGATTTTGAGCCTTATTGCATATTTGTTGCAATTTTATTCGTTTTCTTGAGTGTCCACGGATTATTTGCATTGCTAGCAGTTGCTTAAGGTCTTTCTTGAAATGCATGACATTATTTGACGATTAAAATGATAAAGGCATTTAGGGTTAACAGCATATTTTCCCATTTTACCATACCATGTTTACATGATCAAATTAGTTAACCCGTTGAGCTTAATCCTATTTTTTCGGTGACATACCACATTACTTGCCTAGACCTTTTTCTTGTATTGGCCTTACATTAATTTGAACCCGCATTGTCAAAGGCTAGTAGAGTGCTTCAGGGAGTAATAAGGTGTGCAAGAAAGGGTTTATAGTTGGTCATAAGTTTGGGGGGAAATATTGAAATTTGGGTTTGGTTGTTGCTTGATAGTCGGCATGTGTAATAAAATCGTGGGATCATTGTTATTGTCTATATTATTGTTGCTTTAGCTCTCGGAAAAAAAAAGGATAAAAACATTAAAAAAAAAAGTTATATTATGAGTGCATATTTGTGTTATTGTGATCCTACTTTAGTCGACTAGTCGAGTGTTTTTGATGGAAGAAAAATAATAAATTATGTGGGGGGAAAAATAGGGTGTTGTGTATGATTTATCATGGTACTTACTAGCTTTTGACACTTCACCTGTTTTGGCTTATTTGACATACCTTGTCCCTAGCCCCGTTACAACCCAAATAAAGACCTTTTGATTATCGTCATTGATGTATGTTGTGTTAAGAGTTAGATTGATACCAATTGTCAAGCATGCTTATGATTTTGTTGGAATTGAGTGATACACTTACCCTTGTTCTTGAGTGAATATTCTTTTGTAAGTGGATTGTGAGTGTTTGCTTGTTTTTGCGTATGTGATCCCGAGTTTTGTCTCAAAGATGTATTCTTGTAGGCTTAGCATGTTTACTAACTTATTCTTACACTTGACATGGACTTGTGAGAACTTATGCATGTTCATTGAGTAGACTATGTGAATACTTGCACTTTCGACACCAAGACATTGCGTATTTACTTTGATTCTTAAGTTGATATGGCATGGGAGGATCTGAAGGTATGGTAGGATATTAATTGCAATTTCATTTAGTTGCATTCATGCATTGCATTGCATTGGATTTTGTGGGTACATTCGCTATAGGCCCTCACGAGACCTTACTCGTCCACTAGGGCTGCCTAGGGGTTTAAAGGGCTTGTTGCATATGCCAAATGCAACCGTGATCACATACGGAAGTGGTACTAGTTAGTTAGTTAGTTGTAATTGTATATGCTTGAGGACAAGCATCGGTTTAAGTTTGGGGGTGTGATAAGTGGATTTTATATCTACTTGGAACATTCTAATTCGGCTTAAATTGATTGCTTTGGCCTCAAGTTTGTGGTAGTTTTGATGTGTGTTGCTTAATTGTGCAGGGTTGAAGAAATGTCGATTAAAGGTGTAGTTTCCGTCGTTATTTGGAGTTGATTTATGATATGGAATGAAGAATGGAGGCTAATGTCAACTACCAAGAAGTATACAAGTCATTAAGGTTGAAAGACGGAAGCTCATGCAAAAGGAACGGAAGAAAAAGATTAAAAATCCAAGAAAAATCAATTTTCGCAGATCGGGACCAAGCCGGGAGCCTAATTGGCGCCCCAGAGCTGTTTTATGCAGATTGAGCTGGCGCCTCAGGCGCCCAACCGGCGCTCCTGCGCTGCGGGCGTGCTGGGGAAAATCAGCCAGAATTTCTGATTCTTGTTTTGGCCATATCTTGAGTTCTAGAAGTCCGTTTTGGACGATCTTACAGTCCACGCGAAGCTAACGAGATTCTCTATCATTCTAAAGTGGTCCAGAGGTCCAATTACAGCTGGAACGTTCCAGAATTACTGAAGAAAAGATAGCTGTGAATTTTCCTTTAAAACAGAATCAGTTTAGGAAACGTATTATGTGCCAAACTGCAGAAATTCAACTTTGACAAGGAAATTGCTATAATTCCTACTTCTAATAAGTATGGTAATTGCTTTGGGCGGCTAGAACATTCCAGAATCAGATCTACGCATGGAATTTGCAATTCTATTCTCATTCAAGAACGGAAATTGCCAATCTTCTATTCCAACTCTAAAAAGACAATTGATTGGTGGACAAGACTTCTAGAGCCTATATAAACACATCCTACCATTGTAATTTAACACACCATTACATATCAATTACTTAGTTTTATTTGTATATTTTCATACTTTGTTTTTATCATGGTTTCATCAGATCCCATGATGACGAGAGGTTCGATTATGAACTAATCGTTGTCATGGGATTCTAACTAATTTATTTATGGAGCTTTAGTATCTTGATGCTTTAAAGATCTGTGTGTGATGTATATTTGATATCCTTGTATGGTTATGCTTAATTGTTAGATGCGTAGCTAACATCTAATTTGTTAATCTCTTGTGAAGTGAAAGTGGATCTTGAGATTTAGAACTTGCCATGCTAGCATAGGATCATGATTGTTTATCAACATGATTCGTAGTATGAGATGAAAATACTTGTATTTCCCTGTGTGATCTTAATGGATAACTTGTTCTTCAACCATTATGTTTTCAAATTCTATAGACATATATGGTCTAAGCATAATTGGTGTCTATTCATCTTCTATCTCTTTTGTGGATGTATGTTTAGTTTGGTATTCGTATACTGAGAAGTAGCGTATACTTGTTTCGTGTTATCCGATCAGATATCATAACCATTGCATATAGTGATTAAAGGCGTCAGATCTAAGCGAAGTATTTAATGAAGTTAGGATCACATGTTACTCTTGTAGACGTAATTCAATTTCAATTCTTGTTAGTTAGTTAATTCTTAGTTGTTAATTTACTTTCTAGTTAATTTAGTTAATTAAACCTAATTTGTTATTTGTCTTAGCAGTGAGTAATAACCATACATTGTTGCATAGGTACAAAATTGAATTGAAACCTAAGATCTCTGTGGGAACGAACTTGACTTCTATCTGTATTACTTGTGACCACGTACGCTTGCGTGATTTAGTGCAAACATCCATGTAGTGATTAAGTTTGGAAGAAGGTAAAATAGCCATGCCTTGGCATTGTCTCTCAAGGAAAAGGGAAATGCCTTCAACTTTACTTGTTCTTCCATAGCATTGTTTGGTCTCATGGAAGAACATACCATTTCAAATTCTTGGAGATGCCTAAAAGGATCCTCCGTGCCTTCACCTCCAAACTTGGGGAGGAGGGCAATAAGACCACCCTTTAGCTCAAATGGTTGTCCTCCCGGAAATACAATGCACAATGGTAGTTGAACGGAGCTAGGAGAAGCAATCTCCTTGAGTGTACGTTGATTAGGATTTTCCATGACTTGATCAATGTTGTCGTCCGGTGATGAGATAGGAATAACAAGGGGAGGACCCTCGTTCAACTCCTCTTCCTCAACCGAAGGTGAACTATAAATAAATTGACTTGATGAATCTATATTGGCACTTGAATTCCTTTGATTCCTTCGCAAGAGTCTCTCGGGATTAGATGAATACGCAAGATCACCTAAACAAGAAGATCGAGTCATACATAGCAAAAATTTCTAAAATCAAGAAAAATAGATAAATATGCACAATGGAACTAAAATATTCACAATTTTATACGCGCACTAATATTGAACTAAAACTAGATCCCCGGCAGCGGCGCCAAAATTTGGCCACGCCCGTCGTCAACGCGCCAAATTGATAATAAATGTTTATGCTCTACTATGTTCGCACTTAACTATAAAATATAGCAAATGTGACAAGTAGGGATCGAACCCAAGGGAATAGTGTTCAAAACTAGTGTAATGTAAAATGGTGGGGGGTTTTAAGTTGATTGTGGTGTTTTATCAAACACCTTGCCTACAAGAAATAAATTGCTAGAGAACTATAACCAAATGAATTTACAATCATCCAATTTTACCAACACAACTAGGCACAATAAGTGAATTATCAAGATAAAGAGATATTTGACCCAAGGATTAATGCAAATCAAGCACTTCAACCCAACAAACACGCAAAATATATCCAACTCTACCTAACCAAGATAATTGGTGAAGCACACAATCACTTATTTCTCTTCTAAAAACACTAATTTAGTGAAGCACATAAATTAGCTCTCTTGACAATAGCAACCAATAATGAAGCACTATCAATTTAACCAAGTCAAGGAATTAAACAAAGAGAGGCTAGGACAAATCCAAGGATGAGAAGCCCAACCTAGGTATTTGCACTTGAATTTTGTGGATTTAGGTACACTAAATCTTGTGCTACTATAATGAATGAACTAACGATTACGTATTAGAACAAACAATTAGCAATTGAAAATACAAGAAGAGTAAGGTGAAGCAACTTACAAATCTTCAAGCAAAATCATAGACAACACAACACAAATATTCAAGATAGAGTGAAATAGATCTTACCTAAAATGGAGTGGGTTTAGTACAAGAAATGCTTCCTTGAGCCAAATATATGGAGTTAGTTACTCATAATCAATGCTAGATTATGAGTAATGGATGTTTCTCTCTCAATTCTACTAACCCTAATTTTGTTCTTGAGGAGGCAAAGAAGAGATGAAAATAAAATGTAGGTTAAGATGATAGATTATGTTATGTTTACATCTCTTTTAATACACAGCAGGTCCTGTACGGCCTGTTGAACGGCCGTACAGCTGCCCGTACAGAAAATCTGCTCCTTTGAACGGCCTGTCGAACGGCCGTACAACAGCCCGTACAAATAAAATCTTCAATATAATGCATTAAACGCCTCCCGGCATCCCGAGCTTGCAACTTCTAACTTCCTCTTGAATAATCTTTGCTTTCAAGCCCAAAATAATCCATCTTTTCAACAATTAAGCATGAGGCACTGAAAGATGAAAAACATAATTAATATCCATAAAACTACATTTGAAATGAACAAAAATGCAAGAGAATAAAAGACAAAAGGCAGCCCCAAGAACATTTTTAGGCAGCCTCTTAGTGACCTTAGTAGCCTAGGAGAGTCACCTTTGAACCCCTCTTTCCGGTGACTTTTTCCAGCGACTATTTCGCTTATTTTCGGCCATCTTTTTCTCTAATTTTCTTTTTAGATCTCAAGGGATTTGTGGTGGTTAATTCGTTTGTGTATATACATTATTTATATACATATATTCGGCCACATACACATAAATATATATATATATATATATATTGTATTTTTTGGTTTGATTTTTACACACACACATATATATATTGTTACACTGACTTACACTTTTACATTTATATATACAATTGGTGTTAGCTTGGACTAACATTCTTGGTGTGTATTTAAATGGAACATTCTTTGGTTCGTGATCTAAATGGAACATTCTTGTTTATACCTTATGTGGTTTAAAATTGATACTTTACGAATCAAAAGAGAGTTTATACTCTAAGTTTTGTTAAAACAAATTCCTTTGAGCTTAAGTGCTATTATTTAAAAGGGATTATATTCAACGAAACGTATCGAACACGGAAATATCCGAAGTTCAACCGGCCTTCTTAAATAGTATATTCAGTCGCATATATGTTTAAATACTCGTTTTATTTTCATTTGTGTGGTGTGTTTAATTACTCGCTCGTGTGAGTTTTACTTTCCGCACTTTATATATTTTTCGCACTACTTTATCGTGTTATAGCCATCTTTTACGATCCTCACACTTGTGAGTTGAACAATTATTTTAACGCATAATAGCGTCCCTTGTGGCTAGTACCGTAACATACTAGGTTTTACACGAGATTGTTATACATCTCTTATACCTTGGTTTTTCGTAGATTTGTTATATATGCTTTGCAGTGAGGTGAAGTGAAGTGAGGTGATCTTTGTTCTAAGACGCAAGTCTTAGGTGTACTAAGGGGAGTTAGTAACCATTGCACCATGAGGAAGAAGAATGACCCAAGACCTAAGATCCAAGATCTATCTGTAAATTGTGGAGTAACTATAATCTACAAAGGGTTGCTACGAAAAGTTTGAGGAGGTAACGGGGAGTTACGCTCTAAGAGAAGTGTAGTAGTGGGTAGCTATTGTATTTTGAAGGGTCAACAGGTAGTTAAGATCCAAGATAAATACATAGTGTTGTAAAGGCTTCTCCGCCTACTATAAGGAATGTTCATTATTATGGAGAAAATCTTGAGTCTGGGGAGGAGCTCGGGGACTGGAGTAGGGATGAGCGGATTTGTTCGGGGTTGTCCGATCACGATCTAGGATAAAATCGCTTGCGCGGTATTTTCTTTCTCTCGCTCTTTTAACTTCCACATTTACATTACTTTTTATTAAGTAATTAATTTTAAAAGAGGGATAAATTTTTAAAATCGCCAAGGTAAATTTTTAATTTGGTAATAAGTTATTCAACCCCCCTTTAGCTTATTTAACCCTTATACGGGACCTATCATAGAGCCTGTTTGGGAAAACTTTAAATAAGTCCTTATGGACTTATTTTTTGGTAAAAATTTCATATTTTGATAATTTTTTTTATACAAGTATTTAATGTATGTTTGAGATTTTATAAGTTGTAAAAAAAAGTTAATTTTTTCAAAAAAAATTTAGAAATCCCTAACTTTGTCTTAAATAAGTTGACTTATTCTGAAAAAAGATCCCACAAACACCCCCATATATATATATATATATATATATATATATATATATATATATATATATATTGTGTAGCATAGTTGTAAGAGTGCTGAATACAATTGTTTTTGCTAGTCCTCAGAAAGAAAAATCTTGTAAGCAAAAACAATCAAACTTTGTAAAGAGATATGAATTAATTTTCACATAGTTTTCCAGGATTGCAGAAACAGTCTCAGATGGATTCATTGCAAACATCCAGCTGAAATTATTTAAAGTGTTATTTGTTTACATTTTTTTTTGCATCTTGAATGTGTTCCGTAATCATAAAGTCGAGTTGTCAAAAAAAAATTACAATCATAAAGTCGAAAAACACAAAAAGAGTTTCAAAATTTCATATATTGTATTCAACCCCCCTTCTACAGTATATCTCATTGTTTAGTTTGGGTATAACAATTGGTATCATAGCAAGCTTCTAACATGTATGAAGTTTAAAAATCTATTCGAAACAATGGGATCCAAGGATACAGGAATCAAAATTCCTATGTTGAACAAGGATGATTACTATCACTGGAAAATCAAGATGCATCTGCATCTCATTTTTATTGATACGGCCTATGTTGATCGTATTGAGAAAGACCCATATATTTCAATGAGAACAGCTACCGCCGCAAAGCTTGCTGGTGCAAACACTGACAGACCTGTTACAAATACTCATGCCGAATGGTCTTCTGAGGAAGCCAAAGAGGTGCACAAAGATAAGAAGGCCATGAACATTCTATTTATTGGCATTGATAGTGAAATGTTTGACAATTTTATGAGTTGTAACCAAGGAATTAAAGCTGTTTGGAAGGACTTATGTAACCAAGGATACAAATCTTAAGTTACTGAGGTCGTTGCCTAAGTGATGGAGGTCTAAAACCATCTCAATTAGAAACTTGACTGAGTTTAAAGACTACAGTGTGGAGAAAATCTTTGGTGTTCTTAAAAACTATGAGCTTGAGGTGGAACATGACGATGAGATTGAAAAGAACCAGAGGAAAGAGAAATCTACAGCCCTGATTTCTAAGGATGTGACTGAAGGTAAAAGTGATTGTGGGGTGAGATCTGCTAGATCTGAAGCAACCAAGGAGGTTAATACCATCAAGGATGTTGTCGTGAAGCTGAAAGGGAAAGTTGAAGAGATTGATGAAGAATCTCAAGATGAGATGGATGACTACATGACTTTTCTGTCCAAGAAATTCTCAAAGCTAAAGTTCAAGAGGAATCCAAACTTGTCCAGGCCAAGATCATAATTTAGGAAAGATTCTCATAATAACAAGATTTTTTTGACAAATCCAAGTTTTAATGTTATAATTGTAGTATGGCTGGTCACTTCTCTAACAAATGCAAAAAGTCCAAAGTTGAGAAAAAGGGAAAGTACAGTGAAAATGTTGACTACAAGAAGAAGTACTTTAACCTTCTCAAATAGAAATGAAAAACTTTTGTCTTTGAAGAGAAGGACTGACTGAAGATGGGGATGATTTTGAAGAAGAAGAGTATGCCAATCTGGCTTTCATGGCAATTAGAGATGAGTGGGAAGCTATTTCTTCATCAAATCAAGTATTTTATGTCGATTGATTTATCTTCTGGTCAATTGAAAACCGTTGTTGATCAAATGACAAATAAACTTTATCATTTGCATATCACTACCAAAGTTATGATAAAGAGAACACCTAAAACAACCGTTAGTTGACCAAATAGGATAAAGCTAACAGTTATCTTAAAATATAAGTAATTATCATTTTATTTTAGGGTAAATGGGAAAATCATCACTGTACTATATTGAAACTTTTAGTTGAATCACCAGCCCAAAAAAGCTTTCAAACAAATTACTAAACTCAATATAACTTTCAGTTTGGTCATTATACTTTAAAAATATTTCACTGCCGTAAATTTTTCGTTGACTTTACGGAAGTCTGTTAATTTTTTTACATATCAACTACCAACTAGTTACACCTCAATGCCTTATCATCATCCAGGTCATCTATCTAAAATCTAATATATTTTTTATTTAACAAAACTATATAATAAACTTTATTTAACAAATCTAATATATCTATCTTTTTCAATTTCTTTCTCGAATCTCTCTCATTCTCACTCTCTCGAAGCAGTATACAAACCCACCACCACGACCCACCAGAAAACTCACCAATGCCGTTGTCACTTCATCATCACAGCATCCCACACCGGAACAACCACATGTTGCCATCTCCGTTTGTTAGAAATTATGTTGTCCTTGATGATATTACAAAATACCTAAAACATATTTTGTATAAGCGACTTTGTAACTCATCAACGGATGGCATGCTTATCAGCATCCATTGATGAGGTGGCTTATCAACGGATAAGTATTGTAACATGCTTTGTAAGTCTCAACGAATAAGCTATCAGTTGATGACATAGTTGATAGTTTTCTAAGTCATGTTGGCTATTAATGTATTTGCAGAATCTGTTAACTAATTATAAATAGGCTGTGCTTTATAATTCTACATAAATGAAATGATTCTTCAACGGATAAAGATACTACATCAACGGATAACACATCAATGGATAGCATTCAACCCATCAACGGATGACAGCCTCAACGGATAATCACTTCAACAAATAATGTCTTGATCTTAGCAGTTGATAGTGACCTGGCATGGCTGACAGATCACATGGGTCGATGGACTTCAAAACAGCATGGTAGCCAGTATTGGAAACGAAGAAGAAAAAGATACATTCATTTTCTAAGCAAGAAAATTGGATGATAATTTTAGGAAGAATCTTTCAAAAACAATCAGACAAATTTGCATCACATGAAGACAAGGAATGAAGTAGCAAGCCTGCACGACCATGACTATTGTAATATTCTGTTTCTTGTAGGGTTTGTAAACTTGAGGTATATATATATAACCCAAATGTAGTTTTGCTTTTAAAGAGAGAAAACACAGAGCATTCACTTAGCATTTGTTAGGTTTTCTTGTAAACACAAAAATTTTGTAACAAGCAGCTATGAAATTATTCACATATTATTTATTCAAAATATAAGTCTCAGGTGGAACAGAAAAACCCACCTCCTGAAATTTTTTGAAGAGTGTTGTGTTTACTTTACTTTCATTTACTTGTTTCATTTTCTCTGTTCTTTCATCTCACAAATTGTAACCCACCTGAAATTTTTGAAGAATGTTATGTTTACTTTACCTTCATTTATTTGTTTCATTTTCTTAGTTCTTTCATCTCATAGGCTGTTTAGCCTTACTCAACTCGAAAAGAAATCAGTCAAGATTGTATTCAACCCTGAAAGGATATCTTCGATATAATATTTATTTTGATATTTGTACGATTTAACATAAAATTTAAATACACGTAGAATCCTCTCCACTAGGTCATATATTTAATTGATTCGGTCAAAAGTCAAATGGTCAATTCTAGCAAAATTTATCATCCTATATTTATTTAAAATATAAGAGATATTCCGATTCGCTGAAAAATCAAAATACATTTTACGAAATATATCTCTACACCAAGGCAATAAGATCGAAGAAGAAATATCGAGGTTTGATATTTTTTAGATCTCCGTTGCAAAATTATTAAGGCAACAAGCTCGAACAAAGAATATTCGAGATTTAACGTTCTTTAGAGAACTCGTGCTAAAAAAAAGGATCAGTTTTATTCAAAAATATTCTGCCTTTACACTCAAAATATTTTTATCATCCTAGAAAGGACTTTCTACTATCAGGAATATTTTCCTCTCATGCCATAAATAATTAAAGTAAATTTTCTCCTGCTTTACAAATATATTATATTTCGGAGAAAATTACTTTATTCGTTCAAAAATATTTCCTTTACTCTCAAAATATTTATATATTAGGAAATATATTCTAAGTATTTATTCTAGTCAAAACATTGGTCAAAAGATTTATCTTTTCGAGAAAAGACCAATCGTATTTTATTCGGAACGGAAAGCTGATTTAATCATTTTAAATCCAAATAAAATACTTCCACTTGCTAGAATGACTTGAAACTTAAGATTGATCATTTAAATGCTATTTTATATGCATGGTTAAAGTTTCGTAATTTTTCAAGTATTTTCATCCGGGCACGAAAATCGAGACGATTAGTCAACCGTTGACCACGTTTGACCAAGTCAACCTTGACCAAAATTGACCAAACCTTCCAGAATATTATTTTATAATATTTGGAAGTGCTCCATAATTTTAGTTTTATTTATTGGGCGTTTTCATATTTATCGGGTATTTAATTAACGATACTTGGTTTGTATTTATTCGTTAATTAGAACGAATGGAATATTATATTATAGATTCAAAGTGCTGGGATATTATTTTGTTTGCTAGCATCCACTTGCAAAGAAACACAAACCAGTTTCCATGTCGGCAATCCAAGTGATTTTAATCCCATCCACTCATTTTCATTCAATCTACACCATTCCTTCCACCCAACCTTATCTATAAATACCCCCCTCCACACACCCATTTTAAGACAAGCTAAGAGCCATAGAATTTCTGGGATTTTTGAAGTAAACACTCTCCAAATACTTACAAGTTATATCTTCATCTACTTCATCTCAAAAACCTTCTCTCTCTTAAATACATATCCACATATTCAAGGTTTTTGTTCAACAAGCTTAGTTCCACCCAACCAAGCTTAGTTCTCCCAAGCAAGCTCATCTACTACCACTTTCCGGCCTCCCGAAGGGCTGCCCAAAGTTCGACCACCGTGCCAAAATCCGGCCGAACCTCCGGCGAATTTTTTCGACGAACTTTTCCGATCGTTTTCCAAAGGTGGTAAGTTTTAGCTTCGTCTTTGTGTCTTAACCGACCATATTTATATTTGAGATTTGTGCTTAACTTCTATACTCCATCTCAATCTCTATTCTCGGATCTATACGATTCCAAAAGTCTCTTTATTAAAAGAGAAAGAAATGTTGTAACGATTAAGTATTTTTACGGATTCTCAACTAGCATCTTTAGTGCTCCGTGAGATGTTCTTTAAAGAAATACTTCGTTCAAAAAATACTTCAAATAGCACAAGTTTAGCCACTTGTTTATCGATCTTACTTTTTATTCGTTAGTGGCTATAAGTAATCTAGTGCAGGAAGTAAAAGAAGAGTATACTTTGACACTTGTAATTTAATATAAAAGAAAGTATACATCTTAAAAGCCTTAACCATAATAAGCTTAAAGGACTTTATATATATCAACATACTCCGAGATCTATATTTTATCTCATCTTACCGGAGTATTGATATTTGACATAAGTCAAGTTGTAACGAAAAGTATTTATACGAATTCCTAACTAGCATCTACAGTGCTCTCCGTGGGATATTCTTTAAGAAATACTTCGTACAACATAAACTTCTACTAAAGCACAATCTTAGCCACTTGTCTTTATTACAATTACGTTTAGTAATTGTAGTGGTTCGTGCAAGAAGTTATCCGTATACCTTGACATTATATTCGTCTAAGAAAGGTATACATATCGAAGCCTTCAAGCAATATAGCTTTTAATAAGGTCTTCTAATATTACTCCATCCATCTTTATATTTATTTGGAGTAATTAAAAGTATACTTTGAGTATGACTTAATATCAAAGAAAGTATACTTAAATAATAACAATATAATTTAATATTCGTTTACGGATATTAAAGTTAACCTTGGATCTAGTACCGTAACATACTAATCCAAACTATATATATCATTCATCATATTTGTTTCGTAGATATTGTTTGTCTAACTTTTGTAGTGAGGTGAAGTTGAAGTGAGGTGATTCTCGTTCTAAGACCCAAGTCCTAGACGTACTAACGGGGAGTTAGTAGTCTTCGTACGGTGAGGAAGAGGAAAGACCCGAGACCTTTCATCTAAGACCCAAGACCAAAAAATGCCAAAAATCGATAGTCTACACCAAAGGTTCTACATCAACTTTGAAGAAGTAGCGGGGAGTTGCTGTCTAAGATAAGTTGTGTAGGTTTTACAATGACTTTGAGGTGGTTACGGGTAGTTACGCACCAAGACGAGTCTTGTATTTGTTTACATTTATTTTGAAGTGGTAACGGGTAGTTACACACTAAAACAAATATTTGTAAGGGTTGTAAAGTCTTCTCCGCCTACTAAAGGAGCGAGTTTATTTTAAGGGAAAATCTCGAGTCCGGAGAGGAGCTCGGGGACTGGAGTAGGGGTGAGCGAATCCACTAGGGGTTGCGCCATCGCGAACCAGAATAAAATCTCCTGCGTGGTATTTACTTTACTTGTCGTTTATTTTCCGCACTTATAAAACTTCTAACGACTCGGTAAAATATCTTAAAACGGGAAAAATATTTTAAAACGCCATAATAATTTTTAAATTGGATATTAAGCTATTTAACCCCCCTCCTAGCTTAAAATAGCCCTCTTACGGGACCTTACAATTGGTATCAAATCAATGCTTTTTAACGTGTTTGTTGAGTGATTTGCAGATCTACAAGTACAACAAAAAGTGATCTTACATGGCGTATCTAAATACCATCGGTTGTGGTGAAGACCTATCTAGCTTTCGCCCTCCTCTATTTGACGGCACCAACTTTGCCACATGGAAAACTAGGTTTCGCATCTATGCTAGATCTCAAGGAGTCAAAGTTTGGATGGCCATAGAAGATGGAGTTGTTATTCCTACCAAAACGGTTGGAGATGCTGTTGTTGAAAAGAAAGTTAGTGAATACACTCTTGCCGAAGAAACCATGATGAATACTGTCGCAAAGGTGGAAATGGTTCTCATAAGTGCACTTGCTGAAAAAGAATATAAGTGAGTAAACAATTGCAAGTCGGCACAAGAAATGTGGAACAAATTAGTGGTAACCTACGAAGGAACCATTGATATAAAAGATTCTCGGATGGAAACTTTAATCCATGAATACGAGAACTTTAAACTCCAAGAAGGAGAAAATATCATCGATATGGAAACAAGATTCACTCGTATCATCGATGTATTATCTCAACTCGGGAAGAAGTATTCCCGAAATGAAAAGAACCGACGAGTTCTTAAATCTTTACCTCCTAGTTGGAAGTTTAAAGTTACGACTATTAAAGAAATGCATAATCTAAATGATTATGATATTGATAGTTTATTCGGTAATCTTCGTGCATACGAAGAAGATTATATACCGGATATGGTCATTCCCAAAGTGGAAGAAAAAAGAAAAATATGGCACTAAAAGCCATATTAATCGATGAAAATGAAAACGACGAGGAGTTGAACGAAGAACTCCATGATCTCGATGAAAGCGAAATTGCTCTACTAACGAGACAACTTCGTCGTGTGCTTCAAAGCAAACCTCAAAGATATGGAAAAGGCTTCCTAAAATCCAATAACCAACAAAGAGTTTTTAACTCTGACGGAAGGCCAAACTACTCTAAAAATTATACTCCTAAGTACAAGAGTAATTTTTCAACAACGAGCTATAACAAAGGCAAAGGCACTCAAAATTCTAATGCCTATAACAATGCCAATGTTAACAATAATCCTACTTACACTCCTCCAAAGCATAAGGAACAAACACCGGAGGAAACACAAGATGTGTGCTTCGAGTGTAAGCAACCGGGTCATTTTAAAAGAGAATGTCCTTAGCTTTCTAAAGGATGAATTGTCGTGGGCAAAAACGGTTGGGATCTAAGTGAAGATGAAGAAGCTCCGGAAGCTAGTGAAGAAATTGTCAATCTATGCTTAATGGCTATCGAAGATGAAGCTACATCAACACAAGCCTCCACTTCAAATCAAGAGGTAAACGCTAATCTCAACTATATTTCAAATAAGTTGCAATTAGATGAATCTAACTTGAATTTAGTTGATATGAGTAAGTATGATTTGATTGAGCTTGTGGTTGGTATCAATAACAAATATAAAGATGTTGATAAAAGACTTCATCTATTATGGTCCGAGAAAATGAAACTCGAAGAAATGCATCATACGCAAAGTAAAGAGTTCACTCGGATGATGGATCTAAAAATCCAAAACGAAAATTAAATCATGTTCTTGAGTGATCGAAATCATCACTTGAAAAGTGAAGTCAATCAATTCAAGAACAATGCTCTCAATCTTGAAGTTGAAAATGTGGCTCTAGCACTTCAAGTTGAAGAGTTGGAAAATGAGAAGTTACAACTCAACGACAACATTAGTACACTTAATGTTGATCTTTTGAACTTAAAGATTCAAAACGAATCAATGATTCAAAACAGTGTAACATCTCAATCTCATGAAACCAATCTTGTAAAAGAGAATGAGCTATCACAAATCCTTGAGTTAAAAGAAAGGAAATTACAAGAAGAAACTCAAAGATTGAAAGAAGAAAATCTTAAGCTCATGTCTCAAGTTATGGATCAAGCAAGATTCCTTAACAATAAGATTGATGCCTTAGAAAGAGAAAAAGACAATCTTGAAACGGTTGTTCAAAGATTTACTAAAGGCACTGGGATATTAGACAAAATGGTACACTCACAAGTACCTCATAACGGTGAAGGTTTGGGATATAACAGGAACGCTCCTCCTACGAGAAACGTTCAACCCCAAGCTCAACCTCCTATAATTCCTCCTCAACCACAAACTTTAAAATGCACATATTGTAACAAAGATGGACATTCTGTCTTTGATTGCAAGTACAAGAGTGGTGAGATTAAGGGAAAACATGTATGGGTTCGTAAAGGATCGGAACCATACAAGAAGGTTGAAAGACAAGTACCATTTAACAATGTTGTTTATAATAATCAAAGGCAACAAAGGTTTCAACAACCTAGGGTGTTTCAAAATAGAAACCCAATGTATCGTAATAATGCTAGTAGGTATGCATCTAGAAATCAATATGTTCCTAACCAAAATTTCTATCCTCAAAATACTCCCTACTTTGTAAACGATAGATATAATGTGCATCATGATAACTCTAGATTTTATTAAAATGCTAGACCCACACATCATGCTAGACATTATGCTCCTAGAAATCAACACATGCCTAACTATGATTATTCTATGCCTAGATTTTATAATGATATTGATTATGATGTACTAACCCCAGGACCCTCAAGACGAAAGGGTACCTATAAATTTAATTGATTTATTTTGAAGGTTTGTCTTGCCGCGAAACTAGACATGTGGTACCTTGATAGTGGATGTTCAAGACATATGACCGGTAACAAGTCACTTTTAAGCAACATTAAAAAGGTCACCGCGGGAAGTGTTACATTCGGAGACAGTAGTAAAGGAATCATTATCGGAATAGGAGACATCGGGAATAGTCGATTCAAGATTTCAAACGTACAACTAGTCTCGGGACTAAGGTACAATCTACTCTCGATTAGTCAACTTTGCGACAATGATTACAAGGTAATTTTCTATAATACTCATTGTTGTATTTTAGATAAAAATTGGAAACTACTTCTCACTTGTCCCCGAAACAAAAATGTCTATACATGTGCCATGAGCAAACATGAGAATGTATGCTTAATCACTACAAACGATGACCCATGGCTTTGGCATCGAAGATTAGGACATGCAAATATGAAGTTGATTAAAAATATATCAACCAAAGATCATGTTCGATGTATACCAAAATTGAATTATCAAAAAGATCATACTTGCGAGGCTTGCGAAATTGGAAAACAAATTCGAGCCTCTCACAAAGCAAAGTTTATGATATCTACCTCTAGACCTCTCGAGATTTTACATATGGATCTTATTGGTCCAGTTCCAATACAAAGCCTCGGAGGATGCTCATACACGTTAGTAATCGTTGATGATTATTCACGATACACGTGGACGGAATTTCTCAAAAATAAAAGTGATGCTTTTGAATCTTTCTCTTCCCTATGTAAAAAGATTCAAAATCAACAAAACACTACCATAGTCTATATACGGACTGATTATGGTAAAGAATTTGAGAATTCTAGTTTTACCAGTTTTTGTGATGAAAATGGTATTACACATAACTTTTCCGCTCCGTACACTCCACAATCAAACGAGGTTATTGAAAGGAAAAATAGAACTTTACAAGAAATGGCTAGCACGATGCTAAATTAATATCGTCGACCTAAGTATTTCTGGGCCGAAGCTATGTCTACGGCTTGCCATATTCTTAATCGGGTTTTGTTAAGGCCAATAAAACAAAAGACACCATACGAGCTTTACTTTGGCAAAACACCGAAACTAAGCTATTTTCGAGTATTTGGAAGTAAATGCTTCATATTAAACTCGAAATATTACCTTACTACATTTGACCCTAAGTCAATTGAAGGTATATTTCTTGGTTATTCTACAAATAGTAGAGCCTATCGAGTATTCAATCTCAAAACTCTCGTGGTGGAAGAATCAATGAATGTAGTATTTGATGAAAGTAAACCACCACCGAAATACAAAGATCTTGTTGAAATAGACGATGTCAAACAAGATGATGTAGAAAATATGATTCGACAATTCGAAAATATGGATCTCGGGACCCCTGTTCCAAGAAACCCATTAGAATTGGTCGAAACGGAAGTTGAACTCCCAAAAGAAATTCCTATAATTAAAAGTCACCCCTTGGACAATGTTCTTCGAGACTTAAATAAAGGAGTTCAAACGCGTTCACAAATACAAAACGTTGTGAATCATCTTAGTTTTCTATCTCAAATAGAACCTAAGACGGCAAAAGAAGCTTTTCTAGACGAGAATTGGATCTCGGCTATGCAAAATGAATTATTACAATTCATTCGTAGCAAAGTTTGGGAACTTGGTCCAAAACCAAAAGATACTTCCATAATTGGAACCAAGTGGGTTTTTAGAAACAAGTTAGATGAAAATGGAACTGTTGTTCGAAATAAAGCGAGATTAGTCGCTCAAGGCTATACCCAAATGGAAGATATAGACTTCGATGAAACTTATGCACCCGTAGCTCGAATTGAATCGATTCGAATGTTGTTAGCTTACGCGTGTCATAAAGATTTCAAAGTATACCAAATGGATGTCAAATCGGCTTTCTTAAACGGGATTTTAGAAGAAGAAGTTTATGTTAAACAACCTCCTGATTTCAAAGATGCCACACATCCAGAGTATGTATATAAATTATACAAAGCTCTATATGGTCTAAAACAAGCTCCAAGAGCTTGGTACGAAAGGTTAAACAAGTTCCTATTAGAGAATAATTTTAAAATGGGAACTGCCGATAAAACCTTATTTACGAGACAAGAAAAGGATGATATCCTACTCGTACAAATATACAAGGATGACATCATTTTTGGTTCAACCAATGATGTACTATGTAAAGAATTCTCTGATAATATGAGCAAAGAATTCGAAATGAGTATGATGGGAGAATTAAATTTCTTTCTCAGATTGCAAATTAGGCAATCTGGTGAAGGCATCCATATCTCTCAATCTAAGTATTGTAAAGAGATGTTAAAGAAATACGAAATGGATAATGCCAAACCCATATCTACTCCTATGTCTACTTCTGAGAAATTAACAGAAGATCCCAACGGGATTCCCGTAGACACTAAGAAATATCGTGGTATGATCGGTAGCTTGCTTTACATAACTGCAAGTCGTCCTGATATACAATATAGTGTTTGTAAGTGTGCTAGATTTCAAGTAGCACCTAAAGAATCTCATTTATCCGCGGTAAAAAGGATATTGAGATATCTTAAAGGAACCACTGATGTAGGGATTTGGTATCCAAAAGTAGTACCATTTGAATTAGTATGTTTTTCTGATTCGGACTATGCCGGACATTTAGTCGACAGAAAAAGTACAAGTGGTACATGTCAGTTTCTGGGAGGATGCTTGGTCTCTTGGTTTTCCAAGAAACAAAATTCGGTATCTATCTCCACAACAGAAGCTGAATATATAGCGGATGTTGTGGATGAAGCAAACATTAGCCGACTAAAATATGAAATTTGATGTAATATCCATCTTATGCGATAACACGAGTGCTATTGATCTTAGCAAAAATCCCGTGTTACATTCAAGATCTAAGCATATAGATGTGAGACATCATTTTTTACGTGATCATGTCAATAAAGGCGATATAAAAATGACTCATATCGAAACTGAGTACAATCTCGCTGACATCTTCACCAAACCATTAAATTCCGAAAGATTCGCTAAACTCCGTTTGGATTTAGGAATGTTGGAATTACCAAAATAATGGTTTATACATTTATATAAATATTATCTATATTTATATATATTTTGTGAAAATATTTATCATAATTATCTCAAGAAAAAAAGATCTTCTTGATCAAATTCTAAGGGACTCTAAAACTCAGATTCGTCAATAACGATAACATATGAAACTTTATCGATCAGGTTTTATTGAGATTCTTATTATTTTATCAATTAGATAAAACTATTCGAATAAATATTTTTGAATTAATTATGAAAATACTTATGAGATATTAATTGTGATATTTAAATTCACATACAAAGAATCAAAACATTAGAATATTTTCAAATAACTATATATTATATATATATATATATATATATATATATATATATATATTTTGATTTTACAAAATTATTTTCATAAAAATATATATAATTTTCTGATTATTTTATGGTAAAAAACGACCCAGTCCGATTAAATCAAAGCCCAATCCAGCTTTTGTTACACTTAACCCGGCCCAACTCTCTTGAAACCCTACAATTTGGACCGTTGCTATAACGAGAGAGCTATCCTGGCCGTCCATTTACAAAAATACATATACATATTTTACACGAGCACTACAGTCTAGTATATACTGTTTACGCCTCTTTTCTCAAACCCTAAATCTCTCTCTGTTCTCTCTCGCCGCGACTCTCTCATTTCTTTTCATTTCTCGCCTCAAAACCCTAGGTTTCTTGATATCTCCGGCGAGTACTCAATTATACATTATATATATACATCTATGTGTCCTTTAATCAATTTGATCGAAACATTCAAGCTGAGATTGGTAAAATCAAAGGAATTCAGAGATCAAATCAACGATTCTCCTTATGAATCGGTTGATAAAACTCTAAATTCGACATATATATACACATACACGAACACACACTCACCGTTGTCTGTCATAATTAGTTTTCAAAACCCTAAATATTTTTGTTAAGAAAGTTATCGCAGGAGGCTGAAATGATCGTGTTAGGTTGTCATCCTTCATAGATCGCTTCAAAATCGGTTGAAAACCGGTCGATCTACTTCGACTCAGTAAGTCGACTCGAGCGCTTCGCATCAACTCAGTGAGTTGACTCGAAAGTTAACTCAGTCCGCGACTGAGTTAACCAAGTAAGTCCCTTGAGACTTGATTAAGTCCTCGGGCTCAGGTATTCTCCCATATCTCAAAATTAACTGAGTCACTAACTGTCTGAACTAATGCTTATGATGCTATATGGTGATTCGAATTGAAAATTTTGATTAGTCGAGTCTTGCATGTTCGTATTATGTGTAAATCCTGATGGTTTGAACCTGAATCATACTCGAGGTGTATGGTGTGTTTAAATTGTTGATTTGATTTATTATGAGACTGTGATTCAAAGTGCTTACTTGAAGTGATTGTGTATCCTTGTGACTGACTCTCTTAGCAGAGTAATGGGAATGACTATTTGTATTAGATGAGGAACAAAGATATGTGATGAAAATTACTAATTGTGTCTAAAACCAAAGTCCTAGACGTACTAACGGGGATTTAGTAGTCTTCGCACCGTGAGGAAGAGGAAAGACCCGAGACCTTTCATCTAAGACCCAAGACCAACAAAAGCCAAGAATCGATAGTCTACACCAAAGGTTCTACATCAACTTTGAAGAAGTAGCGGGGAGTTGCTGTCTAAGATAAGTTGTGTAGGTTTTACAACGACTTTGAGGTGGTTACGGGTAGTTACGCACCAAGACGAGTCTTGTATTTGTTTACATTTATTTTGAAGTGGTAACGGGTAGTTACGCACTAAAACAAATATTTGTAAGGTTGTAAAGGCTTCTCCGCCTATTAAAGGAGCGAGTTTATTTTAAAGGAAAATCTCAAGTCCAGAGAGGAGCTTGGGGACTGGAGTAGGGGTGAGCGAATCCACTAGGGGTTGCACCATCGCGAACCAGGATAAAATCCCCTGCGTGATATTTACTTTACTTGTCGTTTATTTTCCGCACTTATAAAACTGCTAATGACTCGGTAAAATATCTTAAAACGGGAAAAATATTTTAAAACGCCATAATAATTTTTAAATTGGATATTAAGCTATTCAACCCCCCTTCTAGCTTAAAATAGCCCTCTTACGGGACCTTACAAACCCCCCTTTATAAAATCTTGTGGTGTATTGTTGGGATTCAACACCATTCTTCACCCTGCTGTAACACCGCGTCCCTTCACAAATTAACATCTATTCAGTGTCACCGCGGCATTGCAACACCACCTCCCTTTCCGATCGACCCCCACCGCGACCTCACTATTATAACTCCAACATCATACCCCCAATCCAATACAGTTTAAGCTCCAATCTATATAATTATGTTGTATTAAACTCGAATACACACACATATACATGTATATAGATTGATAATTTAAATCTAAAACCCCCAATTAACCTCATGTGATTTAAGCTCAAGAACCACAATCCCTCTTTCATTTCCCATCACCCCCAATTAACTCCAACATCGACGGCGGCGATCGACCCCTAATTCCAAATCATCGAAACCCCTAATTAAAACTAATCTCAAAACTTTGTATGTATGTGTGTGTGTCTGTGAGTATGGGGGCGGCAGGAGGAGGAAAACGTAGCCACCGGTGAAAATCCGATAAGTTCGAAACAGAGAGAATGTGAGAGAAAGAGAGTAAAGAGAGGCGAGATTGAATAAAGAGAGATGAGACTGAGTTAATAAAGAGAGGAGTAAATGATATATTTGTATGTTAATTAAATAAATATAGAATTAATTATTAGTTCAAAATAATAAAAATAATATTGATGCATCATGTCAGCATCCACCTCAGTATTCTGTTTGTTTTTTTAACGGAACTAACGGTAGAAATCCAATTGAAATATTTTGTGTATTCAAGTGTTTGACTGAAAGCTTTTTTGGGTTAGTGATTCAACTGAAAGTGATGATTTTGCCCATTTACCCTTTTATTTTATAATTAAAAAATGGTTATTGCTAAAATAACGATATCTACCTTGCATGATTTTAAATTTAACAAATTTCTTTAAAATTTAAGTAAATTATCTTTGTTAGCCTTTTCTTTTTATTTCTCTCATTTTTTTTACTTTATTAAGGACTTGGCAAATATAACATTTATATTTTTATTTAGCAAAAAAAACATTTATATTTTATGCTATATATAATATCGATTATAGTATTATGTCATTTTAGAATAATATTAAACACTTAAAAATTTCGTGTTATATATATATATATATATATATATATATATATATATATATATATATATATATATATATATACTAGCATGAAAATCCGTGCAAAGCACGGGCATCATATAAATTCATAAAATGTTGTTGTATTGATATTTTCAAATAGATTATTTATAATTTTTGAAACATTATACATCATCAGTGTGGTATTTTTTATGGATACTAATAATAACTCAAATGTCTTACCTAAAGTTCATATATGATTATAACAATACAATCACATTAAACAATTTAAAAAATATAACTTGGTATGATTAAACACTACTTAATTTAAAAATCTAATCACGAGTTAGTAGATTCACTTGTTTATATATAGCTAAGTGCTGAATAAGATTTTTATAGATTTTAGAATCAAAAACTAATCATAACCACACATTCAAACCTAATTTACATCTCAACATTCACCAACATCCACTCCTATGCCCCCTCCATTTTCGGCGACCTTAGACAACATCACTTGCTTTACACCTCCTTCTGAAACACTATACATCATTAGTGTGGTATTTTTTATGGATACTAATAATAACTCAAAATTTCTTACCTAAAGTTCATATATGATTATAACAATAAAATCACATCTAACAATTTAAAAAATATAACTTGGTATAATTAGACACTACATAATTTAAAAATCTAATCACGAGTCAGTAGACTCACGTGTTTATATATAGTTAAGTGCTAAATAAGATTTTTATATATATGAGAATAAAAAACTAATCATAACCACACATTCAAATCTAATTTACATCTCAACCTTCACCAACATCCACTATTATGCCCCTTCCATTTTCGACGACCTTAGACACCATCTCTTAATTTACACCGCCGTTATCATGACCCCTCATTCCATTTGTCATCATCGTTCATGATATACACACATATGTATAATGTGTGAATGGGTGAGAGAGAGGGAGTGTGTGTATATACCATCATCACTCTATCACTCTGTGATCTTTTGTTGTCACCAAATCGACCACCACTCTAAAAGTAGCCGATGAACATATTTGTTACGAATTTCAGTCACATTCCTGACCACAACTCCACTAATTCATTCATCCCTTTCTCAATACATCTAAGTTTATAACGCCGATCGATGACATTTTTACTCAATTTACTACCGGCAACACCATTACCAACTACTTCGAATATTTACGCAATTCTAAATTTGGAATATTATTGTAATTTGCGTTTGAATTTTTAGTGATTTACGTTTAAGTTTTGGTAACTTTAATTGAATTCCTAGTGATTTTGCTTTGATATTGGTGGTTTTGGTGGTGTAAGTGGTGGTGTTCATCTTGTTACTAACAAAATTCTGGTAATTTTGGTAGCGTACATGTCATGGTCGTGGTAGTGGTGGCGTGGAAGTGGTCATGTGACTGTGATTTAATATTCTTGTAATTTATATTAAAATTAGATAAAATTTTGGTTTGTATTCATGTACATAGTGATATATTATCTACTTAGTATCATATTTCAATAATACAGTTAGACATTTTAAATCTATTATTTTTAAAAGAGTATCTATAATCTATTTTTTAATAAATATTTTTGACCTAACTATGTGTTTTATCTAAATGTTTATCTAATATATGATATGATGTTCAAATCTCATTTGTAATAATTTTTGTTTTGTTTTCCTTAAATTTTTTTTTTCTAGTCTATTAAAATATTTTGCCCAATAGCAATGAGAGTGGGATTGTAATCGAGTCGAGTCGAACATTGCCACACTCGAGCTCAAGCTCGGCTAAAGAGTTCCGTCGAGCTTGAACTCGAGCTCAATTTCATTTGGTCCTTTAATTTTAATCTCGAAATTTGACTCATAAAGCTTGAAATCTCGAATCGATTTAACCTATTGTGAAAAAAGTTTGAATATAAACGATTCGACTTATGTTCGACACGGGTTTAACTTAATAAAATATATGAATTTTATAAAATATTGAATATTTACATTGAAAGATATTTATAATATTTATAAATTTTAAATATTAAAAGTTCGATTAGTCTCACGAACCTCAAGAATCGATTAATTAAAAACTTGAACTTTGCTAGGTAAAACTCAGATTAGTCCGATGAACAATTCGGCAAATATTGAACATTATAACAAATGAGTTCTTGGACTTGGAGTATGTATTTAATGAGTTACTAAAAAGTTCTAAAAATTTCTTTGGTGTAGTGCATAAAGGTCATGGGTTCAATTCCCATGACAAACAGTTTTTTAATATTAATATGATGGAAGGACAAATTAGTAAATTACTAAATGGAAGTACAAATTAGTAAATTACTAAATAGGTTTGAAAGGTCTTGTTTGTATATAATATATATAATAAAGGATGAATAAAATCTATGAATTTTATAAAATATTGAATATTTACATTGAAAGACATTTATAATATTTATAAATTTTAAATATTAAAAGTCCGATTAGTTTCGCGAACCTCAAGAATCGAGTAATCTAAAACTTAAACTTTGCTGGGTAAAGCTTCGATTAGTCCGATGAATAATTCAGCAAATATTGAACAATATAACAAATAAGTTCTTGGAGTATGTATTTAATGAGTTGCACAAAATTTCTAAAAGCTTCTTTGGTGTAGTGGTTGGAGATGTGAAAACAATCATTTCTTTACATAAAGGTCATGGGTTCAATCCCCATGGCAAGCATTTTTTTAATATTAATATGATGGAAGGATAAATTAGTAAATTACTAAATGGAAGGACAAATTAGTAAATTACTAAATAGGCATGAAAGGCCTTGTTGGCATATAATATATATAAAGGATATTATATTCTCGACTTTTATTTCGATTGCTAGTTAATAGACTTCTAGTATATAACTTCACTGTTAAATTAAATTAATATTTAATATTGTTATTTTAATTAATGAAATTTACATAACTTCATTCTGATAATATAATATAAGAGTAACTATATTATTAATTGTATTTATTATTAATCTATTATAGATACTTTTAAATATTAATTAAAGGAGTTTTAAGTTCTATTTAATACCATATTCCTGATTTTTTATTAATTAAAAGAGTCCTAAGTTCTATTTGATACTATATTCATGACTTTTATTTCAATTTTTAGTTAATAAATTTATAGTATATAATTTATTATTAAAGTAAATTATTATATAATATTATAATTTTAATTAATTAAATTAATTAATATTTAGTGGCATACCGTGCATATCGCGGTATACATGATATACCATTTAAATGGGATTTCTGCTTTTAATAAATAGTATATATATATATATATATATATATATATATATATATATATATATATATATATATATATATATAGGCTAGCGTTCAAATAGAAACCAACCTTAGAATAGAAACTAGAAACCTATACTAAATAAATTATATTTCATTTATTTTAATGGCCCCGCTAGGGGCACCTTCACAAAAAATGTTTAAAATTCTTGGCTCTATTTAACAAAAATATAAAAAAAATTAAAAAAAATTAAAAAAAAGTTACTGTTCACGTGCCACGTCATCACTTGAACAGTAACTTTTTTTTTTTAATTTTTTTTATTTTTGTTGAATAGAGACAATAATTTTAAACGTTTTTTGTATTGGAGTACCCCTAATTTGGTCATTAGATTAGCTTGAAATATTTAATTTTAGGTTTAGTTTTTAGTTTCTATTCTAAGTTAGTTTCTATTAGAACAAGACCCTATATATATATATATATATATATATATATATATATATATATACTCCTGTTTAACACTCTAGTGAACATGATCTTACCGAGAAGATTACAGGAAAATGAGAACCAAAAAAGGGTTGAGGAGATTTGAGAGTGTGGTGGGCTTCTCATTTCCCAATTTCCTTTATTCACTTTCCCCTTCCATTGTGTGCTGTGTATGTAGAGTAGTATTATACATGCACACTTGTCCTTTTCTATCCCACTGACCCATTTAAAAGCCTTTTTATAATGACAATAAAGAATAGGAAATTGATGTCCCTCCCGTGTTTAAAAAAACAAAAACCAAACAGAAGAGAGAGGAGAGAGGAGAGAGGAGAGAGGAGAGGAGTAATGTGAAGAGCTAAAAACAAGAATATGTATTTGAAACATGAGCCTCAGACCTGAGTGAGTGAAGTGTTGTTTTTACATTTTTACTTAAGAGAAATCTCTTTGTGTGTGAGAGAGAGAGAGAAAAGAGAGAGAGTTTTAGAGATAGGGAGGGAGAGCATTTTGGGGTTTAGTAGGTGTCTTAGTTTGTGCTAGTAGTGTGTTTTCTGAGTGGTGGTGCTGAGCTTTTAGCTCAAGAACAACTCATAGGCAAAAAAAGCAAAAATCTTGAACCAAGTTTATTTCAAGATTTGGGGGTGGGTGGGAAGGGGCTTAATTAGTTAAGCATTTCAATGGCACCTCATCACTTCATTTCTACAAAAAGACCCTCTTTCACACTCTTCTTGTTTTTCTTGTTTTTCTTGTTTACCGTGTGTTTGAGTAGCCGTTTACCAAGACAGGCTACTACACAGAAGCTTGAGGTTCAGAAGCACTTGAATCGACTCAACAAACCCCCCGTTAAATCCATTCAGGTATATACATTTTCATATACTTATATATTTCTATTTATACATGTATTGAGCATTTGTGTTCTTTTTACATTATTATCTTGAAAAAAATAGTTTGAACTTTGTGGGTGTGATTTGTTAATTTTTTTTTTTGTATGTATAGATTGAGCATTTTCGTTTTATTTACTTGCGTATGTATGGGAAAGAATAGTTCAAATTTTGTGGGTGTTAATTAGTGTTTTTTTTGAATGAGCAGAGCCCAGATGGGGATACCATTGACTGTATACCAATCTCTCATCAGCCTGCTTTTGATCACCCTTTCCTTAAAGATCACAAAATCCAGGTACCCTTTTTTTTGTTTTTGAAAAATGAACAAGAAATGAGGGCTTAAATTTGATGTTTTGTATATTTGGGTATTGATTTTTCAGATGAGGCCTAGCTATCACCCAGAAGGGCTGTTTGATGAGAGCAAGATGTCAAAAGAATCTAGTGAAAAAGCAAAGCCCATGTCTCAGCTTTGGCACATGAATGGTAGATGTCCTCAAGATACTATACCTGTGAGAAGAACAAAGAAAGATGATATTTTGAGAGCAAGCTCAGTTAAAAGATATGGCAAAAAGAAGCATAGAAGCATCCCTAAACCTAGGTCTGCAGATCCTGACCTTGTTAATGAAAGTGGTCATCAGGTAACTTTGATTATGAGCTAGTTAATGCTCTTTTAAGCAATAAGTATACATGTATTATTAATGCTTATGTACATGTCTAACTTGAAGTAATTTTTTGTATTGTGATTTTGGGGATTTTAGCATGCCATAGCTTATGTTGAAGGTGACAAATATTATGGTGCAAGAGCAACTATAAATGTTTGGGAGCCAAAAATACAGCAGGCTAATGAGTTTAGTTTGTCACAAATTTGGGTTCTTGGTGGTTCTTTTGGTGAAGATCTCAACAGCATTGAAGCTGGTTGGCAGGTGAACTTTTTATTTTAGTTCTGTTTATGGAGAAGTTGTAGAACAGCTTGATTATGGCATTCACATGGGCTCTTTTAAAGGTATTTTCTATTAGTAGGTCTGACTGTAGCATGTTCTTGATTACAGGTCAGCCCAGATCTTTATGGTGATAATAACACAAGGCTGTTCACTTATTGGACTGTAAGTTTATGATTTTTCTTACAGTCTGATCCTTTACAGGCCTTCAATTAGATTCAAGAGAATATTGAGTGTTTTTCTGGATATAATATGCAGAGTGATGCATACCAAGCAACAGGGTGCTACAACTTACTCTGCTCAGGCTTCATACAAATCAGTAGCGAAATAGCAATGGGTGCAAGCATCTCCCCGGTTTCTGCTGTTCGAAATTCTCAATATGATATCAGTATTCTTGTTTGGAAGGTGAAAATTGAAACCTTACTTGTTCATATCGGTTACACTTTGCAACTCCTCTTGATTGTCAAAATTGCCTATTAAGTTAACAATTTAACATTATTATTATATTATGTAATAAAAGGCTCCATGATGGTGAAATCAAGCTCAGTGATCTAGATTTGTTTATTTGAAAAGAGATTGTGGAATCATATCCAATAACTATACAGTGAGTAGAATATTTTTGGGTGGCCTAAATTTGATCATTGCTTTTGTGCTTTGTATTGAAGCCACTACTAAATATGAAAAAGACATTTGTTACTTGGCTCAAAGTTTAGTATGAAAGCCAGGAGGGAGGGTCTTAATCTTAAGTTTATTCTTGGTTTGTTGGTGATAGTTATATGTGCTTCATCCATATGTAGGATCCAAAAGAAGGAAATTGGTGGATGCAGTTTGGCAATGGGTATGTGTTGGGATATTGGCCTTCTTTCCTGTTCTCATACTTGGCCGAGAGTGCTTCGATGATAGAATGGGGCGGTGAGGTTGTAAACTCGGAGTCCGACGGTCACCATACTTCAACTCAGATGGGCAGTGGAAGATTTCCCGAAGAAGGGTTTGGAAAGGCTAGTTATTTCAGGAACATTCAAGTTGTTGATAGTTCGAACAATCTCAAGGCTCCTAAAAATATTGGCACATTTACTGAACAGTCCAACTGCTATGATGTTCAAACAGGTAGTAATGAGGATTGGGGTAGATACTTTTACTATGGAGGACCTGGTAAAAACCCAAATTGCCCATGAGAGAAGTGAAATGCAGCAGGAACATAAGATTCTCATTACAATATTCTCTCTCACCTGTATTATTCATCTTACATCCCTACCTCTTTCTTATCTTTTTAACATAATACTTTTATAATTTACATATTTTCTTTTATTTTTAGGTTTGAGTTAGTAATGGTGGTCCCTTTAATGTAGTGGGAAGTTTTTGACCCTTTTGCATTTTTGTTGTTTTAATCCTTGGAAAGTTGTTCTCCATGTAAGTGGTTGGGGGAAGTGGCCAAAGTTTCTCAAAAGTATAAAAGAAGCAGGCCCCTGTCTTTTCTATCTAGTACTCCCTCCGTTTTCTAATATGTTTCCTGTTTTTAAAAACATGTTTGCCAACGCACAATTTTGATCGTTACTATCTTGAATTTTGTATTAATATTAAATATAAAAACTTCACTGTATTAAAGTACTCATAAATACGAATCCAACAAGATCACTCATGACTATATTTTATTTTATAAATTATGCTTAAATTAATAGTCAACCGCTTATAATGAACAGTGTGTAAAGTCAATACAGGAAACATATAACGGCACAGAGGGAGTAGTATTTTTATTTGTTTATATACCTCCTTGCTGTAACTTTGTTGGGAGCTGGGAGTGCTTTGCTACTCAATTGGATTGATTGGATGAATCAATTTGTTGATCTTGGTTTTGGAGCTGCTATCTTCATTATATCTACTATGTAATTTCGATCAATGTTTGAAAAATGTAACGGGAAGAAACTTAGAAAGGGAATCTACTGCACAACATTTTAAACTAGCTTTCTTCTCTTTTTTGTTTGTTCTTGAACAAAAGTTTTAAACTAATTTCCAAGGGTTTTGAGTCGGAAGATAATAGTCGTGGTCGTAAATTATTTTAGTCCACGAACTCTTCAAACCTTCTAGAAATTGCTGCGTATAACAAGAGTTTAAGGTTCAAGAGAGATTAAAGTGTTCTTTGTGTTTGTTTTCTTCATTTTTAAGATTAGCAAGCATAATTAAAGGTAATTAAAGTGGGGTACCAATTTGATAATGGAGAATGGTAATGGTTGGAAGAAAGTGATGGGTGAGGATCCTCTGTCCCCTTCTTCATGTCCCCTTTTGTGTCTCCTATACAAAATGGGTGCCCTGGTGGGGTCCATTGTAAGGAAAATGGAAATAAAATATTTTATTTCCATTTTCCTTATAATGGGTCCCGCCAGGGACACCAATTTTATATAGGGGAGGGCATGAAAAAGGGGACAGAGGATCCGGACTCGAAAGTGATTATCTTAAATAATTATGTAAAAGTTGGTTTTGCGTAGGACATGCAGGTATGTACGTGGGAATGAAGTGGGGAGCTACACTTTGCAACATTTGTATTTATCCAAACTTTTTTACGTAAAAGGTCAATGCCTCAACCTCAATCAGCGCATCAAGGGAATCAGATTAGCCGTTTCAATTGTTTTCAACTTTTGGTACACACCACACCAGCTGTTTGTAAGACACAAGCCTCCCATTAGAATCACTTTGTGAAACGGCCGTGAATTTTTAAAGTTTTGTATTCCATTCATCTAAAAATTAGTCTACATAAATCTTGCATATTTCATTTTTGGCTTAACGATCTTTTGGCTCTTCAAGTTTGGACCATTATACCCATAAACTCTTAAAATTTAAAAGCGTTTTATTCGTCCCTCGGATATCAGAAATGTTCCTTTTAAATCCAAAAATAACGGTTTGTGTCAAAAAGGAACATTTCTGATACCCGAGAGGCGAAAGTGAACGCTTTTAAATTTTAAGGATTTATGGGTATAACCGTCCAAGTTTGAAAGGACAAAAGTTCATTAAGCCTTCATTTTTCCTGAGGGAAGCATCAAGCATTTACTGTACATTACATGTTTAAGAAACTGTGGAGAAATGTACGACTCATATCTGTTTAAGATATTACAGATATGAGTAATGAGCTTTTTGGCCAACAGACACTTGGGTACATTGTCTAACCGACGGTGGGAGACAGGATAGCCCTGATAGGGAGGTTGTCTCCATGGGTTCAGCACGGATGAGGTGCGAGCGTGATGTAGTTCGTTACACACCAAACTGAATCAACAATTATTGGTTCAGTCCGTTTTTACTAGTCGATTCGATTTTAAATAATATGGTTTAGTTAAAATCACAACATACTGTAAATTTTTTTTTTTCCGGTATCCAAAATGTAATATGCGCTAATTATGCAGGAAAGAAGACAACTACTGGTTTTTGGATTAAGTCATGTGATGAGTTTTGTGTGAATACCCAGTACTGGTTAGTGGTTACAATGCGATTCTGACCTCAGTTGAAAGGAGATCTTGTATGCTATTTAACTTTGGAGTTTAAGTGATATTTTAATATCGGATTCTTCCATGAGGTCAAGCATTCCATTAATCTATCCTGTTTGAGCTAGATTGTTGATTTTTCATGCACATGGAAACTGTACTGCAAAGTGATGGTTCAAAGATCCTCCGCTTCTGCAAGCACCGAAGAGGCTTTTGGAGGGAATACATGCATAGAATTTTGTAAGGATGTAGGATGTAGTCCTGTAACTTTGATGAAGGAAAATGGTTATACGATGACTATAGAGAAGTACTTTAGCCTGAATAACATTTAATTTTCAGCTGCATTGGAAATGCTCTGATAGAACCTTAATCTCCTTGTTTCGATTGCAATTCCCTCTTTTTATAATCAACTCATGTCGTCCGGTGAAGGACGGTTGCAATCTATGAATATGACAGTCCTCTTGGCTGATCATTGTGATGGAATAGTCAATACTTTATGGAACATTTGCAGCTCTTCTGCCAAGGATGTTCTAGTTTTCTGGTTCAAGTACATAGTGCTGCTGGGAAATTAATATAATGTACTGTTCGTCGGCATTACTCATAATCTAATTTGTTCCCCAATATAGAACAGGTAATTGAAGTAATTACGTGATAGTTTTGGACTGTCCCTAGCTGGTACACAAATCTTCCCCGTCAGTATAAGATCCAATTCACACAGCCTTGCACTTTCTGTACATAAAGTTGTGTGAGATTTCAAAATATTATTCAAGTGTCGGAAATCTGGTTAGAGAAGCAACATCGTATTTTCAACTGGTAACTTCTTTCATAATTAAACTGTTCAAATGATCCAGTTATAGCGGTTATTTTGAATCAAAATACTAGTTGATGCTACTTGTTTCAGAGGTGCCTCTGTTATGTTTAACTTGTATCGAAACGAGTCCTTTTTGAACTTGCATCTAGATATCTGTCACTTGAGACTCAACCCATTGATTCTGATGACAACTTAGAAATAACAAGATTATAGTGCTTCAGAGGTATTCAGATTTTGCTTAGACCCTATTATTGCCCCATTCATTTAGTCTCGAGTTACATTAACTTAATGGAAATGAAGGTTTAACTTAATGGCCATTTTTTTTTAATACCAGAATTCTATAAAATGAAGTTTGTACCAAGTATGCAAAATTCTTGGCAGCTGGTATAGGAAAGCTCATAATATAGATAAACTATTGAAGAAATGTTTTGGTGTACTCAGCCTTACCCTTGTTTTTTTATAAAACAAATTATTTCCGGTCATGAACCTGGAAACACATAATTTAACAAAGCATTCTGATCGAGGTGAATGAAGCAATACTGGCATATTATTAACATCATTAAACAGCAAAGGAAATATAAGTTCAAAGAGATGTATAAGAAGTTCTCTTTTTTCTCTTGAAAGAATGTTAATACAAATATTTCAGTCAATAAATATCAATTTCTCTACAAAAGGACTACAAACACCAATCATCTCTCGATTCATCTCTCTCCCAGCTTCCATTTACCAACTACAGGAAAGCTCTGCCCATTGTCGATGTCTGTTCTTTCTGTTGGTAATCTTGTCCAATGTCTCTCCTTTTATTGACAAGTTTCATTCAGAATCAGTTTCCATGCTGCCCATGGCCTTTAATCCTCTAGGTCTCTGCATCACAAAACAGTAGTTAATCATCCTTCTCATGAATCCTTGTATACCCCAACTCTTCCCTCTTCATCTAGATTCCATAGTGCTTAAAAAATTACAAAACGATTTCCTTAAAAAGGACCTTTTCTTTCCTCAGAAGGAGAGGTATGTCAATATAAAATATCATAGGGTAAACGCCATGTATTCTTACCTTCTTATTAGTTTTCTTCTCTCTAACTTCATACCTCTCTTGGCACAAGTCAGATAACCATTGACCTGGACTGACAAACTGAAAATATCCAAAATATCAAACTCAACATAATCAAAACTTATGAAACTAAAAAAAATATTATAGATGATGGATTTCTCGCTTTGTTCTAAACAAGAGTAAAAAGGCTTACGAGTACGCTTTTTTGAATAATTTTGGCCCTCTTTTTTGGCCTGTGGGGTGGCTTACATCCTTTCATTGCCATAAAATCTTCCTCTTTTTCTTTACTTGATAGTGCTACATATAATTTTGGCCAAACCATCACTTTCTTCTCTTTGGCTGCCTCCATGAACATTTTGCTGTTGTCATCCAGTATTCCTATTCCAGACCCCCTTGTGCTGTAGTACCGGTCTTCCTTTTCTGGAGAGGTATAAGACAACATCTTCCGATTCTCACTGGCACTCGACCTATTCGTTCCCAAATCTCTACAAAAACAACCCACAAATATTGATGCTTTCTAAAACTTCTGTTTAAAATATTCTACTTAACAATTATTTATATAGAGCTTATAGGAAAGAAAGATACCAATACAAAATTTAATATATATCCATTTCTATGTTTAAGAATAAAGATTTCGATCTCGCATTATCCACGAGGCTCACAACAGAAATCTAGAAAACCAAATGCTTGATTTTATGTCCTTTTACATCTATTAAGCAAGACACTGTTCCACAGTACACATTAAAACATGATTGGGTCTATTTCGGCTCCTATCGTCTAACTATAAAAGTAGACCTTTTTAGACAATACGCACCAACATGTAATTTGGGTTATGCCAGGCTCCTGTTGTCTAACTAAGAAACAAAGATTTCTCTATTAAAACTAGCCTATATGAGTGATCTGACATGAATACGTTGCCACTAAACCAAACCAGATCAAGACCAATACCGTTCCCTATACCCATAGAAAGGACAAAGAATTCCCTTTGCAAAAATCCAGAATAATCCAGATATAAGTCAAACAAACATATGCTACTACCGGGAAAAATACAATTATCAAACAACAAACTTCATCAGAAAAGCTGAACAATTTCAAAACAAAAACCAAATACCCCAACACAGGGATCACTAAAACATGTCATAGCCCCATATGCAAACTTTCCCAATTGTAGTTAATCCGTGCTCATAAGGTAGTAAAACAAACAGACCCCGAATATGCTAAAAGTTAATAATGTGGGTTAATAACATCACATATGTAGTTGATGGAACTAGAACAAAATTATGAAGAAATGTAATCAAGGAGGCTTATGTGTAAACAATTACCTGTTAAGGCGATTCGGGGACTGAAAAGGAGGACAAGGGCAAGAAGGTTGAAGTTGTCTACTAGTATTAGTAGTATCATTGTTGTTATCATCATGAAGATGATTAGGAGTAGTAGGTGCAGTAACAACAACCCTCCTATCAACTCTAGATGTTGTTTTCTTCTTAACAATAACACCATTTCCACCACTTTCTTCTTCAGATTTTGCACCGTTCATTACTGATGAAGATGATGAAGACTCTTTCACCTTCACACACCTCAACCTCTTTCTACTTCCCCACTGTAATTTATCCATTTTTCTTCAAATCCTCTGCATCAACATCATCAAAACTCAAAAACCCATCTTTAATTTTCCAAGAAAATTACCATAAACAAACATTAATATCACAGCAGATAAATTCAAAACAACACAAGATCTACAACTAAAAAAAAAAAAAAAAAACACACTGTACATTTCAACAACAACCCATCAAATCAAATCCATACAAGATTATAAAGAACAGTTTAAAAAGATAGAATTAAACTACCCAAAATTTAAACCTTGAAAAATGTATAAAACACAACAATGAACAATAAGAAAAGGTCTCAACTTTCCTTATGGGGTTCCTACAAAATTCAAATCAAATGTATCTATGTATGCATCTATAAATCTTATATTTATCTTTACCTTTTTCTTGTTAATTGCAAGATGTGAAGAGCAGAGGAGTTCGTTCACCCTATAGGGCTTTTTTTCTTTATAATTTCACACACATTGATACACACAATAGTGTCAAATGAATGGTGAGCGTTGGATATGAGAATGGATGGTCAGATGAATTTCCCTCCTAAATTGTGACCATCCGTTGACTAGGAGGGGTATTTTGACAGCACGTCATACTTACCATTTGATTTCTCGATAAGGGTAAATAAGTAATTCGGAAAACGACTCTAGTATTTAAAATTTACACAAGTTTTTTTTAAATGAAAATTTTACACAAGTTTTTATTTTTCTGTTTATTTAACTTTGAACATGGCCAGCGACTGCACTCACTTATCTGTTTAACTATTATTTTATTTTTAGGAATGTGTAATAGGTATTCTACCCACAGAGTTCAACCATTTGGCACGGTTTGAAAGTACTTAAATCAGCCGTTGATGCTCAATAAGTTGTTAGTGAAGAGGTTAGTTATCAATTATTTGTTCATAGGTATTCCCGAAGGTATAAAAAGAATAAATTCGATATTAAAGAGTAGTAGGGCATTCATAGGAGAAAAAGGCAATGAGCTCGGTTCAGGAACCTTCATTTGTAAGTTCCTTTTAATTAGGACTAAAAAGAAATCTTGTCAATCATTCCTTGTTACCGGAATCGATCCCAAAGCCATAATACCTAAAAACGAAAAACTCGTCTATCTGAACGATTGGTCTTAATTCGGGAAGTAGGACATGTAATAGACACAACAAAACTATTCATTATGGGCGATTATGAGATTTATCCTAACTATTCAACCTGCAATCAGGACGGATCTAGCGCATGGCAGGGGTGCGGGTCGCGCACCCCTTCATCAAACATCAATTAAATTCGCGTACCCTGGACTTTGAGAAATGGCACAGATATATATAGTCTATCTGCCTATATATCTTCCTTAACGAAGAAGATGAATACATATAACGCTGTATGTATATTGAATTGGGCCTGTTTGCTTAGCCAAAAAAAAAAAAAAAAAAATTGGCATGTCTTTTATTTTTTTAATTGCCTGTCTTGTTTTCTAACTTAATTATTTATTGAATTGGGCCTTTTACTAACAAAACAATTAGGTAAAACAATTTGTATCTTTTTCCGCCTCTTCTGTCTCCCTGGCCAGTGGTGCACTGCATTGCTCTTCTATCTTTTTGAGTTCTTGCCTCTTGGTACTAGGGCTGAGCAAAAATCCGAAAAAATCCGAATCCGAATCCGCTAAAAACCGCTAAAAACCGATCCGTATAAATCCGATCCGAAACCGAAACCGAAAAATTAAAAACCGAATCCGAATCCGATTATGCGGTTTCGGTTTCTTGTCAAATCCGATCCGACAAAACCCGAATCCGATCCGATTAAAATAAATAAATAGATTATATATATATATATAATTAATATATACACATATTTTTTGAAATATAACTGCGAAAAAATAGAAATGGGTGGTTGGGCTCTGTCTCTTTGCCATTTGGGCCAGCAGCCCAGTTAAATTAATTTGTGATTATTGTTCTATACTCATAAGAACCTTCCTGTCTCTTGGAGCAATCCTAAACAGCTTCTCTCAGTCTAATTTTTGGTGGAGTTTCCATCTTAAAGATGAAGCTAGGACCTTTTTTTTTCTTCACTAACTGAAACTAGGAATTCTGAGTGATCGGCTTTAGGATAGAAAAATTTGTGATAAGTGTTTCAGTCTTCATCGAACATCTGCTTTTTCCCAACACAAGTGCCTTGCATCTGATCAAGCTAAGTGGACAATAATTTCTTACCAAAAAAAATGGACAATAATTGCCTCATGGAGTGCTGCTTTTTATAGAAAGCTGTAGTCTGTCATGTTCATGTACTATGAGATTATAGTATGCAGCAGTTATTACCAGCTAAGATGTATGTTAATATGTTCTGATTTAGTTTATTGAATTTTCATTATTCAGGAATTATGTTAGACTGCAATTTATTATAAAAACTTTGTATGCTATTTCGGGAAAAAAAATATCTTGTAATCGTATTCATTTTGTCATTTTTATTTGAGACGGGTTTAAAACCGAAACCGAACCGATTGCATCCGATCCGACATTTTTGAATCCGAAACCGAACCGCCGGTTTCGGTTGCGGTTTCGGTTTTAGATTTTAAAACCCGAAGAGTTTCGGTTTCGGTTTTACCATAAATCCGATCCGATCCGATCCGTGCTCTCCCCTACTTGGTACAACTTACAAGAATCTTGCTAGTTGCTACCAAATTAATCTTTTTAAGGTATCACTTATTTAAACTCTAAACTTATTCAAGAATTTGTTTAGTTGTCTATATCGAGAGAGAAATTTTATGGAACTATCGGCGTTGTCAACTCTCGCGTGTTAATTAATAATTGTATATGAGGATTGTATTAAACATTAACCATGTTATTTATTAAGTATCTTTGTTGTGTATGAATTAAAAAATTTCATCTATATAAATGTCGCTCCCCCTTGATTACATTTCTAGTTCCGTCCTTGCCTGCAATTCAATCAATAGACATTCAGTGATTTTAAACATTACCTACGACATTTCGAATTTAAGATTTGGGGATTCAAGCCCCAGTGGTTGATAAATACGTATTATTGTGATTTAACAGTTTTCAAAGGATTCTGTGATCGAATGAGATAAGCCAGAGTCTTCCCGACTTGGAGAACTGGACTTCCCTGGGCTCTCTACTCACTCGAAAAACGATCTCATTTCATGTGGAATCGTTTTAGATCAACCAAAATCCATTCGCTGCTTTTTCCGTCTTTTAATTTTAAAGAATTTTTTGGTACATTTATAGAGCTATTCTTATTATAATTTATGAGTGAGAAATTGAGAAAATCTTATAAGAACACGAATTCGAAGGTGTGAGAAAATAAAAAAAATAAAAGTATGAATATGACTGTGAACGAAGATGGGGATCAAGATTTGTAGAAAAGAATTAGGATTTGTAGAAAAGAATTAGACTATAGCGAGTTATCTCGACTTATCTGTTACTGGCGTTTTACCCGTGCTACGCACCAACCGATAAATTATATTAATTAATTAATATAAATATATTATTTTAATTATTCTTTAGAAAAAATATAAATTTATTGGAATGTTAATTAACTTAAGTATAAAAATAAATTATCGGTGAATTCATACTAATTGAATTAATATTAATATTATGAACCGATCATCAAAACAAATACAACCCCCGTTGTAAAGTTCGAAATCCTCTTTATGGTTTTTTTTTTTAAAATTTAGCTTTCATTTTATTTCTCTCTATGTTAGAGAATATTTCTAAGTACCATGTTAACAAACTTTTCACCCATATTCTAAGAATTTGGTGTATTTATTCAATATCGGATCCTTAAAATATTTATTATATTAATACATTGAAACTATTTGTATGGTCGTGGTTAATTTTTTCGATTACGTATTAAAAATATATAGACACTCAATCCTCATGACTCCAATAAATCATTAGATTATCTATCAAAAAAAGGTTGCAGCGATATGAGAAAAGATATATACTGTGCAAGATACATGAAATGAAGGTAGTTATAACAATAGAAACTTTAATCTAATCTAGTTTGTTATGTGATCGTTCAATATCTTTTTTACAAATTCTATGTCCTTTTATTAATGAATTGATTTACTATTGAAAAATAAATATTATCAATTAATCAAACAAATTCAATATATCGCGCTCTTGGAGTAACATATGATTGTTAGAGTTTATGGTGATTGACCTTAGCTTATTTGTAAAGACAACTTAAAATGTGCATTTTTAGTTTGGAAGTTTGTATGTTGGATTTTTTATTCTTTCTAGTAAAACATGGTATAATAAATTTTAGTTTAATTTACTCTTAAAATAAGACATATGAAAATGAGTATCACCTATCTTTTTTCTATTCGACTAACTTGTGAAAACAAGCTACTGTCCATAAAATTGAAATCAAGTTTGTAATATATAAACACATAATCACATTGTTATATATGTGCTCTTGTAATTTAGATATTAGGTTAAATAACATGAAATTCATTTTTCTTTAAGAGTGAGTATATTTTTCCGACATATATAAGAAGAAATAGATTATGTAGACCTGAAAAATCATTTGCACATTCATGTTGTGTACTTTAGGGTCTTGAACGAAAATGACATGATATTGAATCGTGTACCCGTAATTAGAATACAAAAATAGCTTATGTAGACCTAACAAATCATTTTTTACATTCATGTCGTGTAACTTGAACGAAAATGACATGATATTGAATCGTGTACCGAAATTATAACACAAAATGACACTAAACTAAATAAATTTTTTCGTGCACATGAAATGAAATGAAATATGCGAATAAAAAAGTATGACAATTACATGAAATATCACTCTGTATCCAAGTTATGTAAATATATAATTATGTGTTTTTGAACAACATTGAGATGTTACAAAACTAAACTAAGGGTAGTATGCACGATGTAAAGTCTCCAAAACAAAATGAAACTCTCTTTTTTATTTTTTCTTAATATTGTTTTTTGTTAACAAATATCTCTCTTTGTGTAAAATCTTTCTACCAAGTTATTGAGTTTTCTTACCCATATTTTATGGTTTGTTGATATTAAAAAATAAATTATAATCAACCATCCAAGAAAATTCAATATATGTTTTTATGTTAAAATATGGGAATTGATACGATTACTTTAATTCCAGAATACAAAATTCAAAAAGGAACCCTTTTATTAAAAATATTAAATAATTTATGTGTATCAACCTTTTTATTTATCAATATTAATAATTTTTATAACAAAGACAGTAGTTGCTGCTGCTCTCTCTCTCTCTCTCTGTTCACCTCTCCCAAAATATGCTAAACTAAAGTTTAGGAGCTAATATATTAGTTTTTTGGTTTTTTTTATAATTTTTAATTTATTTTTCTTTATTTTTCAATAAATAAATCTCTTTATTGAGAGTCTGGTACCTCGTCCATTGGTGGATTTTATCTATCGAAATATTAGATTTTTTACTATCTCCTTGTGAATGATAAGCCTCATTTTCTTTTCCTTTATTTTACTTTTGCTTTCAATAAATATCTCTCTTTGTTGAGAGCCTAATATCATATTCGTGGATTTTGTATACTCATATATTAGATTTTGTTATATTAGTTCATTGCTTTGGATAGTGTAGAATCACAGTTTTCGTCGGTTGTTTGAATACGTTCTGACAAATCATATATACATATTTCTCACGTTTATAACAAATTGTTAGATTATCTTATACATATTTCTCACGTTTATAACAAATTGTTAGATTATCTCGTCGAAAAGTCTGCATAATTTAGAGATATAGATGATGGAAATATTCACTAAAATATTTTCATTAACTCTGTAAAAAATTTATTTTTTGATTGATAATTTATACACCAAATAATGTATAGTACTATTTAAGAGTATATATATTTAATATTTTGAATAATTCAAATATATTGGAAGATCAAATTGTTTTTCCATTAATTACTGCATAGTTAAAAAAAATTCGTAATTAAAATGTGAAAGATGATTGGTTTAAAATTCATTCTAATGTTTCAATTGGTTGATGCTAGCTTTTTTTTTTTTGCCAAATTATTTAATAATTTACATAACTTAAATTTTGAATATATATTTAGAATAATGTGCTAAATAGTTTTATATTGTTAACAATTTTTAATTCATGATTTTGATTGTACCTTATACTTTTGAATTGGGAGTTTGAGATATCAAAATATCTATTATAGATTTATAGACTCATATATTAGTGTATTATTTTTAACTTAAAATAATTATCGTATTTAGAATAAAATTGTTAAGTAATCACTGAATAACATCGACAACCCAACAATGTAAAAAACATTATTTCTATAGGCACGCCTAATAATGTTAACAAATCAGTGTAATGTGGTAAGGATTGATGTCTAGAATTCAGTAAGTCACATAATTCTTGGAGTTCGCCACTGAATATTCTAATGGGAATTAACTCTGGGATAATCTAGACTGAGGATGATGATAACCTAAATCGTTTGCTATTTTTTTGTTGATTTTATTGGACAATTAAAACACGAACATACGATACATATATATAATCGAAATAAAAAGATAATCTATCCATGTATAGTATGTCATATAATAAAAAGATATAAAGTAGTACATTAACCAAAATTGATATAATTTAGGCATGAGGAGAATTGATGCATACACTTAGTTTATCAAAATTGGCTAGGTCTGATGGGGAATAGGGAATAAGTGGCTTAAATTTCCCTTAATGTTTAAATTGATATAATAATTATATTTTTTTAGTTTGTAAGAATTTTGTTTTATATAAATTGTTTATTAGTTAATCGTTAAAATAAAAATTAGTACTTATTATTGAAAATACACCTAGAGGGGAGGGGTGAATAGGTGTTATGACTAACAATGATCAAATAAAAAATATGCCTGAAAGTTATTCTGGTAGCTAGCTGGATGCAACAGATTAACAAATAAGCAGCTAGCTGAGTTATGCAATGCTGTAAGATAAATTGCAGAAAATAAAGAACACCACGAATTTTAGCTAGGTTCGATCCCTAATCTTCTATGGTCTATGTCCTAGTCCCTTACCAACTTGGTAAGAGAATATATTATTGATCACAATGAATAACAATTACAAGATACAATAATATATCTCCCTTAATCTCCCAGTTACTGATTGCAGCTAGCTAGAACACCTTGTTCCCTGAACACAGCTCTCTAAGTTCTATACTACACCAAGCATAAACTTCTCTAGCCTACTGCTCCTTGAACCCTTGTTCCACAAGCTCGACAATCCAGCAACTTCCAACTTTACAAGTTGAACAATACAATGGATAAAAAGAATTACAACTCAAAACTATGAACTCTCTAATATATCGATATAGTATATAATACTAGAGCTCGTTTGTAGGATATGAAAGAAGGTGCCGAGTTGTATCTTGTGTGTTCTTGAATATTGCTTGAAGGTTCTGTTTTAAGAGAAGAACAAACACACACGTAATATATAGTGAAGCAAAAGAACTCAAATTAATGAACAAAATTGTAACGGTCTTGAAACCATTCTCACGTTCAATTTTGTTAGATTAATTATACTTCTAAAGTTCACATAGCAGCTTTGAGATGTAATAATTAGAAGGTAAAGGATTCTCAATAGCATGCTTGAAAAGTAAGCACATGGGATGTTTTTGGTGGAGCATTAAAGAAATAAAAAGCTCCTTTAATTAGTGGGAGTTGTCTAGAAAGATTCTTGTGAGAGAGTAGTGCTCTAATATATATAATACCATATCTAAATATATTAGACCATTCTTACAACTGATTTCAAAAATATTTTCTTTAAGTACGGACTCCCTTTTGTGATTCTGGACAGTCTGCCAGCTTGCTGTGTTATAGAAATTCTTGTACTGCCAGCTAGCTGAGATATCCTATTTTGCTATGAAATGATCTAAGTAGTAAGTCTGCAAAACAATATTAGTCCAGTACAAATATCCAGCTTGCTTAATATGTATGATCATCAAAATTATAGAGTTTCAATCTCCCCCTTTTTGATGATTATACACCAATTTTAGGAGAAATACAAAACTTCCCCTAAATCTAGCAATCCTATAATCAGTAGCAAAATGATATGATCAACAAATTTAATTTAAGACTAAAGTACCACAAATATTTAAATTAAAGACCAAGTACTAAAGCATAAACCATTACCCAGCACATAGCACATAGTTCAAACATTCAAACAACCACATCAATAATAACAAAGTTCCAAACTGACTTAACAACTTAAACAGGTTCATCAAAATAAAACCATAGTTCGAAGCATTAAAACAGAAATAGCATAGACCCCAAGATTTCCTAAAATAATTCTCCCCCCCTTAATCATTAAAAAGAAGAAAATTAGGACTCATTAACATCTTCATCCTCCTTTGCATCATCAGCAACTTGAAACTCCTCAGAATCATTCACATTTGGATCAGCAACAGTTTCCTTAGGCACAGCTCCAGCAACAACGTTAGCAAGATCATGAAGTTCTTGAGCACCAGAAACATTAGCTGAATAAAGGCCAGTTCGAGTTGAAGCAAGAGTATATGGACCAGCAACAAGTAGTTCACGAAGAAACGAGATCTCATCAGCCATATCAGTAACTTTAGAAGTTAACACTTTAAGCGAAGCTCATATTTCTTTCATATCCTCAGAACGATCAATCTCAGCCATACTCATACTTCCCAAATTTGCAGGTGGAGGAGTAGGAGTAAGAGGGGTAACAGGTGGAGGAGCTTCCACACGAACAACTTTGCCATCAGATTCAACCTTTAGATGAGACTGCTGTAAACTTTTAACATCCAGAAATTCCTTAACCAGTTCACGATTTTCACCCTTAAGATTAACACCGTACCACTAAAAAATCCTTGTCAACAAACAACCATACGGAAGACTTGGTGAAGTATGTGGCTCAAACACATCCATCATATTCTTTAAAATAAGCCCAGCCAGATTAAATGCTCTCTCAGACACCAACATAGAAGCCACTGTGACATCTTGACCAGCAAAATTGGAATGACTACCAGTACGGGGATTCACATTATCTATGAAAATCTTAAATAAAACATGGGCAATAGGAGAAACAGTGGACGTGGTAGGAGGGGCGTACACAAGTAAACCAGGTGTCTCTCGAAGTATCTTTAATTGATCCAATTCAGTAAAACCATCTAACTCAGTAGGACCCTTTTTAGTTACAATGGAAACATTAGAAAGATTTTCAATGTTAAGAATTGAACTAAGCACCGGAACTGTTAACGAAATCTATTGACCACGAACATAAGACACGAATAGACCAGGTTGGACGATAGCCAAATTCACATAAAATTCATAAACACAAGAGGGATAACATTCTCGGGGTAAATCTTTGATAAAGGACTCAAACCCTAGCTTAGCAAAAAACCCAATGGCACCACATTTATAATAGATATTACCTGCTATGGGGCGACCAAACACAATCTTGCGCGTGCCCAATTCCAATTCCTTGAATCGAGACTCGAGCTCATCATTAGTAAAAGCAATTCCATACTTGCAGCGCTTGATGGACAAACCCTCCCGAACCCCCGATCGTTGAACCCCTGAAAGTTCATCACCACTATCACCGGTGATCGGAGAATTGAGCGTGTCATCTTCAGCATTATGCAACCGTTTGTTCTTGCCCTTTTGTGACTTTGTGATCGTAATCGGAGTCTTCTTTGTCCCTCGAGTTGATCTCATGATTCGATAAAATACAGGAGAGAGGAATCGAGAGAAAAATGTGTATCGATTTAAAAAGCGACTTGAAAACCCTAGATGAATATGAGACCGAGTTTGAAGAAAAACTAAAAAGTCGGAGTGTAGTCTTTGTAAACCTCTTTTATGACTAAGGGAAACATGATTTTTAGGATAAAAATTCATAACCCACCCCAATTTAAAATTAAACATAAAAAATATGATGTATATTATCACAAGATTACTTTAAATATCATAAGGCACAGATTTCAAATATCAAATAAAAGGAAATAATTTAACCACTTAGAAACGATAAACATTTAGCACATAAAACAAGTAAGTGGACTAAGTTATACACAGAAATAAATTATATATCAAATATATATATGCAGAGAAAATAATAACACAGAAAAGTGTACCAAGCATCCATAGCAGCTAGCTGGCTAGACATTACACATGCCTAATTCGCGACGAAGAACAGTGAAACGCTCCTCGACTAGTGGCTTTGTGAAGATATCAGCTAGCTGGTACTCTGTACTTACAAAGATCAGCTCAATTTTTCCCTTTGCAACATTGTCTCTCAAGAAATGATGTCGAACTTCGATATGCTTTGTTCTTGAGTGATTCACTGGATTCTTTGATATGTTGATAGTGCTTGTATTGTCACAATAAATAGGGACTTTGCCACATTTAATTCCAAAGTCTCGAAGTGTTTGTCTCATCCATAGTATTTGAGAACAACAGCTTCCAGCTGCTAAATACTCCCCCTCAGCTGTGGATAATGCAACAGAAGTTTGCTTCTTGCTTTGCCAAGATACTAAACTCTGTCCTAAAAATGCACAAACACCACTTGTACTCTTTCGATCAGTTTGACAACCTGCATAATCTGCATCACTATACCCAACAAGATCAAATGCATTTGTGATGGGATAAAATAATCCAAGAGTAGTAGTTCCACTTAAATATTTAAAAATTCTTTTAATATCATTCAAGTGAGACTCTTTAGGTTGAGCTTGAAACCTAGCACAAACACATACACTATACATAATGTCCGGTCTAGAGGCTGTAAGGTATAATAAACTACCAATCATACCTCTATACTTTCGAACATCTACATCTTTACCACATTCATCTGGTGTCAGCTTGCTGGCAGAACTCATAGGTGTAGATTTTGCCTTGATTTTCTCATAACCAAACTTCTTGAGCAAGTTCTTGATGTACTTGGACTGATGCACATATATTCCATCTTGAGTTTGCTTGATTTGGAGCCCCAAGAAGTAATTGAGCTCACCCATCATACTCATGTCAAACTCACTATGCATACACTTAGAAAACCACTTGCACATATTATCATTAGTTGATCCAAAAATAATATCATCCACATATATTTGCACAACTAGAATATCACTACCAATAAACTTAGTAAATAATGTAGGATCGATTTTACCTCGAATGAAGCCATTCTTTATCAAAAACTTACTTAGCCTTTCATACCAAGATCTGGGAGCTTGCCGTAATCCATATAATGCCTTCTTCAACTTGAAAACATAATTCAGAAATTGATTACTCTCAAATCCAGGAGGTTGCTTGACAAATACTTCTTCTTTCAAGTAGCCATTAAGAAATGCACTTTTCACATCCATTTGATGTAGCTTGAACTTCTTGAAGCATGCAAATGATATCAACATCCTTATTGATTCTAGCCTTGCAACCGGGGCATAAGTTTCATCAAAATCGATTCCTTCTTGTTGATTATACCCTTGTGCAACAAGCCTTGATTTGTTTCTAGTAACCGTTCCTACTTCATCAACCTTGTTCTTGAAAACCCATTTAGTACCAGTGATTGAAGCATCTACAGGTGGCTCTACAAGTTCCCAAACATCACATCTTTCAAATTGATTAAGTTCCTCTTGCATTGCCATGATCCAATTATCATCTTTTAGTGCTTCATTGACATTCTTTGGTTCCTCTTGAGCTAGGAAGGCATCAAATGCACAAAAGTTAGCTTGACTTCTCCTTGTCTTGATGCCTTCTGATTTATCACCAATAATCAACTCTAGAGGATGGTTCTTCACTGTCCTTGTTGACTTTGTAAAATAGTGATGAGCTATGACTTCTTCATTTACTCTAATTCTCTTAGATGGTGGGGAGGCTTCATCTCCATTATAGATTGGCATCTTTTCTTGTGATCTCTGACCTCTAGAATCTTCCAAGGTGAGCCTTGACATCTTATCACATGTTTCATCTACTAGAGGAAAGATTTCAGTTAATTTATCATTAGATGAACTGAATTCAGGTTCTTCTGCAGCTTTCTGAGTTGCTGTATTCTTTGAACCTGCTTCTTTGGCAGCTTGCTGAGTTGCTGTATTTGACTTTAGCAGCTCGCTGTCATTCTCTGAGCCTGCAATTTATTCCTCATCTCTTGACAGATCAACATTAGATTCTTGAAATAAAACATCAATTGACTCTTCAACACTACGTTTAAAGATGTTATAAACTCTATATGCACGACTTGTTAAAGAATAACCCAAAAATATTGCTTCATAAGATTTAGCATCAAATTTACCATCTCTATCAATAGATTTGAGTACAAAGCACCTGGATCCAAAAACCTTGAAGTAGCCTATGTTTGGCTTCTTGTTCTTCAGCAATTCATATGGAGTCTTGTTGAGAATAGGCCTGATTAGTAATCTGTTAAGAACATAGCTAGCTGTGTTGACTGCTTCTGCCCAAAAATTTCTTGACAGCTTGCTTTCTTGCAACAAAGTCCTAGCTGTTTCCTGTAAAGACCTGTTCTTCCTTTCCACAACTCCATTTTGCTGTGGGGTTCTTGGAGTAGAGAATTCATGAGAAATGCCTCTATCTTCACAATATGAGATAAAGTCTTTTTGGAATTCACCATCTCGATCACTCCTTATACTTACAAGTCTTATTTTAAACTTGTTCTCAAGTAACTTAATTAGCTTCTCAAATTCACTGAAAGCACAATCTTTAGTACGAAGAAACAATACCCATGTATATCTAGAATAATCATCTATGATAACAAATGCATATTATTTTCCTCCAATGCTTTTATATGCTTCCGGACCAAATAAATCTAAATGAAGAAGCTCTAAAGGTCGAGAAGTTGATACCACATTCTTTGACTTATGTGGAGTCCTGATTTGTTTACCTAATTGACAAGCCGAACAGGTTTCCTTTTTGACATACTTCAATTTGGGCAATCCTCTAACTAGCTTCTTTGAAGATAGCTTGCTGAGTAAGTCCATATGAGCATGTCCAAGCCTTCTATGCCAAATATCTGGATTTGTATCAACTGCAGCTAAACAACAAGATGAATCCTGCATCTCAAAGTCCAAAATATATATATTTCTTTCCCTTCTAGCAACTAGGGGGACATTGTTAGTGCCGACGTTAATAGTACACTTCTCTTTATCAAAAAGAACAGAGTGGCCATCATCATATAACTGACTTACACTAAGCAAATTATACTTAAGACCTTGAACATATTGTACTTTATCAATAGAGATGACACTATTACCAAGTTTTCCTTTGCCAAGAATCTGGAGTGTTTTGCTATCACCAATGGTGACACTTCCACCCTTTTTCTTATTATGAGTAAGGAACTGTGATTTATCATCACTCATATGTCTTGTTCATCCACTATCCAAAATCTATTGTTTTGATTTTACCTTGACAACAAGACATACCTACAAAACAAATGAAAAACAACTCAACATTTTGGTACCCATATTTGCTTGGGTCTAGAATGGTTAGTTGATAGAACATATAGAACATTTAAATCAGATTTCTTGATCCACATTTGGACCACTTTAGAAGCTTTATTTCTTGTTCCAGCTGTTCTGTCAGCTTGCTGCCTCTGAGTTGTCTGTCTGTTCCAGCTTGCTGGATTAGCATTCTGGACTTTACAATGATTTGCCAAATGACCTTTATTTCCACATTTGTGGCAGATTCTCCATGGCATGGCATAGTCATAAGGAATTCCATGTTTGCCATCATACTTTAGGCCTGATGTTGAAGCCATTCCAATTCCTTCTCTTTTGATTGGAACCTTTGCATACCTCATCATTGTTTTGAGTGTATCTTCTCCTTGAACAAACTTTCCCATTCCTTTATAGAGATCCTTGATTTCAGTTTCCAATTCTTTGATCCTTTCAGCTTGTTGAGATACTTCTGTTGAGCATGATTTCTTTGGACTAAAAGCTTATAAACATGCATCTTGAGCATCTATCTCTGCTCTCAGCTCGCTGAGTTCCTTCATGGGAGCATCATTTCTTTTGATAAGCACTTTGTTTATCCCTTCAAGCTGGGATACCTCAGCCTTAAGATCAGCAAGATTTTGAGCATGAATACTAGCTGGAGTCTTCTCATCCATTAACTCAGATATGATCTTCTTAAGTTGAGTATTCTTATTCTTAAGTTTATTATTCTCATCTTTTAATTCTACGAACTCCTCAATGGATAAATTACTATGATCCTGTATGGTTAGTTCATCTAATATAGAAGAATGAGAATATATATCAGAAAAATAGTTTACCTCATTATTGTTGTCATCCGAATCCGAGACATCGCTATCTACAAGACCATCTTGAATGATTCCTTAAGCATCATTCTCATCATCAAGACCAACAAGAGCTAGATTCACCATCTCATCACTTGATTCATTATCAGAATCTGAATCTTCATCATCACTCCATTCAAAAGTGCCTTAGCTTTCTTTTTGTCCTTTGAGGTAGCTAGATGCTTCTGCTTGTTTTTCAGCTTGTAGCAGTCCCTTTTGTAATGACCTTTCTTGCCACATTCAAAACATGCTTCCTCTTTGACATCTTTCTTTGTTCCAGAAGTTCTACTTTTCTCCTTCTTTAGATTGTTTCTCATGTCCAGCATCTTCTTGATTTTTCTAGACAAAAGAGCCAATTCTTCATCAGAATCGGATTCTAACTCTGAATCCAGCTTGCTGCTACTGGAGTGTAAAGCTAGATTCTTCATCTTTTCCACTGGAGCCTTGACTGATTCCACCTTGCTGTTATTGATCTTGCTTTCAAACTGCTCTAACTCGGCAAACACAGCTAAATGATCCATAGAATCAATGGAGGGACATGATTCCAATGCAGTGACTTTAGCTTCGAAGATGAATAGAACTGCACTTAGAACTTTCATGTTGATTTCGTCTTGAGGTATGGTCTTTCCAAGCCTCTTTAAAGTGTTGATAGTGACTTGAAATCTTGCTTGGCTTTCCTTGATAGTCTCACCATTTTTGAGCTTGAAATTACCGAAGTCATTCATTAATTTGCTAAGTTTCACCTATCTTAAGGTTGTCGAACCTTCATGATAGGTTTCCAAAGCATCCCACATTTCTTTTGTTGTCTTTAGAGAGGAAACTTTGTTATACTCAGCTTGATCCAATGCATTCATTATAGAGTTTCTAGCTTCTCCATTATAACCGCATTTGATAATCTCCTCGGGAGTGAGATCATCAACATCTTTTGGTTTGTTTTTATCGTCTAGAAATTCGAAGTTTCCTTTCTGCACAACTCTTAGAACCAGATGTTTCTTGGACAAATAAGTCTCCATTCTGCATTTCCACCAAGTGTAGTTCTCCTAGCCAGTGAGATGAGGTGCCCTATAATCAGACTTAGCTTCGAGATAATTGTCAGCCATTTGATCGATACTTTTCCTGTTACAGAAATATTAGTATACCAAAGCTTTGATACCAAATGAAAATACACCTAGAGGGGATGGGTGAATAGGTGTTATGACTAACAATGATCAAATATAAAATCTGCCTGAAAGTTATTCGGGCAGCTAGTTGGATGCAACAGATTAACAAATAAGCAGCTAGCTCAGTTATGCAATGCTGTAAGATAAATTGCATAAAATAAAGAACACCACGAATTTTAGCTAGGTTCGACCCCTAATCTTCTATGGTCTACGTCCTAGTCCCTTACCAACTTGGTAAGAGAATATATTATTGATCACAATGAATAACAATTACAAGATACAATAATATATCTCCCTTAATCTCCCAGTTACTGATTGAAGCTAGCTAGAACACCTTTTTCCCTGAACACAGCTCTCTAAGTTCTATATTACACCAAGCATAAACTTCTCTAGCCTACTGCTCGTTGAACCCTTGTTCCACAAGCTCGACAATCCAGCAACTTCCAACTTTACAAGTTGAACAATACAATGGATAAAAAGAATTACAACTCAAAACTATGAACTCTCTAATATATCGATATAGTATATAATACTAGAGCTCGTTTGTAGGATATGAAAGAAGGTGCAGAGTTGTATCTTGTGTGTTCTTGAATATTTCTTGAAGGTTCTGTTTTAAGAGAAGAACAAACACACACGTAATATATAGTGAAGCAAAAGAACTCAAATTAATGAACAAAATTGTAACGGTCTTGAAACCATTCTCACGTTCAATTTTGTTAGATTAATTATACTTCTAACGTTCACATGGCAGCTTTGAGATGTAATAATTAGAAGGTAAATGATTCACAATAGCATGCTTGAAAAGTAAGCACATGAGATGTTTTTGGTGGAGCATTAAAGAAATAAAAAGCTCCTTTAATTAGTGGGAGTTGTCTAGAAAGATTCTTGTGAGAGAGTAGTGCTCTAATATATATAATACCATATCTAAATATATTAGACCATTCTTACAATTGATTTCCAAAATATTTTCTTTAAGTACGGACTCCCCTTTGTGATTCTGGACAGTCTACCAGCTTGTTGTGTTATAGAAATTCTTGTACTGCCAGCTAGCTGAGATACCCTATTTTTCTATGAAATGATCTAAGTAGTAAGTCTGCAAAACAATTTTAGTCCAGTACAAATATCCAGCTTGCTTACTATGTATGATCATCAAAATTATAGAGTTTGAATTATGTTTAGTTAATTGATATGAAAAAATAAAAATCAACTGTTATTGAGTGTAACTTGAGTTGAGTTTAATCTTGGCTGAAACGTAGAATCAAGATCCAATAGAGAAACATGTTACATTAAGTTTAATTGGTCTAAAATTTAGTAGATTTTGATTGATGTTAAAACAATTCACAATTTTGTGACTAGTTAACTAATATATGGTAGATTCGGGTATCCTTTATTTTAATAAAGTATGTTCAAAAACCATTCATAGCTAAAAGATGTAAAAACATATGTAATATATTGTTATGTGGATTTATAGAAAATAATATTTACGATTAGTAGAAATTTTTTAAATTAAAAACCATGTAATATACGAAGTTAGTAAATCAAGATGTTATTATATTTAAATTTAATTTAATCGCTATTAGTAAATTAAAATAAGTATTGTAAATAATAAAAAAAATTGTACATGATCAGTTGATTCAAAGGTTAGAAGTAAATTATGATTACCTCTAAAATAATTTTAATTTTTTGATTGCTAATTTATTCACCAACCAATAATAATACTCTTCTAGCGTATATTTGATAATTAAAGTAAATAAAAATGTATGTAGCATTCGTTTACGTGAATTTACTAATTTTTTATTAAAAAATTGTGAATAAATATATTTTTGAGTCTTTAAAAAAATCGAGTTTTTGAAGATATTGATTTTATCCAAGTTATTTAAAGTTTGATTCAAATCCGATTTTGTAGTGTTGGCTTATATGCATTTATTAATTAATTTTATTAACAAATTATGAATAAATATAGTTTTGAACTTTTAAAAAAAATCAAATTTTTGAAGGTATGGATTTTATCCAAGTTATTTAAAATCTAATTTCAAACTCGATTTTTTCAGTATGGTTGTTTATCAGCTTTTGTTAATGCACTCTCTTTATGCCCAGAGCACTTACGTATCAACTAAAGGAGATATCGATTTGAAAAGAAAGAGGGGAAGACCTAAACTGTGCTTTTACGGTACAGTTGTCATTGATTCATTTGGCATGGTTCTGCAAAGTAGTGGTTGTAAATTTTTCAAAAAATATGGAGGTCTGGGTTATCCTTTCAGCGATGAAAGGATAGAATTTCTAGCTTTCTTTTGCTACTAATTGTTGGTTGTTCTTGTAATTGTAATTTTTTAATTGCGTATGATTTTAATTTGTGTCTAATTTTTGTTTTTCTTGTGAAGATTAAAGGGATTTCAATGTTAACAACAATTACATGCTTATATGCAGAACTTGATGAGGAATTCCGAGACAAACTTAGCTTACTAGTTTGTCTGTTACTAATTTTGTCTAAGTGGACTGTGCACATGTGCTATAAGTGCACTGACTCACTTCTTTAGTTGTTAAGTTTTTCATTCAATATCAAGAATATCTCTCTGAGAAAAACACCTTCAAATCATTGCATATATATATATATATATATATATATATATATAGAGTCCTACTCTACTACAAACTAAAATTAACTACAAACTACAAACTAAACACTAATTCAATATTTCATGCTAATCTAATGATCAAACTAGGGGTACCCCAATACAAAAAGTGTTTAAAATAATTGGCTCCATTCAGCAAAAAAATAAAAAAAATAAAAAAAATAAAAAAATTTCACTGTTTACGTGATGACGTGGCAGTGGATTTCACTGGTTAACGGTGCTTCGCACCTTCTTGTACGGCGCTTCGCGCCTTTATCATTCTAAAGTTGTAAGGAATGGCAATCAATGGTAAAGGCAATAGACGATTGACGGGTGTGTCGAGGGCCTGCGGCCCTCATGACTACCTAACTCATCCGTTTACTGTCTTAAATGCTTCGCATTTCCACGGCAAGTTCTTTTTTTTTTTTTTTTTTTTTTGGTGGATAGAGCCAATTATTTTAAACATTTTTTGTGAAGGTACCCTTGGCGGGAACCTTAAAATAAATGAAATATAATTAATCTAGTGTTAGTTTGTAGTTTGTATTTAAGGATTTGTTTGTATTTGAGCAAAAGCCTATATATATATATAGGCTTTTCCTCAAATACAAACCATTCTTAAAATGAGAATTACAAACCAACACAAAATATATTATATTTCATCTATTCTAAAAATCTCGCCAGGAACACCTTCACAAAAAATATCATAAATTAACTCACCTTGCATTCCTAGCAATGAACATTATGCTTAAATTAAAGTTTGGTGTCAAAATGATCGTTCTAAGTCAATTAAAGGTTCTACCTGCCAACACAAGAAACACATAATATGAAGCCTATTCATATCAAATTACCAACCAATAATAATACTCTTCTAGCGTATATTTGATAATTAAGTAAATAAAAATGTATGTAGCATTCGTTTATGTGAATTTACTAATTTTTTATTAAAAAATTGTGAGTAAATATATTTTTGAGTCTTTAAAAAAATCGAGTTTTCGAAGATATGGATTTTATCCAAGTTATTTAAAGTTTGATTCAAATCCGATTTTGTAGTGTTGGCTTATATGCATTTATTAATTAATTTTATTAACAAATTATGAATAAATATAGTTTTGAACTTTTAAAAAAAATTAAATTTTTGAAGGTATGGATTTTATCCAATTTATTTAAAATCTGATTTCAAATTCGATTTTTTCAGTATGATTGTTCTAATTAATGAAATAAACTAATAATATTATAATCACAAATAACTTACTGATTACCTTTTCCAGCTAAAAAGTATATATTTTCTAACTAAAATATCTCATTTTCTCCGAAACAATAACTAACCAATTACCTATTTCAGCTATTACCTTTTTTTAACTTTTTTAACTAAAATATCTTTTTCCCAAAAATATGATCGTTCTAATTAATCTGATCTTATAGTGTTGGCTTATATGCATTTATTAATTAATTTTATTAACAAATTTTTAATAAATATTTTTTTGAACTTTTAAAAAAATAAAAATTTTGAAGGTACGGATTTTATCCAAATTATTTCAAATCCGATTTTTTTCCCGATTTGTAGTTGAGTTATATTATAAAAATCGATTACAATTGTACAATATATATTATGAAAATCAATTTATAATCTATGATAATATGATTATGATTGACTTTATATTAAAAGAATGGTTGATTAATGAATGATTAATTATAAAATTTAATTTGAAATATATAATAGTATATCGTGATTGATTTCAAATTAAAATTGTGATTTTCTAGTAATTATTTTTTGATTTTAAAAATATGTAGTTATGGATATGTTTAACAAAACCATTATTATATTTAATTTAGAAGTGTTAACTAACCATGGTTAAAGAGGTAGGTTGATATTGTAAATAAGGAAAACGTTTAATATAAGTCTAAAATTTAGGAATTAGCTCTGATTGATTCTAAAATAATTCCTAATTTTTAATTGGCTAACTGTACATTGATAGAGTCATGTATTATAATAAAGGATGTCTGATCCATTTTACTGGAATTTTTGCGTACACGTATTTATAAACTTAAAATCATGCAATTTAATTATAATTATATTCACCGGGATTCTTGTATATATATATAAAAGATTGAATTTATGTTGTTCAATTAAAATTAATTGATTTTATCATGTATAATATTAATGGTGTGATATTTTTACTTTGAATGATATTGTTGAAAATTATTTTTGTTAGTCATTGATTATTTACTTATTATTGAGTGAGGATAATTTAGAAATTAAATTAATGAATATCTAATAATATTAATATTAATAATTACTAGAATGTTTAGGAATCTATACTATTATATAAAAACCGAAACATTAAAAATTTGGTCGGTCGGTACGGTACCTATTGATTTTACTTATTTACCCTTACTTGCTTCCTCAATTATAGATAAAATACATCCTACTAACTAATCAATTTCTTTTTGCAGGTTAAACATATTATCTTTGTATTTTTCAATAACTAAAATAATTTCCTTTTTTAGGTAAAATACAATATCTTTTATATTTTATCTAACCAAAATTTCTCCTTTATTAATCAATTTTCTAATCAATTACCTTTTTCACCCAAAATACATTACCTATTCTCTTTTCACTAACTAAATTTTTTTTTTCCAATTATATCATGAACGGTTACCTTTTTTGGCCAAAACAGGTTACTTTTTTCTTTTCTCTTACTAAAACCTCTCTTTTCCCAATTACATCACCGGCATTTCTTTTTAATAAAAATAAAATTATAATATTATAATACTAATAAATAACATATTACCTTTCCAGCTAAAACATATCATCTTTTCTAATTATATTCCCATTTTTTGTAGAAATATAACGGACAACATTAATTTCTCATTTTCTAAAAACACTATGAGCAATTTTATTTAGTAAAATAACATAATTAAATTATAATTATTATAAACTAATCAATTACCTTTTTCACATAAATCATGTTACCTTTTTAATTTTCACGTTACCTTTCTATTTTCTCTAACTAAAATATGTCCTTTTCCAATAATATTACGGACGATTCAATTTAATACAATAAACTAATAATATTATAATATTAATAATTAATGGATGACATTTTTCAACTAAAATGTATCATTTTTTTATGTTTTCTAACTAAAATCCCTCTTTAATAGAAATATCACGTACAATATTAATTTCTCCTTTTCAAAAAATATTACGAGCAATTGCATTTAGTAAAATAACTTAATTAAATAATAATTAATATAAACTAATCAATTACTTTTTTCACCTAGAACATGTCACCTTTTTAAATTTTCTCTAACTAAATTCTTTCCTTTTCCAATCATATCATGGACATTCTATTTAATACAATAAAATAATAATTTTATAATTACTAACAATTAACCTATTACCTTTTTCAACTAAAACCTATTAACTTTTCTAACTAAAATCCCTTATTTTCTAAAAATATAACAAATAAAATTTATATATTTATTATCAAAACATCTCATATAAAAATTTAAGCCTCCAAAAATCATGTTTTAAAACAATTAATGTAAATTAATGAAAAAAATTCATATAATATTAAAAAAAAATTCGTACATCGCACACGTTTTAAACTAGTAAGAGTAATTGCTGAGTTTTTTTTTTTGAAATAAAGTAGCAATTCAAAACAAGTCACTAGAGATTACATCGATAAGAAAGAGTGGCACAGAGAACCACTCCTTGAAATCAGACAAAGAACTAGCCTCTCTTGCTAAACAATGAGCTGCTAAATTCGCTGATCTCCTTACAAAATAAACCAAAGAGGACCTCAAGTCCTTTACAAGAGAATTACAATCATTGATGATTGATCCGAAATATGAAGAATCATTCCGGTTGTTGCGAAAAGCTTGAACCACACTTAGAGCATTAAGTTCAATGAAGACTCTTTGAGCCTGCAGCTTTTTTAACCAAGACAAGGCCTCTCTGAAGGCCATTGCTTCCGCCATTCTGGGATCAGAAACTCCTGCGAAAGAACCTTCGTACGCTGCTTTGAAGTAACCTGTTTCATCCTGAATAATACATCCAAAGGAGCTACTACTGCCATTGATATTAACTGCAGCATCCACATTACAAGTTACCCATCCAGGACTGGCCTTTTGCCAAACAGCCACACCCTCACGAGAATTAGTATAGATCTGCTTCTGAACCTTTCCTTGGGCCTGCTGCCATTGAAACAGCACCGTACTTGCTCCATTTACTGTAATAGCTTGTGTGTGAAAATTTTGGTTCCAAACCATTAAGTTCCTGTGAGACCAAATATTCCATGACTAATTGCTGAGTTATATCAAATATATGGCATGACAATCATACCCAATTTCCTAGTTTTTCGATGAAACATGTTTTAATGAAAATTAAATATTATTTTTGAGCTTCCAAATATGTTTAGCCGCCAAAATAATCAAAAATCATAGATAAATGAGAGAATAATATGATGAAACTTGTTTAATTTACTTTTTGTTTTCTTATACTATGTAATTTTATGCGTTTCTATTATTATATTTTTAATTTTGTTTTAATGCACATTCCGTGTTTTTTTTTTTGGCGTCGTATGCTAAATACTTTATTAGTGATTTATGTTCAAAAATTGTTGCATGTGTTCTCTTAACTCTTTGTGTTCTTTAATTTAACCATGTTCTTATGTTATATAATTTTATTTTATGTGTGCTTTTAGTTTATTTTTCTTCTTGAGAATTGTTTTTTTAAGTTTTGTAATTCTTTTTATGTGTGTTATATAGTTTTTTTGTTCTATGTTTACTTTGTTTTATACAAATTTATTATGTGTTTATTAATAATTTCTTTTGTTTTTTGTAAAGATTTTGTGTTCTTTTATTTACTTCATGTGCTTCATAAATTACTTCAAAAATTTATTTCATAAGTATTTTATATATTTACTTATTATTGAGTGAGGATAATTTAGAAATTAAATTAATGAATATCTAATGAAATTAATATTAATAATTACTAGAATGTTTAGGAATCTATACTATTATATAAAAACCGAAACATTAAAAGTTTGGTCGGTCGGTACGGTACCTATTGATTTTACTTATTTACCCTTACTGGCTTCCTCAATTATAGATAAAATACATCCTACTAACTAATCAATTTCTTTTTGCAGGTTAAACATATTATCTTTGTATTTTTCAATAACTAAAATAATTTCCTTTTTTAGGTAAAATACAATATCTTTTATATTTTATCTAACCAAAATTTCTCTTTTATTAATCAATTTTCTAATCAATTACCTTTTTCACCCAAAATACATTACCTATTCTCTATTCACTAACTAATTTTTTTTTTTTCCAATTATATCATGAACGGTTACCTTTTTCGGCCAAAACAGGTTACTTTTTTTCTTTTCTCTTACTAAAACCTCTCTTTTTCCAATTACATCACCGGCATTTCTTTTTAATAAAAATAACATTATAACATTATAATACTAATAAATAACCAATTACCTTTCCAGCTAAAACGTATCATCTTTTCTAATTATATTCCCATTTTTTGTAGAAATATAACGGACAACATTAATTTCTCATTTTCTAAAAACACTATGAGCAATTTTATTTAGTAAAATAACATAATTAAATTATAATTACTATAAACTAATCAATTACATTTTTCACATAAATCATGTCACCTTTTTAATTTTCACGTTACCTTTCTATTTTCTCTAACTAAAATATGTCTTTTTCCAATTATATTACGGACGGTTCAATTTAATACAATAAAATAATAATATTATAATATTAATAATTAATGGATGACCTTTTTCAACTAAAATGTATCATGTTTTTTATGTTTTCTAACTAAAATCCCTCTTTAATAGAAATATCACGTACAATATTAATTTCTACTTTTCAAAAAACATTACGAGCAATTGCATTTAGTAAAATAACTTAATTAAATAATAATTAATATAAACTAATCAATTACCTTTTTCACCTAGAACATGTTACCTTTTTTAATTTTCTCTAACTAAATTCTTTCCTTTTCCAATCATATCATGGACATTCTATTTAATACAATAAAATAATAATTTTATAATTACTAACAATTAACCTATTACCTTTTTCAACTAAAACCTATTAACTTTTCTAACTAAAATCCCTTATTTTCTAAAAATATAACAAATAAAATTTATATATTTATTATCAAAACATCTCATATAAAAATTTAAGGCTCCAAAAATCATGTTTTAAAACAATTAATGTAAATTAATGAAAAAAATTCATATAATATTAAAAAAAAATCCGTGCATCACACACGTTTTAAACTAGTAAGAGTAATTGCTGAGTTATATCAAATATATGGCATGACAATCATACCCAATTTCCTACTGTTTCGATGAAACATGTTTTAATGAAAATTAAATATTATTTTTGAGCTTCCAAATATGTTTAGCCGCCAAAATAATCAAAAATCATAGATAAATGAGAGAATAATATGATGAAACTTGTTTAATTTACTTTTTGTTTTCTTATACTATGTAATTTTATGCGTTTCTATTATTATTTTTTAGTTTTGTTTTAATGCACATTCCGTGTTTTTTTTTGGCGTCGTATGCTGAATACTTTATTAGTGATTTATGTTCAAAAATTGTTGCATGTGTTCTCTTAACTCTTTGTGTTCTTTAATTTAACCATGTTCTTATGTTATATAATTTTATTTTATGTGTGCTTTTAGTTTATTTTTCTTCTTGAGAATTGTTTTTTTAAGTTTTGTAATTCTTTTTATGTGTGTTATATAGTTTTTTTGTTCTATGTTTACTTTGTTTTATACAAATTTGTTATGTGTTTATTAATAATTTCTTTTGTTTTTTGTAAAGATTTTGTGTTCTTTTATTTACTTCATGTGCTTCATAAATTACTTCAAAAATTTATTTCATAAGTATTTTATATATTTCCATTTTATTCTTGTTAACTAAAATAGAATATTTTGTGTTATGCTCGAAAATTAATATGGACTCTAAACAGATCCATTACAAGAATTGATGATAATATTGAATTAACAGATCCGGAAATATTGTACAGTTCTCATACCGATATATTAATCGGGACCATGTACCGCTATGATGAGAAGTTCTCTCATTTTATCAATACGAGGAGTCCTCTCAACTTATGAGGAGGACTAAGGGGTTAATAGGCATTTTCATCACTAAATTGACGGATAACTTTCAAGTGTCCTACCGAGTCGAAAAATCTCTCAAACGAATCATGAAATTAATTAAATATTACCATTAGATGATTGAACTAATTAAAGTTTTCATGACCGTTAAGTCGTATTGATTTTTAACGGAGGAACATTAGTCAACGCCACATAGGATGCCACGTAATAGGCACTTTCATCACTGAAGTGACGCATAACTTTCAAGTGACCTACCGAGCGGAAAAAGCTCTCAAATGAATCAAGAAATTAATTAAAGATTACAATTAAATTATTGAACTCAAACGACCCACATTCCTCAACCTCATTAGCGATGGGCACCAACAATTCATGCCGACAAACTGGGCAAGAATTATGAAGCCTTAACCAAGGGATTATACAATCATCTTGTATTCTCTTTTAAGTTGATGTGATTCCGCATTGAACGACTGCGATTTCTAGTTTGAAGGCCAGGATTTTGATTATTTCTAGAAGGTAATACCAGTGAGTCGGGATTCTAGAGAGGGGTCGAATTCTTGTGACAGTGATTTTGTCCATGAATTGGCCAAAACAGAGGGACAAATGATCTCAAGTGGGTTTTCGGAGGCGATTCTGACTATTCTTTGACATTGGTAACACATGTATAGCTGAAAGATCATGAGGTGGGCTCTGTTGGGCCACGCAATGCCCATTAACCTCACATTAGTATGATATTGTCCGCTTTGTGCCGTGGCCAAGCTCGCACGGATTTGTTTTTGGGCTCATCCCAAAAGGCCTCATACTAATGGAGTTGTTTTGGCTGCTTATATTCAAGATAATTCTTCTTTATCTTATCGATGTGGGACTTGGGTTGACACCCACTCTACAATCTCTTCTCAATCCAAGAACCACCAATCTTGTGACCCTTATACCGCCGCTATTCATCAGTGGCTCCTCATTTTACGGGACACGCCGCCCGACCACCTCAATGTCAGGAAGACTTTCGACACAAGTCGTCCAAGATCTCCAACCGCGATTCTGGTGAGCCTCCCACACCACATAACTTGCAGCCCGCAACCCCAAGAACAACTTTTTAACCATCGGCTCTGATACCACTTGTTGGGTCGCGCAACACCCATTAACTCAACATTAGTATGTTATTGTCCGCTTTGGGCCATGGCTAAGCCTGCACGGAATTTGTTTTCGGGCTCTTCCCAAAAGGCCTCATACTAATGGAGTTGTTTTGTCTGCTTATATTCAAGATAATTCTTCTTTATCTTATCGATGTGGGACTTGGGTTTACACCCACTCTACAATCTCCCCTTAATCCAAGAACCACCAATCTTGTGACCCTTATACCGCCGCTATTCATCCGTGGCTCCTCATCTTGCGGGACACGCCGCTCGACCACCTCAGTGTCAAGAAGACTTTTGACACAAGTCATCCAAGATCTCCAATCATAGTTCTGGAGAGCCTCCCACACCACACAACTCTTGTAGCCCGCAACCCCAGGAACAACTTCTTAACCATCGGCTCTAATACGACTTGTTGGGCCACGTAATACCCATTAACTCCACATTAGTATGATATTGTTCACTTTGGGCTGTGGCTAAGCCCGTACGGATTTGTTTTTGGGCTACTCCCAAAAGGCCTCATACTAATGGAGTTGTTTTGGCTGCTTATATTCAAGATAATTCTTCTTTATCTTATCGATGAGGGACTTGGGTTGACACCCACTCTACAGGCTCTTACATCATGGATGGAGTGGGAGGATTTGTTAGAGAATGAAAAAGATAATGTATAGGCCAGAGGTGGTAATAAATGAAAGTTATATACTACTTTATGATTCGTTTGAGAGCTTTTTTCACTCGGTAGTTCACTTGAAAGTTATGCATCACTTCAGTGATGAAAGTGCCTATTAACCCTGATTGTTTTTTTGTAGTGCAGCCAGGTCAGCAGCCATGTCATGGTTCCGTTATATTTTTAACTGGTCTAACAGAGGAAACCTAAATGAAAGTTATATATTACTTCATGATTCGTTTGAGAGTTTTTTTTTGACTCGGTAGGCCACTTGAAAGTTATCCGTCACTTCAATGATTAACATAGTCCTCTCAACTTATGAGGAGGAGTCTCAACATAAAGGAAAACCTCTCAACTTATGAGGAGTCCTCTCATGCCAATGAAAAAGGAAAATGGATCTCATGCTTGGGGTCTTATCTATATATTTACATATCTCCACATAGCATCCCATGACATCAAGGAAAGAAGGCGGATGGCCAGGCTTCTAGGGGTCTCATGTTAGGCCTCCAGGGTTCTCATGCTAGGCCTTTAAAAATCTCATGCCAGACCATCGGGGATCACATTCTTTTCTTCTCTTCTCTCTTATTAACCTTCGTTTTGAATTGAGAAGAACAACCCTTTAAGGAGGGGAGGTACTACTACGTGACTATCTGTCTGTGTGATAGAAGTCTAAGTGGAATACCATGACTTGTTTATTTGCTTGTCAAGTACTAAAGGCTGGCCCCCTTCTGTACTAACTATGCAATATAACAAATGTTCATTGATAATAGTGATCTCTCAATAAATCTTTCCACTTCTCTATATTGATCGAGATTGCGAAGATTAAAGCGATCAGGAAATGCAGAATGCGAGTGGGGTTACCTCCGAATTCGCAGCGTGTTAGTGATACCAAAGTCACTACAGATATCAATAAGGGTAAGAGTATACGATTAGATAAGAGCATAACCCGGATAGTGTGCTTGTACGAAAAAGTAGCAAAAATTGATGAAAAAGGACGAAGGGTGTATTGTAGCACTAGTGAGATGTGCTATAAAGAGGATTGGAATGATTAAGGATCAACCGGGAACTGTAAATCAAAATAAAAAACGAGTATCCAATTGTCTTCTACCTGATTTCGGGACGGAATCTTTTTAAGGAGGGGAGACTTTAAGAACCCAGATTTTGGTAGGAATTAAAACTTTTATTATGTAATGAAATATAAGTGTAACAGTGGGTTTCAGAGAATGAATATTTAATGAATGTGGATTCAAATGTTTATATGACATGAACAATGCAATTGGTTGACAACTTAGATAAGAATAATCTATCTCCTGGAAAGTGAGATAGGTTAAATTCCAAAGAGGAAGGTTATTCTCATGTCATCCAAATCGATATCTGTTATGAGTCCAGTGGTTCCGTAAAAGGGTTAGGGAACGCTCGGGAAAGCGCGAAGATATTTTTCTAATTATAAGAATTAAAGAGGAAATAAGCAATGAATAGTGTTTTTGGTGGAAATTGGAATATTATCAGACGACGCTATATAGGAGTATTCGGAACGGATTTCTGAGTTCGTATTAATGATCGATAGACAATATAAGTGTATGTAAACGATATCAGATTCAGAAAATAGCACTTTTATTTTCTCCGAGATTTCCCTAGATATTGAATGATTTAAGGATTTAATATAAAGATTTAAGGGATTTAAATTCAAGAATTATAAAGGAGGATTGAGAATGGTAGTATAAATATTAAGACGGTTTCCGGTAAAACCCTAACTAGAAATGCTTGAGATATTCCTCCGAACGATCAATGAAAATGAGCAATAACCGGACAAAGAAACAAGCAGAGGATCAAGGTGCATGCATGTGCAAGTAGATAAGAGCAAGTAACCAAGCTAGTTATAAAGGAACTAGGACAATTAGAGATCAAACTAAGTACTTAGCCTAAAAACACCTCATCTCACCACAAAACACTAACACATGTCCAAGATGATGCATTAGGTGATGCAATCACTTTATTAAAGCTACTTTAGCTAGATATTATCCAAATAACATCACAATAATGCAAGATGAGCCAAGAACCAAGCAAAACGACTCCATCTTTCTCCCTTTGAGCATTCGGCTTTTTGCCTAAATTCAAGATCAAAATCCCACTTCCAACCATTGTTTGATCTCCAAAATTTTATGGTGAGTACTACATTTCATATAATAGCTATCTTAGAAATATTATCTTCAAACTCCACTTTTTCCATTTTCAAATAAATCATCAAAGTGGTGGATGAATAGTAACTTTCATGAACTAACTTTGATTTCTTGTTTTCTTTGGATGATCTAAGCTATAATAAGGCCATACAAGGACTATACAAGGTTTATTATGGCTTGTACACTCTCCAAGGAAGGTATAATTCTTAAGAACCTAGATTTTATTTTGAGATTATGGATGTTCTTGGTGGTTTTTAGCTTAGTTATGGTTATAGTGTTATTATAAGCATGTTAGCATGATCTTATAGTTGATATAGCTGTATGATGATTATGATGATGAAGTGAGATGTTCTTGGAATTTTTAAGATGAGAATCATGTGTATTAGATGTATGGTATGCCCGGTGTGACTTGGTTGTGATGTAACAATTTGGAAATGTTCGATTTATAGCCGTCGTAAAGATGAAATTTCGTTAAACCCTCGAAATTCGTGCATAACAGTTAGGATAATTTTCTGACCTTGATGATTATATGACATACTCTTGTAGATCTCGAGTCATAGATCGTTTTGGCATGAGAATCAAAGCAAACGGACTTAAAGTTTAGGAATTATGGTAAAAATCGTAAAAGTGGTTCAAAACCGTAAATGCAAGTTCGTAACTGAAATTGAACCCCCTTAATATTACTAATTCAGTGGCGAATCTTGATAATTAAATATTAGAGATCATAAGGAAAGTGTGAGAGAAACCTCATGTCGAACGGATAGTTTTTCAATTTTATAAAAATTTTCGAATCAAGGTTAAGTACCAATGAACCCCTAAAAAGGACAAGTAGTTATAACTTTGGAAAATCAATTAGATAACGGTCAATAAATCTCAAGGTATAATCTTTATTAGTAAACGCCCGACCTTAGCACTTTTGTGGCATAAGTACTTACTAAGTGTAAGTGTAATGACAGCCTTAATAATGAACAAATGTCGGGTCATAACGGTGATAAAAAGAGTTACACTAGAGGGTGTATAACGAGTTAACTTGAAAACGTGTTTTAGCCTAAGTAAAGTACTCCCTTCGTCCCCATGGTTTCTATACGTTTGGTTTGGACACGGAGACCAAGAAAATGTATAAAAAATGAGTAAAGTTAAATGAAAAGTGGGTAAAGTGGTGGGACCTATCAATATTTAATAATAGATTTGAGATAGTGGAGGAAAGTAGTGGGTGTAATATTGTTTTATATTATAGATTTGAGATAGTGGAAGAAAGTTAGTGGGTGTAATAGTGTTTTTTATTATTAAAACTTTACTATTTTTGGAATGTATAGAAATGATGGGACACCCCAAAATAGTAAGTGTATAGAAATGAATGGGACAGAGGGAGTATATACTTAACCTTTCAAAGCATTAAGTGACTAATCTCGGATATTTGATTATTTATAGATCCCCGGACTGACCCAGGGCACACTATCCCTACCAGATTACCAGGCAAGTTTCCAATACTTTGGAACTGTTGTTGTGATAATATATATAATTGAATGTTGTTATACATATGCTATAGCATGCATGCCTACTTTCAAATTAATATTGTGATACTTGTTCCCTGATTGATGTTGGCTTATAAGTTAGATACGAGGTATACTAGTTATAAGCCAGATATTGCTAAGACCCTTAGTGAAGGGCATATGATCTTCGTTCATTAAATATAGACCGGGAGTCGGTATTTTGTAATATAGAGATAGTCGTGGAAACCCGGAGGAATTCCAGTGGCAGAATAATTGAGGAATGTTATTTATGAACATTATTTATATTTCCATAAGTATTAATTACTTGGATATTATTCGAGGAATGTTATTTGAATATTCATTCGAGATTATTTATTTAATGAATATTATTTTGAATATTCATTTGAGGTTATTGATTTAGATGAATATTATTTTGGAATATTCATTTGAGTTTATTTATTTAATGAATATTATTATGGAATATTCATTTAATGTCTTATTTTCTTGTGAACATTATTTTGAATAATTATTCGAGGAATTATCTAATTAATAAATATTTTTATACATACTTATTGAAGGGTTATTTTGAGCAATATATTATATTAAGAATATTCTTTAAATATCTATGATTTAATAAATATTCTTGGAATATTTAATTAATTCTTTTAACTTGTTTCCAGAATGATTCATTTTATTCAAATATTATTTTCGACCTTCAGATATTATGTAAATTATTTCAGAGTCGTATTATTACTATTATTTTTATCAAGGAAGGTTCTCACAAATTCTATTCTTCATTCAAATCTATCTTCCAAATTATAAGGGAACCTAGCTTGAAAATTGTTATTTATTTTATTTGACTTCCCGGTCATAAATATTTTGAAGTTATTCTTTCACTCGCAACTGAATTGCTATTCATCGATTGAATCTTTTGTTACTTCCTCATCATTCGAGGGGTAAAATGATCGGAACAAGTCTGTATCCATTAAGAAGCAACTGCTTGGGAAATATTGGTGAGTTTTCCTTTCCAACTAGATACGACTACTTTGTGGAGTCTTATCAACAAGTATTATACTTGGGGAGAGGGGGACGAACTTTATGTTTCAGAGTCATGGATGTTATTCGAACTAGGAACCGTGTAAGTGGCTGAGTGGCGCCGGTCCAGCAATGGCCCAACCGTTGGCCGGGGGGTTCCAGAGGGCGGTAGACAAGTAAATCCGTCGGTGCTTCCTTCTACATGTAGAGAACAAAGATGGAAAGCATAACATGCGACTGATCATCGTAAATGTTATGGCTTCTGGCGCGTCAATGCTCCAGTATTATTTCATCTTTCAAAGTTAGAAATTTTCTGCAACATTATCAGTGTTAGCAGGGTTGAAAAGTGTTCAAGACTGGGATTGCATATTTTTCCTGGAATTTCCTTTTTATGAGATGTGATGATATCTAGCTCATATTTTTGTGTAGCAGATATTTCTACGAAAGATATATTTTGAGTTACCTTGTAACTTCATCGTTTATATTATACTGGCACAATGTTCGTTAATGCATGGCATATGGTTTCAAAAATACTTTTGAACTGTTATATATATTATTGTTCAGTATACATTATTGTTGGTGGGCTATTGCTCACCCTTGCTTTATTTATTATATCACAACAACAGCTAGATCTGATGGCCCGTACAAGGCACACTCAACGCAATCAGATGACAGCCGTCAGAGGGTTACTTGCTGATATCATAGCTAACATTGCTGAGAAGGAAGCTATTGGTAGGCTAATTGTTAGCTCTTGAGTATCCGATGTAATGACAAGTATGACTTATACAAATGGATGGCAAAGTGTATGTAAGTTAAATTGTAATTCTTTTGGGTTGTAATAACTCACACTCGTGATTAATAATATGTGATAGTTACTCTGATTTCATCTCTGGGACTATAACTGGTGTGTTTTATGTTGTTGTTTTGGATCAAAAGGTTGTAATTTAATTTATATTGGTTTTGTGGATGGAAATTGAGTCCGTAACGACCGGATCCCCGACCCCGGATCTGGGACTATTACAGAAATGGTATCAGAACGAGAGTTATATGTCCTAGAGATGAGGCGACGTTATAACAATAAATTCACTAAGATACTAAGAACTCTTGCCAAGTTCACCTAAAACCCTTATGGGAACTCTTAAGTATCATAACAGTAACTTAGCTCAATATCGTATCGATGAGCAAGGCAACAGACCTTGAGGCTTACGAGCAGCAGCACGGTGATGCTTTATTATATGTTGACGATCGGATTGTGGATTCGATAGAGTACCCTACTGAGGACCCGGAGGAGGTTCCAGTGGAGGAGGAAAATCCTGTTAAGGATAAGGAGCTTACCCTTGAGAAAATGAGGGCAGCAGCCAGAACAACTGTCAGGGCTAAGATTATAGTGCTCAGAGAAGTGAGCGTAAAGAACTGAGATATTGTTAAGAGAACTAAGGATGCATATTGGATTCATAGCCGGACTACCGGATGTAGTACCAGCAGTAAGACGGATTAGAAGGATTACTTGAGATTTATATGGGGATAGATAAGAATCCTTAGAGACTTTCAGATTAATGAGAAAAGAATTAGAATGATGCATGATTATCAAAGACATCGATATAGGACGGGGAGTAGAGTCTCCAGGAACAGTTGAGATAGAGGCAGCAAGTGCCATATCATTTGATAAATTGATTAGTGTGAATATTGTCAATGGTAATTCGCCATGAGAAGGCAGGTTTCATAGGTTACAAATTATAAAGTCAAATTAAGATTGATGAGGTGGTTTTATTCAGGGAAATGTTCATTTTATGGATGGATCAGCTTAGAAAGTAAAGACATTGAGAAATGACGACATGATTAGATAAAGTTATATAAGGAAGTAGTAAGCGAGACGATGATCTCAGAACCTCCAAGAAGAAAGGACTAGTGAGTCAATGATAAACTCGTAATAAGACTACTGTCAGGGTCTAAGCATAGGTTTATTTCAACTCAGTAAAATGAGGAACCGGAAACATTAGATGCATGTGGTTCAGAGGAATATTAAATTCTTTCTTTTCCTCGAATGGATTATAGTAGTTACATTAAGTTTGCTCCAACGCTGAATCATAAATGGATCAAGTAATACGATCAGTGGTTAAGAGGTAATGGAGAATGTTTTAAGATGAAACCTGAAAGAGCAAGTGTATGCCAAGTTCTCGAAGTAGGAATTCTGATAAAATGAAGTTCAGTTATTAGGACATGCGATCAATAGTGAGTATTGTTGATTGCCCCCGCCAAGTTATAGGCAGTTTCAACTGAGAAAGGCCAACCACACCGACTAAGGTGAGAAATTTCATAAGATTCACCAGGTCTTACCAAAGGTTTGTTCAGGACTTTACAAAGATTGCAGTCCCGTAACCCGACTTATTTGTAAGACTAAGAAGTTTGAGTGAACAGGAAAATGTGAGAAAATCTTCCTGGAGCTAGGGATGGGAATCGGGTCGGATCGGCTCGGGTTTGGCAAAATCCAAATCCAAACCCGATATTTTGGATAAAACCCGAACCCAAAAAATACCCAAAAACTAAAACCCGAACCCGATCCAATGGATTTCGGGTATACCCGAAACCCGAAAATTTTTGGATTTGGATAATACCCGAAACCCGGAATCCAAAAACCTGAAATTTTCAATCAAGTTTTATAGAATACACACTTTAATATTTTATACATTATAAAATGTATTATTTATATTATATAAATAAATTATATTCTTTGCATTAATTTTAATATTTTAATATTTAATTTTGTTATAAAATTTTACATATAATCAATTATTAAATGAATTTAAATCATTAAAATAACCAGATAGATTTGATATGAAATACATCTTAAACACTTAGAGTCTAAAATTGTTTTAATATACGATGCACCAATGACTTTTATATAAAATGTATTACATTATGAAATATATTATAGTCTAATATATATATATATATATATATATATAGTTATATATTCGGGTATTTTTTTAGGTTTCGGGTTCGGATCGGGTTTGGATCGGTTTTCGGGTTTCGGATCGGGTTTCATAGTATCCAAATCCAAATCCAAAAATTTTTGGGTCTGAAAATCAAATCCAAATCCAAATCCAAAAAATCGGGTTCGGGTTATCCAAAATTTCGGGTTTCGAATCGGGTATCCGTCGGATCGGATTTTTTTCCCATCCCTACCTGGAGCTAAAAAGGAAAATTGGAGGCGACCCAGCGTTGCCATTGCCTAATGGAAGAAGGAAGACTTTGTGATATATTATGATGCACCTCATATAGGTTTAGGTGGTGTGCTTATGTAGCACGATAGAGTAATTGCGGATGCATTCGAACAGCACGGTTCACCAGATCCGGATGGCCTTGATAGTGCCAATGTTGTAGAACGACTAACTCCGACGGTAGTGGTCCTTCTGAGACTAATGGTTAGGTAGACTGACATTTGATAGTATCGATTATTAGGACGTACTTGTATCGGGAAGATGTGGCATGTTTCAGTTCGAAACTTTCGATTTCCCTTCTATGGGATGTATATATTTGGCTCCCGACTTTATGTCAATCATTTTGTTATTATAATTGCTTATGATTCTACCTACTTTGATGTTCATAGAATTGTTCTTTAGGTTTCAAAATTGATCTTCTTAGTATCACCAGTGGGTGGATAGATTAACCAAAGTTTCCTGATTCTGGAAAGAAATTCAACAACTTTTGGCAAACCTTGTCTTTTTGATTATCAGAGAACGTCACTGAAGAGAATAGAAACTGGAGCGAACCCTGTGGATTAGGAAAGTTAGCCGCTATACGGGTTGGTGGACAGGCCCTGATTATTACAATTGATTGAAGAGACAAAATGATGAAGTTGAGATTGGACGGTAAAAGGGAAATGTATTTAAGGACCGAAACGGACTGAGAAATTCCGGGATTGACTTAAATGAAAAGGCTATTATGCCAAGAGTGTTAAGCTTATGTAGCACGTGGGATTGATAAGAGAATTTGAATAGATAAAAATAAAGGAAAGGTGCCCGGAGACGGTACCGAGAAGTCGATGGAGATTTATATGGAGTAAAATTTTGGAAAGATCAGAAGGTATCAAGGAAAAAGGGATGAACGAAGAGTGGTAGTGCTCAAGTTGAGTGACTATGCTACCCTGGTACCCAAGGTTTGATGTGAAAGGGAAGCAGTGAATAAATGCAAAAGAGAAGAAGTTTAAGAATACGCGGGAGAAAGCATATTGATAAGCGTAACATATCCTAGATAAATTATCTTCGCTATGGACGAAGGAAGCACTACGCCAGCAATTGCTAGAAAAGTAATGCCATTAGCTAACCCTAAACTCACATACTGTAGCACGGCCATTTGGGGCCATGTGGCAAAGAATTATAAAGTGACTAGACCAGCAATGTAAGGACAAAGCGGGGTGCTTCTAACCAAGCGCCAACCGCGAGAACTTTGGATATAAAGTAAAGTGATCCAGGTATATAGGATTGACCCACTTATGAACTAGAAAGAGAAGTAAACTGAATTGAGATACAGGAGGTTGGGATCTTATAAATACAAGGGATGTATTATGACTAAAACAAATGATCAATCTAAGCTTACAAAAATGGTCATAGATCGTTCAGTAAGATGCTGAAATATTGTCTGAAGCTAGTATTCTCGAGGAAAGCAATAGGTACTGAGAGATTCATGTTGAACACTACCAATATCTTCCAGAACATCCTTGCTACCATTACTAAGTTCTGTAAGAAGAGCAGATAGACATATATTGTCTGATGGAAGGTCATGTAGACTGACATCTATTCGAAAGAAAAGGCTAGCATTAAGCAACCTATAGATTATCGAGATGAGAATGATTGAAAAGAGACCATTATTAAGGGTATATGATTTAATTGTCAATTAAAGGATGTAAGTATTTCTTGAAAATAGAATTGAGGATAGAATATCCATAAATTAAGACGAACCCTGGGGACGCACAAAGGATGGCATTACCCCTAATAAAGACATTATGAATTCAAATGATATAAGTTGGATCAACTAAGGCAACAATAACCTTTAAGGATTTATTGAAAGGAGTTTCGAAAATTACATAGGCAAAATTGTTATAGGATTGATTAATGATATTTTGGCATACCCTGTACCCAGAAAATACAAGAGGAATGATGAGGATGACGACCTAAGAAACCTTACAAGGAAACGGTAATATTTTTGAAAGTTTGGTAGGGAACGTACGACATAATAATAATAATAATAATAATAATAATAATAATAATAATAATAATAATAATGATAATAATAATAATAATAATAATAATAATAATAATAATGCCAGATAAGGCATGTGTGAGGCCATGAGGAAGTATGGATTGAACCAATGAAGGTTGAGATTATCCTAAAACAAGAAAGAACTAAGAGAAGGAATATCCTAGGTATGATTGGGAGTAACTATGAAGAAGTTCCCATGGAAAGGTGGAAGCAATGACTTATGGAAAAAGATTGATAGATATTTTTCTCCTTCAGCAGAGCTTAAGGGAGAACGCTTTCACCCAACAGCGATGGGAATGAGGTAGAAATTTTGAATTAGAATAAATCCAGGAAACATTGATTACAAGAAATTATTGTTATTAGGAAAGGACAATGAGGTGGCCGACACTTTAAGGATAGAAGAGTAATTACAAATGCTCATACCAAAGAAACAGAATGATATAGAAATGAACCTTGAAGGTCATAATGTGGTGGAGGAATTCACATTCCTTCTGATGATTGTGCAAGCATCAACTATAAAGAATAGTTTAAGTAAAGATTCGATTCCTGATATCGTCTTAAGCAAATTACACACTTTAGGAGGTCCTATTATGAGGAAAACCAGGACCATGGTACAAAATTGATTAAGTGAACCGATAAATTTCCACTCTTCTACTGAGGATTTATGATTAATAATTTCATCAACCTGTCATAGCTGCAATGCTTGAAGCTCTTCTACAATTTTATCCGCTTCATGTAATCAAGTTCAGGAAGTATTCCTCATGGATAAGGAATGGGGATTATTTTTTCTTCCTAGAGAACTTTGATCTGATAACTATGAAACAAGTACATTTAACTATTTAAGCACTGCGTAAACGACAAATGATGGTGATTCAACAATGGACTGCCTTAATGTAGTGGTGATTCTTCTAAGAAATTAGGTGATAACGAATAGAAATGCATGGTCTAATTTTGGAATGACGTGATATTTGAAATAAATGATTAGGCTATGATGGTTCATAAAGAGATTATAGTCGAAATAGAAACAAGATGACTTATGAAAGAAATGTAGAGTTGAGGGTATAAAGGAAATAAAGTTAAGGAACAATAAGGGAGTTAGATATGCGGACTCCTGAGAAACCCCAGCAATGAAGCTAGAAAAGTATATGGCAAAGGTTGTTAGTCACAACGGAAAGTCAAAATTGAAAGTATAAATGACATACAGATTAACTCCCTATAAGTTGGGAAAATTCGAGGAAATTTGGAATAGACTGATTGAGTAATAAGAAGACTCATGGATCGAGAAAGTGAGAATTTAGATGGTTGAACAAAGGAAAGTTTGACCTAAGAATGTAATGATTATTGGGTACATGTGACGGGGTACCAATAGGGAAATACCAAGTACAAAGGACATCTCAATAGTGAGATGACGGTGAAGATAAATAACAGAAATAAAGAAGGATCAGATAATAAGAAGGATGTGATTGATAAAGAAAAGATTGGGAAAGTAATTATGGAATGAGAAGCAAGGAATGTTATGAATGGATTGATGAATGGGCTTTCTAACAAATTCTCGAGATGACAACTTGATAGTGTTAGTATTATAAATATGAAAGAGCTAGTAACGTGGCATGGAATGTCAGTAACAATGATGTCAAGCGAGAAATCTAAGATTTAACCTGAGAGTTGAAGGATTTCCAAAAGTGAGTGTTGCTAAGATTGAACAAGAGTATAGGTCCATAGAATGATGGACGGAGCAGTAAGGATATGTTGACACGTGAGATTACGATAAAGTAGTATTTGATACGAATACAATTATTTTTCTTCTCTGATGAATCTCTATAGTTCAGATGTCAATTCTAAGTATGATATTTTGCAATCATGAAAATTTTCTATAATCCTTGGAAATTCTTTTCTTCGCTTCTCTCTTATTAACCTTCTTTTTGAATTGAGAAGAACAACCCTTTAAGGAGGGGAGGTACTACTACGTGACTATCTGTCTGTGTGATAGAAGTCTACGTGGAATACCATGACTTGTTTAATTGCTTGTCAAGTACTAAAGGATGGCCCCCTTCTTTACTAACTATGCAATATAACAAATGTTCATTGATCATAGTGATCTCTCAATAAATCTTTCCACTTCTCTATATTGATCGAGATTGCGAAGATTAGAGCGATCAGGAAATGCAGAGTGCGAGTGGGGTTACCTCCGAATTCGCAGCGTGTTAGTGATACCAAAGTCACTACAGATATCAATAATGGTAATAGTATACGATTAGATAAGAGCATAACCCGGATAGTGTGCTTGTACGAAAAAGTAGCAAAGATTGATGAAAAAGGTCGAAGGGTGTATTGTAGCACACGGAGATGTGCTGTAAAGAGGATTGGAAGGATTAAGGATCAACCGGGAACTGTAAATCAAAATAACAAACGAGTATCCAATTGTCTTCTACCTGATTCCGGGACGGAATCCTTTTAAGGAGGGGAGACTTTAAGAACCCAGATTTTGGTAAGAATTAAAACTTTTATTATGTAATGGAATATAATGTAACAGTGGGTTTCAGAGAATGAATATTTAATGAATGTGGATTCAAATGTTTATATGCCATGAACAACGCAATTGGTTGACAACTTAGATAAGAATAATCTATCTCCTGGAAAGTGAGATAGGGTAAATTCTAAAGAGGAAGGTTATTCTCATGTCATCCAAATCGATATCTGTTATGAGTCCAGTGGTTTCGTAAAAGGGTTATGGAACGCTCGGGAAAGCGCGAGGATATTTTTCTAATTATAAGAATTAAAGAGGAAATAAGCAATGAATAGTGTTTTTGGTGGAAATTGGAATATTATCAGACGACGCTATATAGGAGTATTCGGAACGGATTTCTGAGTTCGTATTAATGACCGATAGACAATATAAGTGTATGTAAACGATATCAGATTCAGAAAATAGCACTTTTATTTTCTTTGAGATTTCCCTAGACACTGAATGATTTAAGGATTTAATATAAAGATTTAAGGGATTTAAATTCAAGAATTATAAAGGAGGAATTAGAATGGTAGTATAAATATTAAGACGGTTTCCGGTAAAACCCTAACTAGAAATGCTTGAGATATTCCTCCGAACGATCAATGAAAATGAGCAATAACTGGACAAAGAAACAAGCAGAGGATCAAGGTGCATGCATGTGCAAGTGGATAAGAGCAAGTAACCAAGCTAGTTACAAAGGAACTAGAAAAATTAGAGATCAAACTAGGTACTTAGCCTAAAAACACCTCATCTCACCACAAAACACTAACACATGTCCAAGATGATGCATTAGGTGATGCAATCACTTTATTAAAGCTACTTTAGCTAGATATTATCCAAATAACATCACAATAATGCAAGATGACCCAAGAACCAAGCAAAACAACTCCATCTCTCTCCCTTTGTAAGCATTCGGCTTTTTGCCTAAATTTAAATCAAAATTTCACTTCCAACCATTGTTTGATCTCCAAAATTTTATGGTGAGTACTAAATTTCATATAATAGCTATCCTAGAAATCTTAGCTTCAAAATCCACTTTTTCCATTTTCAAATAAATCATCAAAGTGGAGGATAAATAGTAACTTTCATGAACTAACTTTGATTTCTTGTTTTATTTGGATGATCTAAGCTACCATACAAGGACTATACAAGGTTTATTAGGGCTTGTACACTCTCCAAGGAAGGTATAATTCTTAAGAACCTAGATTTTATTTTGAGATTATGGATGTTCTTGGTGGTTTATAGCTTAGTTATGGTTATAGTGTTATTATAAGCATGTTAGCATGATCTTGTAGTTGATTTAGCTATATGATGATTATGATGATGAAGTGAGATATTCTTGGACTCTTTAAGATGAGAATCATGTGTATAAGATGTATGGTATGCTCGGTGTGGCTTGGTTGTGATGTAACAATTTGGAAACGTTCGATTTATAGTCATCGTAATGCCGAAATTTCGTTAAACCCTTGAAATTCGTGCATAACAGTTAGGATAATTTTCTGACCTTGATGATTATATGACATACCCTTGTAGATCTCGAGTCATAGATCGTTTTGGCGTGAGAATCAAAGCAAACGAACTTACGGTTTAGGAATTATGGTCAAAATCGTAAAAGTGGTTTGAAACCGTAAATGCGAGTTCATAACTGAAATTGAACCCCCTTAATATTATTAATTCAGTGGCGAATCTTGATAATTAAATATTAGAGATCATAAGGAAGGTGTGAGATAAAACCTCATGTCGAACGGATCGTTTTTCGATTTTATAAAAATGTTCGAATCAAGGTTAAGTACCAATGAACCCCTAAAAAGGACAAGTGGTTATAACTTTTGAAAATCACTTAGATAACGATCAATAAATCTCGAGGTATAATCTTTATTAGTAAACGCCCGACCTTAGCACTATTGTGGCATAATTACTTACAAAGTGTAAGTGTAATGACAAACCTTAATTACGAACAAATGTCAGGTCATAACGGTGATAAAAAGAGTTACACTAGAGGGTGTATAACGAGTTAACTTGAAAACGTGTTTTAGCCTAAGTAAAGTATATACTTAACCTTTCAAAGCGTTAAGTGACTAATCTCGGATATTTGATTATTTATAGATCATTGGACTGACCCAGGGCACATTATCCCTACCAGATTACCAGGCAAGTTTCCAATACTTTGGAACTGTTGTTGTGATAATATATATAATTGGATGTTGTTATACATATTCCATAGCATGCATGCCTACTTTCAAATTTATATTGTGATACTTTTTCCCTGATTGATGTTGGCTTATAAGTTAGATATGAGGTATACTAGTTATAAGCCGGATATTGCTAAGACCCTTAGTGAAGGGCATATGATCTTCGTTCATTAAATATAAACCGGGAGTTGGTATTTTGTAATATAGAGATAGTCGTGGAAACCCGGAGGGATTCCAGTGACAGAATAATTGAGGAATGTTATTTATGAACATTATTTATATTTCCATAACTATTAATTACTTGGAAATTATTCGAGAAATGTTATTTGAATATTCATTCGAGATTATTTATTTAATGAATATTATTTTGAATATTCATTTGAGGTTATTGATTTAGATGAATATTATTTTGGAATATTAATTTGAGTTTATTTATTTAATGAATATTATTATGGAATATTCATTTATGGTCTTATTTTCTTGTGAACATTATTTTGAATAATTATTCGAGGAATTATCTAATTAATAAATATTTTTATACATACTTATTCAAGGGTTATTTTGAGCAATATTTTATTTTAAGAATATTCTTTAAATATCTATGATTTAATAAATATTCTTGGAATATTTATTTAATTCTTTTAACTTGTTTCTAGAATGATTCATTTTATTCAAATATTAATTTTGACCTCCAGATATTATGTAAATTATTTCACAGTCGTATTATTACTATTATTTTTATCAAGGAAGGTTCTCACAAATTCTATTCTTCATTCAAATCTATCTTCCAAATTATAAGGGAACCTAACTTGAAAATTGTTTTTTATTTTATTTGACTTCCCGGTCATAACTATTTTGAAGTTATTCTTTCACTCGCAACTGGGTTGCTATTCATCGATTGAATCTTTTGTTACTTCCTCATCATTCGGGGGGTAAAATGATCGGAACAAGTCTATATCCATTAAGAAGCAACTGCTTGGGAAATATTGGTGAGTTTTCCTTTCCAACTAGATACGACTACTTTGTGGAGTCTTATCAACAAGTATTATACTTGGGGAGAGGGGGACGAACTTTACATTTCAGAGTCATGGATGTTATTCGAACTAGGAGCCGTGTAAGTGGCCGAGTGGCGCGGGTCCAACAATGGCCCAACCGTTGGCCGGGAGGTTCCAGAGGGCGGTAGACAAGTAAATCTTTCGTAGAACAAAGATGAGAACCATAACATGTTATGGCTTATGGCGCGTCAATGCTCCAGTATTAGTTCATCTTTCAAAGTTAGAAATTTTCTGCAACATTATCAGTGTTGGCAGGGTTGAAAAGTGTTCAAGACTGGGACTGCATATTTTTCCTGTAATTTCCTTTTTATGAGATGTGATGATATCTGGCTCATATTTTTGCATAGCAGATATTTCTACGAAAGATATATTTTGAGTTACCTTGTAACTTCATCATTTATATTATACTGGCACAATGTTTCTTTAATGCATGGCATATGGTTTCAAAAATACTTTTGAACTATTATATATATTATTGTTCAGTATACATTATTGTTGGTGAGCTATTGCTCACCCTTGCTTTATTTATTATATCACAACAACAGCTAGATCTGATGGCCCGTACAAGGCGCACTCAACGCAATCAGATGACAGCCGTCAGAGGGTTACCCGCTGATATCATAGCTACCATTGCTGAGAAGGAAGCTATTGGTAGGCTAATTGTTAGCTCTTGAGTATCCGATGTAATGACAAGTATGACTTATATAAATGGATGGCAAAGAGTATGTAAGTTAAGTTGTAATTCTTTTGGGTTGTAATAACTCACACTCGTGATTAATAATATGTGATAGTTACTCTGATTTCATCTCTGGGACTATAACTGGTGTGTTTTATGTTGTTGTTTTGGGTCACAAGGTTGTAATTTAATTTATGTTGGTTTTGTGGATGGAAATTGAGTCCGTAACGACCGGATCCCCGACCCCGAATCTGAGGCTGTTACATGACTAACAATAAAAAGGGTACGTAGGCCTCTTGTTAGGATGGATTGATAGTTTAGAGCAAAAGAGAATAAACAGTTTTTCTCTAACACTCTACGAATCAACAAACAAGATCAACCACAAAAATCGCCAATCTCTATTCCGTTTTCTTTGTGTTCTTAGCAAAATATCTGTATTTTGCTCCATGATTCCAGCAACCTCTGCAATTATTGTTATACCAGATTTTCCCTATAACATTTGGTGCTAGAAGAAGGGGCAGTCACCAAATTGGGAGAAATATGACTAAGTCAAACAAGAAGAAGAGGGGAGGGAACAACGGGGAAACCTCGGGGTCGCACAAAACACCCAAAAGCGACCCCCTAGGAGCGAGCCCGCTAGCGAGGACGAGCTTGAGAAGGTGGAGATGCCTGTCACCTATCAGGTAATAGTGAATAGCGAGGTCATGGCCTTTCACAAGGGCCTAGGTGAACAGATGACAGTTGTGCGGGAGAGGATGGCTAGGATGAAATAGCGACACAATTCAAGGGGTGTGGAGAGGAACTCAAGGAGGGGTCCCAAGACCTACCAGGATGAAAGTAATGGGGGTCCCTCCAAAAAGCTCATCGATGACTTTGAAGACGTGGCTACGGACCAAACCAATCCTAATTTTTATGAGGACCTCGAATGAGAGGAGGAGATTGATAACACTGAGAAGAAACTGGAGAAGCAGGGGTCACCTCACGCTGCCTCGTATGAGGGGAGGTCTGTTAATGTTTTTGATCGTATTGGAAAGAAATTAACTGAGCACGACCTTCGCCTCAAGCTCGAGAAGCTCACAACTGATAAGAAGGATAAGCGATCTAAGGGCCATGGTTCGTAACGACCCCCAGCGGTCTCAACGTCGCGATGACAACCCCCCTCTCCTCGCCGAGAGCATGAGCGGTCCCATCAGTACGAACCTGACCCTAGGGATTGCAAGAAGAAGGATCGCAAGTGGGATCAAAAGAGTTGAGTGCCCCCAAAAAGACTCAGTCCCACTATGGCAGCACTGGAGAGGGATAGAAAATAGTGGAGGACAAAGAGATCAAGGCTGGGGACTACAAAATCGAGGAAATAAAAAAGGCCTTGGATAAGATGAATGCTGATAAGGGGACTCTCAACCCATATTGTCTCGGCCTCGTCCTTCACTTAGGAGATTCGCACTGCCCCGCACCCTCCTATTTTTTGGAACAGCCACCCCAACTTGACATACAATGGGGATAATGACCCGACGGATTTCGTTATCCGGTTCAATAATGATATGGAAGTGTATCAGGTCTCGTTGTTGGCGAGGTGTAGATTGTTTGCGGCCTCATTGAGAGGTAGTGCCCATCAATGATTTTCTAAGCTTGGGACTCATGTCACAATAGACTCCTGAGAGCAGTTTGTGGATATCTTCATTAAGCAATTTTAGTTTTCTATGCTCTACGAACCCCCTCTATCTATACTGGTGAACATCAAGCAGAAGGAATGGGAGACCTTACAGGACTACTTCAAGAGCTTTAATGATGAGGTCCCTAGGATACGAGGATCAAATGATGAGGCCATAATTATTTTTTGATTGCTGGGCTAAGAGAACGTACCAAGTTTTGGAAGAAGTTGCAGGCACAAACACCTGGTACTCTCTCTGAGTTCTAGAAGGAGGCCGAACCTTACAAACGGGTTGAAAAATCAATGGATGACCTCAAGAAGAATGATGGGCCTAGCAATAGTGGGAGTAAAGGCAAGGGGGTGAAGCGAAAGGACTCTCGCAGCCTTAGGCGAAGACGGGATCGTAGTGAGAGCCCGAATAGGAGGGGTCGTGATTCATAGAGATGGTCCCCACCACAAAGTTGACATGCTAGGTATGAGGATCAGTTCACCCCTCTAGTGGCCTCAATTAACCATATCTATGCTGTCAATGCGAGCAAGGATATATTCAAGAAGCCCCCGCCCATGAACCCTTGTGGCATCAGGGATACTCGACCTCATTCGAGATGGGAAGCTAACTGACTGGGTAGTTCGTGAGGTGAAGAGGCATGGAACTAAGACGGGTCTCGGTTACAATGATGTCCTACCACTTAGGCAGAAGGACGAGGCCCACAAGGATAGAACTGATCATGTTGGGAGTATTCATGTCATCATGGGGGGACCCCATATTGGAGGAGATAGCAATAAGGCTAGGAAGAGATATGTTTACGAGGCCAGGGAGCGGCCCCTCACCAATGTGCATTACTTTCAGGAGAGACTCCCAAAGCTCTTCAAGGGGGAGGACACCAACATTATGTTCACAGAGGAAGATGCAAAATGGGTTCATCATCCTTATTCTGATGCCCTAGTTGTTTGAGTGCGGATAGGGTCCCAAAACATTTACAGGGTCCTAGTTGATAATGGGAGCACAGTGAATGTCCGTACTTATGAGGTTTACAAGAAGATGGGATTTATGGACAAGGACCTTATTCCAAAAGTTGGACACCTCTATGGGCTCACCGGGGCTTCGGTTAGTGTGAAGGGCCTCATAAGGCTCCCCATCACCTTGGGTGATGAACCTTGCATTTCTACGCAGGTTGCTGACTTCATGGTTGTTACTCAACCCTCTACTTACAATGTTATTGTGGGGTGGCCCATTCTCAAGGAAATGCGGGTAGTCACCTCTATCTACCATCTCTCCATGAAGTTTCCTACCCCTCAAGGGATTGGATGTGTTAAAGGAATCCAGTATAAATCACGGGATTGTTATAACAAGGCTCTACACTCCGTGAAGAGAGGGTACAAGCCTTTGACTAATGGGATGAATGTGGAAGAGAAGGAAAGGGTTCGGAAAAGAGCTATGAATCCTTCAGCAGCTTGTAACATGATATCCATTGAGGAGCTTCCAAAGGATTACTTTGAACTTGGATATTCAGGTGGAACCAGTCCCCGGGGCCCTTGTGAGGAATTGGATTGCTCGGATGAGAATTCGAGGGCCGAGGTCACAGTTGGTCCCACACAAGGAGGGATCGCTATTTAGGAGTGGAAGAGCCTAGTAGGGGTCGTAAGTACGATCTTGACCTTGATCCTCGTATCCCAGAGCATGTAAAGAGAGTTGGAGCTGCGGAAGATACTATTTCTATCTTTGTTGATGCCCATGATCCCTCCAAGATCCTAAAAATCGAGTCACAACTCAATCCCGATCTCTGGGAGAGCCTCATTAATTTTCTCAAACCAACTTGGATGTATTCACTTGGTCTCACAAAGATGTGATTGGAATTGATCCCAATGTCATGTGTCACCGTCTCAACATTGATCCCAACAAAAAAGGGATCAGGCAAAAGAGGAGGCCCATCAGTAAGGAAATGGTTGAGGCTCTCGAGGTGGAAGTGGATAGGCTTCTTAAAGTTAGGCTAGTCACAGAGTCATTTTTACCTTATGTCGCTTGCTAATCCGGTCCTCGTGGAAAACCAAACGAAAAGTGGAGGGCATGTGTTGACTTCACTGATCTCAACAACCACTACCTAAAGGATAGCTTCCCTCTACCGAGGTAGATCAGTTGGTGGACTCAATAGCGGGGCATGATCTTCTTAGCTTCATGGATGCCTATTCCGGGTACAATCAAATACCCATGTATGGCCCCGATCAAGATCACCCTTTATCATCACGAATAGGGGTCTCTAATGCTATATAGGAATGCCATTTGGCCTCCTAAATGCTAGAAGCCTAAGGATGGTGAGGCACATTATTTATATAGCTATCTTAGAATATGCAATCAATATTGTGCCTATGCGAGGAAGTTTGTGCTCATTAACATGTTTACTATGTTAGCAAGAGAATGATTGATGCAGAGACCAGGTACACAAGCATGGAGAAGCTCGTCTACGCTCCAATAGAGGCCTCTCGAAAGCTAAGGCCCCATTTCTAGGCCCACAAGATTGAGGTTCGGACTGCCTATCCTCTTAGACAAATAATGCACAAACCTGAGACCACGAGAAGTCTTCTCAAGTGGACAATGGAGCTGGGACAATTTAATGTCGATTACAAGCCTCGAGGTACCTTGAAGGGTCAGGCCTTGGCTGAATTCATCTTGGAATTCCCTCCCCAATCTGAGGGAGATTCCTAGGCTCTCATAGCAACCCCGGTGATAATGGAACCCATTAAAAGGAAGGAAAATGAGGCCCTTTGGTGGGATCTCTTCGTTGATGGGGGATCAAACAATGAATGTTCTAGAGCTGGTTACTTTCGAGGATCACAAGCTGAGAAGTGTAGTCCACTTTACATTTCAAACTATCAATAATGAAGTAGAGTACGAGGCTCTAATCATTGGCCTCAAGCTTGCTCTAGAGATGAAGGTGGAGAATATTAATTCCTACAGTAACTCTATGTTGGTTACTCATTCCATTGGCTATGGTTGGCAAGTCAGGGCCCCTCCAACTCGAGCTCTACTTGAGGTTAATCACATGTTCTATCTTGATTTGACGCAACTCTAGGGTCCTAAATCATGGGATCTTTGGAACAAACTTGGAAGGACCTACAAAGTGAAATATGTGCTTTATGAGGGAACCTATCATCTTATAGACATGAATGACAAGTTTATACTGCAAGCCTGGAATGCGAAGCATCGTAGGAAGTACTACTAGTAGTGGAGACATTCGCTCTGCATTTGAAATTTTGTAGGACTAGGCCAGCATATTGATGCGAGGTCGAACCCCATAGGTCAATGCGATGTGAGGCCTAAACAACCCCATTGGTGACTAAGGGTATGTCCATAAATCTATTTAATGCGGATGCACTTATCAAGAACACCAATTGGGAACTTACTTGGTGCCTAAACTACTTGGAAGAATCTAGGATGCTCTACGAATGGTAATATGTGTAAGTTGCTTCAATTATTATGGATCAACATCATGTGAGGAGAAGATAGTGGAACGTCAATGATACCAAACATTAAGTGTACTCACCTTCTACTGCCACGCTTGAATATCGCGAGCTAGCAAATATAGGGAAGCTCCACAAGAATGTGAACCCTAAGATATTTCAGCATGTCATAAGCCTAGTCCTCCAATAAAATCCATAATCCAGATTCAAGCCCCTCCATGAAATCCATTGTTGTTTATAGGTGAATACCAATGAAGTTACAACTCATAGGTGAGTGCGAATGAACCTGCAACAGCTGCAACAGCTGGAGAAAATAATGAACCTTCAACCCGTAGATGAATATCAATGAACCTGACTCATTTTTTGCTTCAAAATCCCATTTGCTTGAAAATTTAGCACTTTCAAGATGTCATCCTGGGCAATATATCATCCACTACCCCCCGGTTCCTTGTAACCATTTTATACAAAAGGAACCTATATAATCCGTAACCAGGTTCGACCACCCTTCACCATGAACCTCTAAGCTTACGTGAGCGTACTCATTGTAAGAAACAAGAGGTATCATAGAAGAAGCAACCACGACTTGTAATACCCCTTCTATGAAAGACCATGTTACTCTTCCTAAATTACGATTCCATAATTCCAGTTGTAGAACCTTCTAACAGTTCATGCTTGATACCCGTATACCCATACATACTTGCCATATAAACACACCTCTGCATCCTGATGATTGTACTCTCACCAACATTAAGTGAATACTTCAATCAAAGTTCGTATGTTGTTCATTCCATGATTCAATTGATGCCAGAAGGTATATTACTTCAGCTCCCATAGGTTCAGCTATTTGAACCTTTTGCTACTGGCTTCAGGTACGCATACTTCTATGATCTTGTTCCAGGTGGATGTCATGAACACAGCTGTACCTGAACCTCATTCATATATTTTTTATTCAAAAATCAGGTGCTTTTATAAAAATCTTCCATGTAGCACGGTATCTACTACCCCCCGACTCTTCAATGAATTTTTTCTTGAGGAGAAGTCTAGATAAACATCCTTGAAACTGGGCCTTGCACAACCCGTCGTAGCTCCAACAGGTGCCAATATAGCCGTAGCTCCGACAATTGCCGATATAGATGTAGCTCTTCCAATGGGTGCCGATATAGCTATAGCTCCAAAAGACTTCGTAACTGTTACACGTAGCTGTACCTCTCCTTATTTATGGGAGGTTTTCAACCTTTTGCTTTTTCTTGACATAGATCCTTCTTTATCTGACCTTCACTTGGTAGCTTCCGCCACTACCTCCAAGTATATATTTTACCAGGTATTTTAGCCTTTCCTCCATCCTCTTAATAAGAAAGCTGCAAATGATAGTGCCTTAGGGGAGATACCTCTTGATAGATAACAATCTCCTTGTAAGGTTCACCTTCAAAACTGAGATGAATATTTCGCTCATGTGCAACCCAGGTTACCTTTCGATCCTTCAGATTTCATTAAGATTACCGACATCTGCCAATTTTGAGATGGTGTCTTCGGTCACACCTGATTTCCTTCCACTACCTTAGCATGCAAAGATGTAGCTCCACTATTTCTTGAGCTTTCATAGCTTCCAGTGATTTTTCCCTTGAGAGGTTCTTGCTTACATGCCTTTAACATAGGTTTCCATTCTGCATCCGCCGATTGGTAGGTAGCTCCATATGTGAACCTCGCACCACTTCCTTTAATAACCAAGAGGTCGTTCGTATCTCCTTCTTTGTCCAGTAGCATCTTTTACAGAATCTGATTGAGATTATTATCATCGGCTCCTTCTGTAATTCCTTCCATGAGGTGTCCCTAAATCCCAGCTTCCAATATTCGAGAAGCTTATAGCAGCAGAACCTCTTTATGAGACACCTTCCAACTTATCATGCCTATAAGGCTTATAGTTTGAGAACCTCCTCGGGATTCTTCACCATGATGATCACTATAATTATATTGCTTGACGCTTTCACGAGCTGAGATGCTTCCTTTCCAGGAGCTTCCTCTTTTAATCTTATTGTTGGCTCCTATATCAATTGATCACCTTAGAGGCTTCATATTCCCCTTCTGCTGTATTTTTCAGAATGGGTCACTCACCTTTTTCAAATTTTGAGAGGTACCAATTTGCCTTTAGCTTCCCTAATAGCCTTTTTTGCCGGAGCTTCGGCATCATTTAAACCATAACTTGACACCTTTTGCTCGATGCTTTCAACTAGATATTCTGAGCTTCCACCTTCCACTATTGGTGAAGCTTCCGTTATGAGCACCCCTACAAGTTGCTCTCACCTACTTCTACAGGTGCTGCCATATGACCAACCAAGAACTCCGTGAGGTCCCCTTATACGTTTTTGTTTTGTTTTTTTAATCCTCAGTCATAACTTCGACATGGTGCACCTTGCCTTCATTACCCTTCATTAGAGCAACCATTTGCATTAATGCCATGGGTGGTACTACCCCCCGAAAAACTGGAACCTTCATCTTGGGGTTCCTACATTAATGCTACCAGTAACTTGATTCCTTCGTTATTCTACATTGAGCTTCCTGTAGTGATTTCGTCATGGCATAAGGTGGATCCTTTAGAGAACCTCAACCAATTGTAGTAGCTTGTTATAGTGGAAGCTCCAGGTTCAACTGCCGAACCTTGAGTTGCGTGGTAAAACCACCATGATTGACCCAGATTGCTTCCTTTGCTCTTCTAGCTTCCTGTAGAGGTTCTTGTTATTCGACTTTTTGTTAATTCCAGTTTTTGAACCTCTTCCATGAACCTCATTCCTCATTCCTTTGTTGCCTATAGCTCGAAAGCAGTGTTAGAGGTTCTTTTTCCTGAGCACCTCCTTAGTTACACCTTTCCCATCTCTAGGTACAGCTACATCCACATACCCAACAGATTGAATAAACAGCTTCAACTGCATACCTGGTTCATTTGTACCTCCTTGGTCAAGAGGTTCGCATTTAGCCACACCTACACCTCCTCAGTTGGGAGGTTCGTACCTTCTTTCCCCCACAGGTTCACCAGCTGACTCTTCTTACGACCTGTAGTATGGTATGAACCAGATCTGTACTCCATAATTTTCATTATGGGAGCTTCGATAATCCTTCACCTCCATCCGGTTGAACCTCTAAATTGAGGTTCACCATTTTTTGACCATAAGAACCTTCTTATCATATGCAAAGATGAAGTATTTGGGGGACCTTATAAAAACCTTCTGCATAGGTGCAACCTCGAGATTGAGGTCTCTCCTGTCTTTGCCACTAGAACCTCTCCAAATGGTCGTACCTTCCATTAGCAGGTGGATGTTCAGCTTCACCTATCTAGTTAAACATATCAGCACCCCTGACATGAGAAGCTGCCGGTTCATAGAAGCTCTCATCACAGAACATCATTTCCGAGCATATTCTACGAAAATTATCATCTGAAAACTTCATTTTTCGGCCATTTTTTCCAGGCCTCTCTCATCAAGCCAAAAATATGTACACCTCTGAGCCATATATCATCCTTTATGCATTTTCACCATCAAATGACTAGTATGAAGGTGATTACCTCCCTTCTTCTTCGCCTTTTCTCCAACAAGCCATGATTTCTCCTCCGTTTCTCCAATTTATCGAATTTTTTTTTAGAGTAATGATTTTCCTAACCATACGTGGAATTTAATCCGTGAAATCCTTGCCCAAGACTTTGTTTTCGGGCTCATTTTCAAGATTACCTCGGTCGTTCTTCAAGGTACGATCATCGTCGGATCTTTTAGACGTTGTTCTTCTCAAAAGATCAGAGATTCCCCTCCTTCTAGCGCCAAAAATTGTTAGGTCCCGTAAGAGGGCTATTTTAAGCTAGAAGGGGGGGGTTGAATAGCTTAATACCAGTTTAAAAATTATTATGGCGTTTTAAAATATTTTTCCCTTTTTAAAATATTTTACCGAGTCGTTATGCAGTTTATAAGTGCAGAAATAAAAGACAAGGGAAGAAAATACCACACAAGAGATTTTATCCTGGTTCGCGATGGCGCAACCCCTAATGGATTCGCTCACCCCTACTCCAGTCCCCGAGCTCCTCTCTGGACTCGAGATTTTCCCTTAAAAATATCTCGCTCCTTTAGTAGGCCAAGAAGCCTTTACAACCCGATAAATATTGGTCTTGGTACGTATCTCCGAGATACTACCTCACAATAAATATAAAAACTCACAAGACTCGTCTTGGGTCGTAACTCCCCGTTACACCCTCAAAGTCGTTGTGAAAAAACTACACAACTTATCTTAGACAACAACTCCCCGCTACTTCTCCAAAGTTGATGTAGATGCCTTGGTGTAGTCTTTGAATTCCTCGCTTTTGCCGGTCTTGGATCTTAGATGAAAGGTCTTGGGTCTTTCCTCTTCTTCACGGTGCAAAGGTCACTAACTCCCTGCTAGTGCCCAGGACTTGGGTCTTAGAACGAGAATCACCTCACTTCAACTTCACCTCACTGCAAAACTTAGAAAACAATATCTACGAAACAAACCAAATATAAAGAGAGGTTTTGGACTAATATGTCCTAGGGTGACTATAATATTCTTATACGAATATTAATTAATAAGTTCAATAAGCTTTATTCGCTTACGACTTTATGTGTATTCTTTATTCGATATGACTTGTAGATCGAAGAATACTTTTAATACAATACTCCGTTTAAACGAGATTTAAATATATCTCAGAGTTTGTAAATATTGATTATGTCCTTCAAGCTCGTAGGCTTATAAGGTTTATAATCGTATACTTGGTTCGTCTTTTGTAAAGATCGAAGTATACTTACAATTACTTCTTTATTGAAAATACGTCTATTTTCGAAGTAATGTATAAATCAAGTCCTTTAAAAACTTTATAGCTTAAGGATCTTTGATAAACTACTTCTCGTTCGATATAGTCTTGGTTTAGACTATTCGTATATATTTAAACGAGAGTGTTACAATTTTAATTTAACAATTTGCACTTTAATAATAATTTGGCCAATTAAACACAACACACAAATAAACGCACACGTACGTAAATGTAACTCGCCTTATCTATAGGATAAAACGAGGGCCGCTATTATGCGTTAAATTAGTGCGTAAAATAAAATCACTCACAAGTGTGAGGACGAGAAGAAAAAGTGCGGAAATTAAAATCACTCACAAGTGTGAGGACGAGAAGAAAAAGTGCGGAAAGTAAAATCACTCACAAGTGTGAGGACGAGAAGAAAAAGTGCGGAAAATATATAAAAGGCTTTCGCCACGCTATTATGCGTTTAAAGTAGTATCACTCACAAGTGTGAGGACGAGAAGAAAAAGTGCGGAAAATATATAAATAGAAGCTTAACAACTTATTTCCCCCGGAACACTAGAGGTGATAGAAGGGAAACAAATCACGCTTTAGCACAGTTATATATATCACAATAACAAATATTAATGGCCAAAGTAAGTGCGTTAAAGTTTTAATTAATGGCTTTTAGATTTTTTTCCCCCCGGAACACTAAGGTGATAGAAGGGAATCAAATCAAGCTCGATGTATTATTTGACCGTCGTCAAATATAACCTCTTTTTGAGGTTTTGTAATATTTCGAATCGTTGTTCGAAATTTAATCCTTGTACGGATTTTTATGGTCTCGTTTAGAGATCCGATATAAGAGCTTAAAGATGAAGAGAAGATGAAGATAGAGAGCTCTTATATGTATAACAATATGGTCGGTTAAGACTCGGATGTGAAGCTAAATTATTACCACTTTTGGATATCGGCGGAAAAGTTCACCGAAAAAATTTGCCAGAGGTTCGGCCGGATTTTGGATTATGTCCGAACTTGGGCAGCCCTTCGGGAGGCCGGAAAGTAGTGGCAGAGGAGCTTGCTAGGTGGGAGAGAGCTTGGTTGGATGAACTAAGCTTTATGGAACAAAAACCTTGTATATATTTGAGTGTATATAAGAACGAGAAGGTTTTTGAGATGAAGTGGGTGTAGAGAGTATTTGGATATATTGAGAGAGCTCACAGTTCTAAATTCCCAGCACTTATTTGGCTCCTTAGCTTGGTAGAAATGGTTGGGGGAAGGGGTTTATTTATAGGAGGAGTTGGGTGGAGGGAGTGGTTGAGATTTAAAGTAAAAGGAGTGGTTGAGATTGAAAAGGTGTGGATTGATGAGGTGGAAAGTGGTATTGTGTTTGTTGGGGGTGGTTTTGTGTTTCCTTGGAATGGGTTTGGTAAAGAGAAACCAGCTGAATTTGGGCTTTTATTAATTGTATCGTACTCGTATCAATTAACGAATAAATACGTAACATATATCGTTAATTAAATATCCGAAAAATACGAAAATACCCAATAAATAATCCTAAAATTATGGAGCACTTAGGAATATTATAAAATGTAATTCTGGAAAGTTTGGTCAATAATGGTCAACGTTGACTTGGTCAAACGTGGTCAAACGTAGACCCACTGTCTCGATTTTCGTGCCCAGACCAAAATTCTCAGAAAATTACGAAACTTTTACCATGCATAGAAAATAGTATTTAAGTGACCCATCTCAAGTTTCAAGTCATTCTAGCAAGTGGAAGTATTTTATTTGGATTTAATTCGATTAAATCAGGTTTTGGTTCCGAATAAAATACGATTGGTCTTTCCTTGAATTAGATATATCTTTTGACCAATGTTTTGACTTGAATAAATACTTAGAATATATTTCCTAATATATAAAATATATTGAGAGTGTAGGAAATATTTTTGAGTATTTAAAATAATTTTCTCCGAAAAGTGGAATAAATTTACGAAGTTGGAGAAAAATTGCTTTAAATATTTCTGGCACGAGATAAAAATGAGTATTAATATTCTACCACTGAATATTAATATTCTTGAGGATAAAAGTATTTTGAGTGCGAAGGCGGAATATTTTTGAATAAAAACTGATCATTTTTAAATATAGCACGTCAGCACGAGTTTTCTAAAGAATATTAATCCTCGAATATTCTTTGTTCGAGCCTGTCGCCTTATTACTTTTGCAACGGAGATCTAAAAAATATCACACCTCGATATTTTTTGTTCGATATTATTGCCTTGGTGTAGAGATATATTCCATAAAAATATAATTTGATTTTTCGCAATAATGGAATATCTCTTATAATTAAAAATAGATTTTGCTAGAATTGACTTTTGACTTTTGACGGAATCAATTAAATTAATGACCTAGTGGAGAGGATAACTAAGTGTAATTAAATTTTATGTTAAATCGTGCAAATACCAAAATAAATAATATATCGAAGATATCCTTTCAATCTTCCCCTTTTTGGTATTTGCCAAATAAAACATAAATTTTAAAAAATTACCCGTGTGTGCTTCCCCTTAGTGTATGCATGAATTTTTGAAAAAAAAATATTTCAGACTCGATTCGAAGTACACGGCAATTGTTATTCTCCACTAATTGATTCCTGCAAAACAACTTATTAGATAAATAAACATTGATAGATAATAAGAAATTTTTAAAATTTTAAATTAGGAGTCTAATTTTCTCTTCCCCTTTTTGTTTGGTATAATACCAAAAAGTTAGAATCTCTTCCCCTTTTTGTTTGTAAAAGAAAATAAATGTATGAACAAGTTTTTCTTTTATCATTGTAATCAGTGTTTTTACCAATTGATTTTCTCTTCCCCTTATGACTTCCCCTTGAAATATGATTCGATTTGAATCAAAATTTTCAGTCTTTTATCTCTTCCCCTTTTTAATAAATCGGTTTAGATCTCAAGAATTGGTGTGATTACCAATTTTTAGTCTTCCCCGTTTATCTTTTTCTTTCTTCCTTGTCTCTTTCGTTTCTTTTTATCAGAAACCTTTATTTTTGTAATTCTTGGATTACAAAACTTGTTCTAAGTACGAAGAACTTTGTAAGTTCTTTCTTTTACTGTTCGAATTGTTCATTTACTTTAATCAATTCTTTTGTAAATGAATCATAAACTGTTTTTCTTTTGGTGTGGTAACCAAATAATTTATATATATATATATATTTGAATTATTTTATCGTAAATCTTTTCGAATCATTTTATGTTGATCTAAGTTGCTCGTAATTTGGCAATCGTGATTCATACATAAATATGTTAAAACTTAGGGACAAACAATCATAAATCATTCAATCTTATCAAGTAATTTTCAGTCTATAACGTTTTTGATGAACGTTTAGTACATTATCTTGATAAATGTTCAGAATGTAATCGGTACAATCAATGTAAAGAGTCAGTCAGATTTACAAGAGTATGATCTTTTTCAATTGTAATCTGATCAATCATGCTAAATACATATATGGTATGCTTCTCTGAACCGTTTTTCCATATAAGACTGCTGTGAGCTTATAGTGGTCAGTTCTTTTGATTATAATCTGCAAAGGAACAATACAGCCATGCTAGAGTATATAGTAAGAAAATCAGTCGATCGTGCATAGTACTATTCAATACTCTTTTAACAGTTTAAATGGCTAACTCGGGTGAGAAATCATGAACATGCAAGTTTACAAGATAGAGACAATGTATGTATCTGAAATTTTTAACTATGAATATCATGAAATTGCAACTGTTTGGAATAGTAGACATAGAAGATATTTCAAATCCATTTTCTCCTGTTTATCTAATTTTATCAAACTAACTCAGTTATATATCATATCGTATTAGCAGATGTAATCAAGAGATAGAAAATTCAGAGCCAGGAATCAGTCAAAAGTTCTACACTAATCAGTGTGGTTCACCGATTATAAAGAACTAACTGCTCAAGTCTTATTACAACTTAAAGACATACTCTTTAAGTAAAGAAAACAACAGCAAAAGCAACATAGTAGAACCATGACATGAGCTAAGTAAACAATTCGCAGGTTTAACTAAGCAACAAGCAGAATCATAGTTCACAAACCATGCAAGTTCACAGATCAGTTCACAACAGGCTCAGAAGCAATAACACCAAGATCTTTACCTAGATAAGGTAAAGAAGCATAAACCTTTTCCATATTTATAACTATCTTAGCACAACTTTGCAGAAATAAACAAGCAATTTAGATAGATTTAAATAGAGAAATTGTAGCATACTTAAGCAACACAAACACATCATATTAAAGACAACATGCTGAATCATTAAGGAGCCAAAAGACAGACTGCATGTTTAACTAGAAGCAAACAGTAACGCATTAGATAGCCATGCAAGCAAATTGCGGATCAGTTCATAACACTAGATAAGATTTGTAAATAGAAGTACCATAATGCTAAACTGAAGGATTAAATGAAATTGCAGAGTTGTCCTATCACTGATCATATAAGATTTAAAGATTACAGTTGATAAAGGAATCATATTTCTGTCCATATATCTGAGATATTACATCATTACAGGCATTCAATTAGACCAGCAAATATAATTCAAATCTCTTCTGTATTTCTCATCTATATACTGAACTAATTCATGTTTAGTGTGTGTTATATCAGATCAAGATAAGAACATATATATATATATAAGTGCAGAGAAAAGATTTAGTCAATGCAATTTTATATTCAGTCAAAAGAGTTCAAGTTAATCAGTGTGGTTCACTGATTATAAAAAACTAGTTGCATTGGCATTATTACAACTTAAAAGCATAATACCAGAAGCAAAGCACACATACTTATATATATATTTATAGACAGTTAGCACAGATGAAGATAATTTTTAATACATTCATGTTTTAACAGCTCTCAAGCACTTGAAAAAGTGATGATGCAATTGGGTGATACTACAGTGCACACATTTAATGAGTTGCAGGGCATGCATAGACAAACTATAAGCATATGAAATAGTATGCAGCTGTAAAAGAACATTGTTGATATATATGTCATACAGTTTCTACATTTGTCCCTTATTACATGATATTTTAAGACCAAATCCGGATGCGTACTTGAGTAATATAGGTGACAGACTCATGTAAATGCATGTATCAGTATGTATATATATAGGCATATAAGGATCACTTAAAATCTACACAAGTTTTCATAAAAGATTCTGACACACAGGTGATGATGCAAGTTTGGTGAAAGCACAGTATGTTCATTTAATGAATATCAGAGCATGCATGGATAGTTTATACATATTTAAGCTTGTATGCAGCTGTGAAAAGAACACATGACATCTTATATCACCTTTTGTACCTAGTTACTAGATGTTTTTGAGACCAAGTCCGGATGTATATGCAATTTTGACAGACTCATGCAAGTATATGTAGTAGTTTACAGTTCATGATTCACTTGTAATACATAGTATAGTGTTTTAATTAAATGAGATGCTTGATGTATAGTGAACAGATGTGCATGCAGGAGAGTTTGTCAGACATGTATGAGTACGTGTGTGCAAGTAAGACTCACAGAATATTATAACTGAATAAGTAAAATGTGTTGTTTTGTAAAAGCAAGACATGTTTAACTTTTCAAAGAGTGCACATAAGGGGAAAAGTGGCTGTCTCTACAAAAAGCTATCTCCTAAAGACAAATTTGTATCCCTTAAAGTCCAACTGAGGTCACTACCATTTAATGCCAAGATGCCACTTTTAGTACTCATAAAAATATATTGAAGACTCCAAGTACTATTTATCACAAATGATTAATTGATGGAGACTTTAGGCATTATATATAAGTAAGTGCACTGACATATAGCACACATCACATTTTGACCAAGTCAATCAAGATAAACAAGCATGCACTTTATAAAGGACACGAACAACATTTCACAGACCATAATATTATCAATTAACTAGATATATGCAAAGTATGAATCCTATTGATCTAAGTGGCCATTTATCACCCCAGTGTCCAAATATTGGGATTCTCAACAGGATTCCCAGCCAAGTCTTTGGGTGAGGGCAAGTGTGTGAGTGTGTATCATGACTGTGTATAGTTGCAAACCATCATAGTATTTTCAACAGAGTCTAACCAGTGTGTACTATTTGAACTAGATATTCAGGTTACAGTCAGATAACACACCAAGACAGTCAAAGGCATTTGTCACATATTGAAGATCATATAATCATAAAGCAAGGGATAATATCATGTCCATCTTGAATCTTAAACACTTAGAGCATTCAGTAGACCAATCCAAGTAGTATGAGCATAATCCTTATTTATACCCTGTTAATTATCTTCTATTTTATCTCACATATACCACATGCCCTTGAATTAATCAAATTAACACATATAACAAGAACACTTGTTTTAAATATTAATCAATTATCCTGCCAAACTGACTATCTACATCAGCAACCAAACAGAGCATATAATTGATCAAATCAAATAGATTTAATTCACAAGTTCACAGTGTTAATAACCTTCAGCATCATAAATTGTAACTCACAAGTCTTGAGAATTTAAAATCCACTTAACACATAATTGAACACATCAGAACTACTATAAGGATCTCAATACATTGTACAGTGCATTTTATAAAACTTCCTTATTTTACTAGCAAGTATTTCAAGTTAATACACAAAACAAGATTAATTCACATAAAAGTAAGCTAAGCACTGTATTTGACTTGCCAGATCACACAAAGTCACAATTATATCAATTTCTTGCCCACTCGAAAGTTCAAATATATTAAAGATCAAATTCACTAATTAGCATTATCAATCATAACTAATCATATAATTTTAATGAGCAGCTATTTTTACATATACCAACCTAATTCATACAGCAAGATTAATTCATCCAAACATCAATTAAGCATATTAATCATCTTGCCAGATTACCAAAGGAAAACATGTCATTCTTTGCACATGAACATTCCAAGTGTGTTAAAAATACCAAGTTAACTACTCATTATATCAGCATATTATAACACACAATTTGATTTTCCAGAACCAGTAATTAGAACCACATGTGACTGATTGTAATATCAGTAGTGATTAAAATTCAGATAGGGTCAATAGCAAAAATATTAACTTTAATTCTTACTTAGACACATAAGACTCAAGAGTTAAGAAGAATTATAAGTTTCAGCAAAGTACATCAAGATATAAAAACCAAATTCAGCATCATATAATAGTATATGGATCACAGTCAGACCAAGAGTAGAACTAAGATAAACCACTACCATCTCACAAGTTCTGACAGACATATATCATACAGGACTAAGTCAATTATTGCAACTATAATAGCACAATGTTTATATTTTCTTACAGCATCATATAACATATCTCACACATGCAGTACCATTCAGATATCAATTAACCATGTAACTGAATTTTCAAGGCCGTAAACACTATAGAAGTGAATAATTAAATCAAGTCATATAGAGTGAATCAGTGTTTCAAAGATCAATTAGGCACTTCAATTGACTGGCCAAATCACAAAAACAAAACATATCAGCTTTTTAACATATTCAAATTTTCAAGTGTATAGAGATACCAAGTTTATTATTCCACATTCTCTAAACACTCAGTTGACCAAGTCAAAAGACATAATCCACATATACATAGTGTTAACAGCTATATATAACATATCATATCTCATGAATTGCAAACACTATTAAATCCCCCGCATATATTCAAATTTAACAAATTAATCAATACAACAGAATTAATTCACTCAAATATCAGTTAAACGTATTTTCACATAGAAAACTTTTATATGTTTATCGTTTCTTGTGTACTGTTGTACCAAGTAAACTGTTTATAATCAAACCAAACTGTAACATGAATACACTCAATCCACCAGAAATTATCTCAATCATCTCCAGAGCTCAAATAATAGCAAGATAATTAAGAACTCATGTATTCAAGACAGTTTTATGAGTTTTAATCGAATTAATACCTGAGCCCAAGGCCTCATCGTCTTCTTGGGATCTTACCTTATCCATAAATCTCTGAACTCGTACGAGTTCCGAGTTGACTCACGAGTCGAAGACGATTTCACTGAGTTGAGCACTGATTCGACCGAGTTACAGCTTTACGAGGCTTGAATCGAGGTTATACAACACATCGAAGATACTAAATAGAGTTGTCTTCATTAACCTGCACAAAACACTCAAGATCGAATTAGGGTTTTTGAAAATCAATTATAAAAATTAAAAAGACTGTGAGCGTGTGTGTATATGTCGTGTATATACATATAAATGTTGATTTTGATCTGTAAATCGAGATCGATTTATACGATAACGACTTGTATATCAAAACCCTTTTTCTGTACCCAACCCATTTGATTTTTGTGTCGATTTGAGATTTTTGAGAATCAAATCGATGATTAGAAGATAATGTTTAATTGACATTTCACCGGAGAAGGAACGATGAATTCGTCGGAGAAACGAAGAACTGCCGAGAGGTTTCGAGAGACACATATTGGGACAGTAGATAATAGTTAGCATCTATAATTTCTGCAACAGACGGCCAGGATTAATCCATCCTTAAGATTGAACGGATGGGATTAACTAGAGTTTTCAGATGGGTCGGGTTTGACTCTTTTATATGGGTCAAAATGACCAACATAAGCATAAAATAATATATTTTTATTTCGAAAATAGTTTCAGAAAACTAATAATAATTATTATATATATTTATCAATATATAATAATTTATTACGAATATTAGAAAAATGTACTAATATTTTGATTCTTTGTATTTTGATAAATATCATTTACTTCGTATCTCAAAAATATTTTTGAAATTAATTCCGATAAATATTTACTCGAATAGTTTTATCTTTATCCATAGAAAAATTAAGTTCTCGATAAAACCCGATCGATACAGTTTCATATGTTATCGTTATCGACGAATCTGTGTTTTAGAGAATTAATTATCCAGAAAGATATTTTTTTCGTGAGATGACTATAAATAATGATAAATATTCTCACAAAGATATGTAAATATTTATATATCAATATAAACCATTATTTTGGAATTTCCAACATTCCTAAATCCAAACGGAGTTTAGTGAATCTTTCGGAATTCAATGGTTTCGTGTATATGTCTGCGAGATTGTACTCAGTTTCGATATGAGTCATTTTTATATCGCCTTTATTGACATGATCACGTAAAAAGTGATGTCTCGCATCTATATGCTTAGATCTTGAATGTAACACGGGATTTTTGCTAAGATCAATAGCACTCGTGTTATCGCATAAGATTGAGATCTCATCAAATTTAATATAAAGCAAGCTACCAATCATGCCTCGATATTTCTTAGTGTCAACGGGTATTCCGTTGGGATCTTCTGTTAATTTATCAGAAGTCGACATAGGAGTAGATATGGGTTTTGAATTTTCCATTTTAAATTTCTTTAGCATCTCTTTACAATATTTCGATTGTGAAATATGTATGCCTTCATCAGATTGCTTGATTTGCAATCCTAAAAAGAAATTTAATTCACCCATCATACTCATTTCGAATTCTTTGCTCATATTGTCAGAGAATTCTTTACATAGTGCATCATTGGTTGAACCCGAAATGATGTCATCTACGTATATTTGTACAAGCAAGATATCATCTTTTTCTTGTCTTGTAAATAAGGTTTTATCGGCCGTTCCCATTTTAAAATTGTTTTCTATTAGGAACTTGCTCAACCTTTCATACCAAGCTCGTGGAGCTTGTTTTAAATTATCCACTATGAAGGTACCATATGTCTTGTTTAGCGACAAGACAAACCTACAAAATAGATCAATTAAATTTATAGGTACCCCTTTGTCTTGAGGGTCCTGGGGTTAGTCCATCATAAATAATATTCGAGTTTGCATGATAAAATCTAGGCATAGAATAATCATTGTTAGGTATGTAGATATTTCTAGGTGCATGATGTCTAACATGATGTTGTGGATATCTAGCATTATCATAAATTCTAGAGTTAACACGATGCATATTATTTATAGCATTTACAAAGTAGGGAGCATGTTGAGTTCTAGATGCATACCTACTAGCATTGCTATAGTACGTTGTGTTTCTATTTTGAGACATAATAGGTTGTTGAAACCTTTGTTGCTTTTGACCATTATAAGCAACTTTGTTGAATGGTACTTATTTTTCAACCTTATTGTATGGTTTAGATCCTTTACGAATCCATACATGCTTCCCTTTAAATTTACCACTCTTGAATTTGCAATATAGGACCGAATGTCCATTTTTGTTACAATAAGTACATGTTAAAGTTTGTGGTATAGGAGGAGCTATTATGGGTTGCACTCTTGGTTGAACATCTCTTCTAGGAGGAGCGTTCTTGTCATATCCTAGACCTTCACGGTTATAGGAGACCTTTGAGTGTACCATTTTATCTAACATCTCATTGCCTTTAGTAAATCTTTGAACAACAGTTTCAAGATTTTCATTTTCTTCTTTTAAGGCATCAATCTTGTTGTTAAAGAATCTTGCTTGATCCATAACTTGAGATATGAGCTTGAAATTTTCTTCTCTTAATCTTTGAGTTTCTTGTAGTAATTCTTTTTCTTTTAACTCAAAGATTTGTGATAGCTCATTCTCTTTTTCAAGATTACTTTCATGAGATTGAGATGTTACACTGTTTCGAACAATTGATTCATTTTGAATCTTCAAGTTCACAAGATCAACATTGAGTTTACTAATGTTGTCATTTAGTTGTAACTTCTCATTTTCCATTTCTTCAACTTGAAGTACTAAAGCTACATTTTCTTCTTCAAGACTGAGAGCATTGTCCTTGAATTGATTGACCTCACTTTTTAAGTGATGATTTTGGTCACTCAAGAACATGATTTCATTTTCATTTTGGACTTTTAAATCCATCATCCGAGTGAACTCTTTACTTTATGTATGATGCATTTCTTCGAGTTTCATTTTCTCGGACCATAAAGAATGAAGTCTTTTATCAACATCTTTATATTTATTGTTGATACCTACTACAAGCTCAATTAAATCATACTTACTCATATCAACTAGATTCAAGTTAGATTCATCTAATTTCAATTTATTTGAGATGTAGTTGAGATTAGAACTTACCTCTTGATGAGAAGTGGAGGCTCCCGTTGAAGTAGCTTCATCTCCACTAGCCATTAAGCATAAGTTGACAACTTCTTCACTAGCTTCCGGAACTTCTTCATCTTCACTTAAATCCCAACCGTTTTCCGCCACGAGAATTCTTCCTTTAGCAAGCATTGGACATTCTCTTTTGAAGTGACCCGGTTGCTTACACTCGAAACACACTTCTTGTGTTTCCTCCGAAGTTTGTTCTTTATATTTTGGAGGAGTGTAAGGAGGATTATTATTTTTGTTGGCATTATTATAGGCATTTGTATTTTGAGTGCCTTTGCCTTTATTATAGCTCGTTGTTGGAAAATTACTCTTATAGTTAGGACTATAATTTTGAGAGTAATTAGGCCTTCCTTTAGAGTTAAAAACTCTTTGTTGATTATTTGATTTTAGGAAGCCTTTTCCGTATCTTTGAGTTTTGCTTTGTAGCACATGACGAAGTTGTCTCGCTAGTAAAGCAATTTCGCTTTCATCGAGATCTTGGAGTTCTTCATTTAACTCCTCGTCGTTTTCATTTTCATCGATTAATATAGCTTTTAAAGCCATATTTTTCTTTTTGTCTTCCACTTTAGGAATGACCTTATCCGGAATATTGCCTTCTTCGTATGCACGAAGATTTCCGAATAAACTATCGATGTCATAATCATTTAGATTATGCATTTCTTTTATGGTAGTAACTTTAACCTTCCAACTAGGAGGTAAAGATTTTAGAACTCTTCGGTTCTTCTCATTTCGAGTATAACTCTTTCCGAGTTGAGATAATTCATCGATTATACGAGTAAATCTTGTTTCCATATCGATGATATTTTCTCCTTCTTGGAGTTTAAAGTTCTCGTATTCATGGATTAAAGTTTCCATTCGAGAATCTTTTATATCAATGGTTCCTTCGTAGGTAACCACTAATTTGTTCCACATTTCTTGTGCGGACTTGCAATTATTTACTCTTTTATATTCTTTTTCTGCAAGTGCACTAGTGAGAACCATTTCCGCTTTAGCGGCAGTATTCATCATACTTTCTTCGACGAGAGTATATTCACTAACCTTCTTTTCAACAATGACATCGTCAACTGTTTTGGTCGGAATAACAACTCCATCTTCTATGGCCATCCAAACTTTGACGCCTTGAGATCTAGCATAGATGCGAAACCTCGTTTTCCATGTTGCAAAGTTGGTGCCATCAAATAGAGGAGGGCGAGAGCTAGATAGGCCTTCACCGCAACCGATGGTATTTAGATACGCCATGTAGGATCACTTTTTGTTGTGCCTGTAAATCTGCAAATCACTTAACAAACACGTTAAAAAGCATCGCTTTGATACCAATTGTTAGGTCCCGTAAGAGGGCTATTTTAAGCTAGAAGGGGGGGTTGAATAGCTTAATACCAGTTTAAAAATTATTATGGCGTTTTAAAATATTTTTCCCTTTTTAAAATATTTTACCGAGTCGTTATGCAGTTTATAAGTGCAGAAATAAAAGACAAGGGAAGAAAATACCACAGTAGAGATTTTGTAACACCCCCAAATCCGGGGTCAGGGATCGGGTCGTTACGATCTCAAAACTCATACATAATACTTGACTTGAGTCCAAAATCAATAAGTAGCATGCTATGACCCCACAATAATATCCACTCACACACACACAGTTATAGTCCCAGAGATGAAATTGAAATAAGTCTTATAAAAGGGTTTGCGAATAAAAGTTATTACAATCCAAAAGGATAACATCATAAGTATAAAAGTTTTGCCGTTGATTACATTAATTATACATATAGTTAAACAGGAAACAAAAGCTGTCTAACTAAGCTACCTCAGCAATGGCGGCTAGCATCTCAGCGGGGAGTCCGGTGGGTCGGGTAACCCGCTTGCGCCGAGTGCGCCTGACGCGAGCCATCTGTCCTAGTTATTGTTGTGACATGATAAATAAGCAAGGGTGAGCAATAGCCCACCAATAACAATATAACAGGACAGTGATAGTATATAACAGTTCGAAGTATCATTATTTCCATATGCCATGCATTAACGAAGTTAGTGCCAGTATAATATAAAGGATGAAGTTACAAGGTAACTTAAAGTGTTTATTTTGTGGAAATATCTGCTAAGTCAAAATAAGCAAGATATCATTATTTATCATATAAGAGGAACTTGCAAGGAAAAAATATTGCAGTTCCAGTTATTAACATTTTCAAAGTTCTACAACCTGAACGAAGTCTCTTCGATACGTGTTGCGGAAGATACCGTCAACCTGAAAGAAGTGTCTTCGATACGTGTTGTACGGAATTCCCAATTTTGGAGATGAACCAATATTGGAGTTATCACGCGCCAGCTGTTCCACTCCCTGATGATCAGTCGGGGATGGTACAACCCAATATAGTTTACTACCGGTAGAAGGAAGAACTGACGGCTCCACTTGTCAATGGCCTTTAATAGTAACTCCCTGGCCAATGATTAGGCCTTGTGATGGACCGCGCGACTCGGCCTCTTACACACGACTCCTAGTTCGAGTAAATCCACAGCATTGAAACGTATAGTTTATCCTCCCTTCCCCAAGTGAAATACTTGTTGACAAGACTCCACAAATTAGTCGTATCTAGTTGGAAAGGAAAATTCACTAACATTTCCCAAGCACTTGCTTGTTAATGGATATCAACTTGTTCCAACGATCTTACCCCTCGAATGATGAGAAGGTACACACAGACTTAATGAGTCCATAGCAACCAAGTTGCGAGTGAAAAGGATAACTATGACCGGGAAGTCAACAAGATACAGAACCTTTCTCAAGTAAGGTTCCTTATAATTTAAGAGATAGATTCGAGTGAAGAATGGAATCTAGAGGACCTTTCTTAATATAATTTTAATCGTATGACTCCGAAGAATTTTCAGAATGATCGAAGGTCGAAAATAATATTTGAAGAAAAATAAACAACCTTGAAGTTGTTTCCGAGTATTGAATAAATATTTATAGAATATTTATTGAGTCGGAAGTATTTAATGAATGAAAGAATATTTTTTTAATCAGAGTATTTCTCAAAATAATCCTTGAAGGAATATTAAGAAAATATTTATTGAATAAATAATTACTTAAATGAATATTAAAATAATATTCATTTAATAAATAATTTTGAAAGGAATATTTGGAATAATATTCGTTAAGTAAATAAGACTTCAAATTAATATTCAAAAATAGTATTTATATAATAATTAATAATTTAAATGAATATCCAAGTGATATTCATTTAATAAATTAAACCTTAAAGGAATATTCGAGAATAATATTCCCTTAATACATGATGTTCTAAATGAATGTCCGAATGATATTTATTTAATAATCGAAGGTTTTATAGAAATATTTGAAATAATATTTGATAAATGGTTCGTCTTTGAATGAATATTGAAAAATAATATTCATTGAATCGATAACGTTCAAATAAATATTTGAAGTAATGATCGTTAATTAAATAATCTCGGACGAATATTCAAATAATATTCGTCAACCAAATAATGGAAATTATTTACTTAAATATTTCCCTCGAAAATAATTACGATATATCAAGAAGTACTGACTCCCGGTCTATATTCAACAAATAGGATTCATATGCCCTTCTCTAAGGGTCTTAACGACATCCGGCTTATAATCGATATATTATCTATCTACTTATAAGCCAAAGAACAATCAAGGAACAAGTATATCAATATGACTTGAAAGTAGGCATGCATGCTATGGCATATGTATAACAGAAAGCATATATTATCACAACAACAGCCTAAAAAGGGAAAGTTGAAACTTGCCTGGTAATTGAGCACGGGTAGGGGTAGTGGTAGGGTATCCCGGGTCAGCTCGGCGATCTATAAATAGTCAAGAGATTCGAGGTTAATCGTTTAACACTTTTTAAAAAGGTTAAGTATTAACTTAAGTCGAAACATGTTTTCGAATTATCTCGTTATACCCCTTTTTAGTGTAACTCTTTTTATTACCGATACGATTCGACATTTGTTCGTCATTAAGACATGTCATCGTACTCACACTTAGTGTATACTTAAGTCGTATAAATTCTAAATTCGATCGATTACGAACCAAGATTATATCTCGAGTTTTATCGCTCGTTTTCTAAGTTATATCCAAAGTTATACTTTTAAGGGGTTCGTTCGCGTTTAACCTAGATTCGAACATTTTTATAAAATCGAAAAATGATCTGATTCACATGAGGTTTTCTCTCACACCTTCATTTTTACCTCTAGTATTTAATTACCAAGATTCGCCACTGACTTACATATTTTACGAGGGTTCAATTTTAATTACGAATTCTCGGTTACGGATTCGAACTACTTTTAGTAAATCGGTCATAAATCCTAAACCGTAAGTCTGTTTGATTCGATTCTTTTTCCAAAATGATCTACGACTCAAGATCTACAAGGGCATGTTAGATGCTTATCCAGTTTCGGCCATTAAACCTACTGTGATGCACGGTTTTCAATGATTAACAAAATTTTGGCATTATAACGGCTATAATACGAACGTTCCAAAAATCACAATCAACAACCCAAGCCACACCGGGCATCAATACAACTTATAGACAAGATTCTCATCTTATTAAGTCCAAGAACCACTGACTTTATCATCATAATCATCATGTTAATCAAATCACTAAATCACTAACTAAGCATGCTTATATCATGAACATAATCATAACTAAGCTAAATCATCCAAGAATATTCTTAATCTCAAAACAAGAGCGAGGGTTTCAAGTGGTTACCTTCTTGAGGGTATGTACTAACCTTACTAAGCTTGGTATGGTCCTTGGATTGCTTTTATGTTAGCTAAGATCAACCATGGAATCAAGAAAAACAAGGATTAGTATATGAAAACACTATTCATCATCACCTTTGATGATTTTATAACTCAAGAATGGAATGGAATTTGAAGGTGAAATTCATAGGATACCTTAATTAGGAATTATAGAACTCACCTAAATTATCTTGAGATTTTTGAATAATGGAATCTTGCACTTCTTCCTCCCTTTTTTGGCTAGGCCGAGAGCAACAAGGAGAGAGATGTGGTGTTTGTTTGTGTTTTTGCTTTATTATGATCAATACATGTATTATATGGATGCATCTCTTCCTTTTGTGTTGTTGGCAATCCATTGGTCCATGTGTCACACTCTTACTTGGCCAAGTGTAAGGCTAGAAACATGCATCCCCCTTTTTGGCAAAGTGCAACTACACCACTTAGCTTATAGTTGACTTACATGTGACATACTTTGGTTTCTATTACTCCATCCACTTGCACATGCATGAATCTTGCTCTCTGCTTGCTCGTTTGTCCAGTTATTTCTCAATTTCACTGATCGTTCGAACGAATATCTCAATCGTTTCTAGTTAGGGTTTTACCAGAAACCTTATAAATATTTTTGATCACATCTTTGATCCTCCTTTATAATTCTTGAATTTAAATCCCTTAAATCTTTTTAATAATCTCTTGAGTCTTTCAGTGTCCAGGGAAATCTTGGGGAAAATAAAAGTGCTATTTTTTCAGAATCCGATAACTTTTACATACACTCTTTTTCCCCTTGGATCATTAATACGAACTCAGAAATCCGTTCCGGGTACTTCTATATAGCGTCGTCTAATAATATTCTCATTTCCACCAAAAACACTATTCATTATTTATTCTCTCTTTATTCCTTATATTTATGAAAATGTCCTGGTTCTCTTTCGGGCGTTCCTTAACCCTTTTACGGAACCACTGGACTAATCGTTATCGATCTGGATGAAATGAGAGTATTCATCTGCTTGGAGTTGCCATATCTTATTCCTCTAGGAGATAGATTATTCTTACCTAAGTTGTCAACCATTAGCATTCTTCAAGACATAGAAATAATAAAGTCGAATTCCATTCATTCTTTCAAAATATCAACTATTACATCGTAGCCGTAACCACTATTCGTTCTTACATCATTAAATAAATAAAAGTTTTAATTCTACCCAAAATCTGGGTTCTTACAGATTTTATCCTGGTTCGCGATGGCGCAACCCCTAATGGATTCGCTCACCCCTACTCCAGTCCCCGAGCTCCTCTCCGGACTCGAGATTTTCCCTTAAAAATATCTCGCTCCTTTAGTAGGCGGAGAAGCCTTTACAACCCGATAAATATTGGTCTTGGTACGTATCTCCGAGATACTACCTGACAATAAATATAAAAACCCACAAGACTCGTCTTGGGTCGTAACTCCCCGTTACACCCTCAAAGTCATTGTGAAAAACCTACACAACTTATCTTAGACAGCAACTCCCCGCTACTTCTCCAAAGTTGATGTAGATGCCTTGGTGTAGTCTTTGAATTCATCGCTTTTGCCGGTCTTGGATCTTAGATGAAAGGTCTTGGGTCTTTCCTCTTCTTCACGGTGCAAAGATCACTAACTCCCCGCTAGTGCCTAGGACTTGGGTCTTAGAACGAGAATCGCCTCACTTCAACTTCACCTCATTGCAAAACTTAGAAAACAATATCTACGAAACAAACCATAATATAAAGAGAGGTTTTGGACTAATATGTCCTAGGGTGACTATAATATTCTTATACGAATATTAAGTAATAAGTTCAATAAGCTTTATTTGCTTACGACTTTATGTGTATTCTTTATTCGATATGACTTGTAGATCGAAGAATACTTTTAATACAATACTCCGTTTAAATGAGATTTAAATATATCTCAGAGTTTGTAAATATTGATTATGTCCTTCAAGCTCGTAGGCTTATAAGGTTTATAATCGTATACTTGGTTCGTCTTTTGTAAAGATCGAAGTATACTTACAATTACTTCTTTATAGAAAATACGTCTATTTTCGAAGTAATGTATAAATCAAGTCCTTTAAAAACTTTATAGCTTAATGATCTTTGATAAACTACTTCTCGTTCGATATAGTCTTGGTTTAGACTATTCGTATATATTTAAACGAGAGTGTTACAATTTTACTTTAACAATTTGCACTTTAATAATAATTTGGCCCATTAAACACAACACACAAATAAACGCACACGTACGTAAAAGTAACTCGCCTTATCTATAGGATAAAACGAGGGCCGCTATTATGCGTTAAATTAGTGCGTAAAGTAAAATCACTCACAAGTGTGAGGACGAGAAGAAAAAGGGCGGAAAGTAAAATCACTCACAAGTGTGAGGACGAGAAGAAAAAGTGCGGAAAGTAAAATCACTCACAAGTGTGAGGACGAGAAGAAAAAGTGCGGAAAATATATAAAAGGCTTTCGCCACGCTATTATGCGTTTAAAGTAGTATCACTCACAAGTGTAAGGATGAGAAGAAAACGTGCGGAAAATATATAAATAGAAGCTTAACAACTTATTTCCCCAGGAACAGTAGAGGTGATAGAAGGGAAACAAATCACGCTTTAGCACAGTTATATATATCACAATAATAAATATTAATGGCCAAAGTAAGTGCGTTAAAGTTTTAATTAATGGCTTTTAGATTCTTTTCCCCCCGGAACACTAAGGTGATAGAAGGGAATCAAATCAAGCTCGATGTATTATTTGACCGTCGTCAAATATAACCTCTTTTTGAGGTTTTGTAATATTTCGAATCGTTGTTCGAAATTTAATCCTTGTACGGATTTTTATGGTCTCGTTTAGAGATCCGATATAAGAACTTTAAGATGAAGAGAAGATGAAGATAGAGAGCTCTTATATGTATAACAATATGGTTGGTTAAGACTCGAATGTGAAGCTAAATTATTACCACTTTTGGATATCGCCGGAAAAGTTCGCCGGAAAAATTCGCCGGAGGTTCGACCGGATTTTGGCTTATGGCCGAACTTGGGCAGCCCTTCGGGAGGCCGGAAAGTAGTGGTAGAGGAGCTTGCTAGGTGGGAGAGAGCTTGGTTGGATGAACTAAGCTTTATGGAACAAAAACCTTGTATATATTTGAGTGTATATAAGAAAGAGAAGGTTTTTGAGATGAAGTGGGTGTAGAGAGTATTTGGATATATTGAGAGAGCTCACACTTCTAAATTCCCAGCACTTATTTGGCTCCTTAGCTTGGTAGAAATGGTTGGGGGAAGGGGTTTATTTATAGGAGGAGTTGGGTGGAGGGAGTGGTTGAGATTTAAAGTAAAAGAAGTGGTTGAGATTGAAAAAGTGTGGATTGATGAGGTGGAAAGTGGTATTGTGTTTGTTGGGGGTGGTTTTGTGTTTCCTTGGAGTGGGTTTGGTAAAGAGAAACCAGCTGTGTTTGGGCTTTTATTAATTGTATCGTACTCGTATCAATTAACGAATAAATACGTAACATATATCGTTAATTAAATATGCGAAAAATACGAAAATACCCAATAAATAATCCAAAAATTATGGAGCACTTAGGAATATTATAAAATGGAATTCTGGAAAGTTTGGTCAATAATGGTCAACGTTGACTTGGCCAAACGTGGTCAAACGTAGACCCACTGTCTCGATTTTCGTGCCCGGATTAAAATTCTCAGAAAATTACGAAACTTTTACCATGCATAGAAAATAGTATTTAAGTGTCCCATCTCAAGTTTCAAGTCATTCTTGCAAGTGTAAGTATTTTATTTGGATTTAATTCGATTAAATCAGGTTTCGGTTCCGAATAAAATACGATTGGTCTTTCCTTGAATTAGATATATCTTTTGACCAATGTCTTGACTTGAATAAATACTTAGAATATATTTCCTAATATATAAAATATATTGAGAGTGTAGGAAATATTTTTGAGTATTTAAAATAATTTTCTCCGAAAAGTGGAATAAATTTACGAAGTGGGAGAAAAATTGCTTTAAATATTTCTGGCACGAGATAAAAATGAGTATTAATATTCTACCACTGAATATTAATATTCTTGAGGACAAAAGTATTTTGAGTGCGAAGGCTGAATATTTTTGAATAAAAACTGATCATTTTTAAATATAGCACGAGTTTTCTAAAGAATATTAATCCTCGAATATTCTTTGTTCGAGCCTGTCGCCTTATTACTTTTGCAACGGAGATCTAAAAAATATCACACCTCGATATTTCTTGTTCGATCTTATTGCCTTGGTGTAGAGATATATTCCATAAAAATATAATTTGATTTTTCGCAATAATGGAATAACTCTTATAATTAAAAATAGATTTTGCTAGAATTGACTTTTGACTTTTGACGGAATCAATTAAATTAATGACCTAGTGGAGAGGATAACTAAGTGTAATTAAATTTTATGTTAAATCGTGCAAATACCAAAATAAATAATATATCGAAGATATCCTTTCATATAGAATCCAGCTAGAAGTCCATTACTTGAAGATATTTACGTGCTCCTAAAGTTTATGAGATAATCACTATCCAAATAGCAAACCTGTCGGATGGAGGTGGAGCCATAATCGTACCTTCACCTCCAGAGCTTCCCTCAAACTCATACCTCTACAGCTGCCCCCAGATTCGTACCTGCACAGCTACCTCCACAACTGAACCTCCACAGCTACCTCCACAACTGAACCTCCACAGCTACCTCCACAACTGAACCTCCTCAAATATTACTCAAACCACTCCAATTGGGCCCCAAATATCCATGGGCCTGAAATTAAATCCATTACAAATTTTGGGCACAACACACCTGATTCAAAAAGATAAGGATATTTTGTGCGAACAGAATCCTCCATTTCCCACGTAGCATCTCGAGCATCGTGATTTTTCCAAAGGACTTTCACAAAAGGAATCGTCTTTTTACGCATAACCCTTTCCTCTCTCACTAATATAGCTTCAGCTTCCTCTTCACAAGATAAGTCTTCGTCAAATGTGTCTAAAGGATATTGAACGATGTGATGTGGATGGTAAACATACTTTCTCAAAACTGATGCGTGAAATATGTTATGTACCCACGACAACTGTGGTGGCAAAGCAACCCTATATGCCACTGCTCCAACCTTCTCAAGAATCTCAAAAGGACCAATATATCTCGGACTCAGTTTACCTTTCTGACCAAAACGTTGAATGCCCTTCGTCGGAGATACTTTAAGAAAGACCTTATCTCCAACCTTAAACTTATACTCTCGTCTACCCTTATCTGCATAACTCTTTTGTCTGGATCGTGCTTGTCTGAGCTTCTCCAAAGCAAATGCTACCTTATCAGTAGTGATCTGAATCAAATCGGGACCTTCGAAAAGTTTTTCTCCCACTTCATTCCAACAAGTCGGTGTCCTGCACTTACGTCCATATAGTGCCTCAAAAGGAGCCATACCAATGCTTGCCTGCCAACTATTATTGTATGCAAATTCAACCAGCGATAAATACTCATCCCAATTTCCAAACCATTCCAATGCACATGCTCGCAACATATCCTCCAAAGTCTGAATCGTCCGCTCTGACTGACCATCTGACTGTGGATGAAAAGCCGTACTATAGTTCAACTTGGTACCCCATGCCTTTTGAAAGCCCTGCAAAAATTTTAAAGTGAATCTCGGATCTCTGTCAGATACAATCGAAACTGGAATACCATGAAGTCTAACAATCTCATTCCTATAGGCAAGTGCTAAACTCTCTAAAGACATGTTCCCACGAATCGCAAAAAAGTGAGCAGATTTAGTAAGCCTATCGAAAATCACCCATATCGCATCATTTTTCTTCAAAGTTCTAGGTAATCCAATCACAAAATCCATGCAAATGTTTTCCCATTTCCATGTAGGCAATTCCAAAGGCTGTAACAACCCACTCGGTCTCTGATGTTCAATCTTCACCTGTTGACAAGTCAAACACCTCGAAAAAAACTAAGCTATATCACATTTCATTCCTATCCACCAAAAGTGTTCTTTCACATCATGATACATCTTCGTCTCACCTGGATGAATAGAAAATGGAGATCGATGGGCTTCCTCCAATAGCTCCTCTCTAAGTTGCTTATTATTAGGCACACACAATCGGTTACCTAACCAAACAATACCGTGATCATCACTTCGAAGTCCTGGTTGATTCCCTGCTTCACTATCTCGTACCAGAGTGCACAATTCCTCATCACCATCTTGAGCTGCCTTAATCCTAGAGATAAGACTAGGCTCGACATGCATACTTGCCACAATACCATCTGAGTCATGACGATAAAACTCCAAGCCAAATCTTTCAATCTCACACCGAAGAGGTCGTTGCTGTGTCACCAATGTTGCCAAATTCCCAAAATTCTTATTAGCTTTGTCGGGATGATACTGAATACTCACGTCATAGTCCTTCAAAAGTTTAATCCATCTCCTCTGCCTCATATTAAGTTCCCTCTGTGTAAAGATGTACTTCAAACTTTTGTGGTCCGTAAATATCTCACATTTATCACCATACAAGTAGTGTCGCCATATCTTCAATGCAAAGATCACAGCTGTAAGCTCCAAATCATGTGTCGGATAGTTCACCTCGTAAGGTTTTAGTTGCCTCGAAGCATAGGTGATCACTTTTCCATGCTGCATCAATACATAACCAAGTCCCTTCTTTGAAGCATCACTATAAATTACATAACCACCCATTCCCGATGGTAGTGTCAAAACTGGAGATGTCACAAGTCTGTTCTTCAACTCTTGGAAACTAGCCTCACATTCCTCAGTCTATATGAACTTGTTAATTTTTCGAGTCAACCGTGTCAGTGGCATGGCAATAGTCGAGAAACCCTCAACAAAGCGACGATAATAACCAGCGAGTCCCAAGAAACTCCTAACCTCAGTAACAGTGCTAGGTCTTGGCCAATCGGTAATAGCCTCAACCTTAGCATGATCCATTTTGATTCCATCTGCTGATACAATGTGTCCCAAAAAGGCAACTTGCTCGAGCCAAAATTCACATTTCTGATACTTTGCAAATAACTTATTCTTCAACAATATCTCCAATACAACTCGCAAATGCTCCTCGTGTTCATCTTTAGACTTTGAATACACCAAAATGTCATCAATAAACACGATCACGAACTTGTCAAGAAAATCTTTGAATACCCTGTTCATCAAGTCCATGAAAACTGCTGGTACATTAGTTAACCCAAAAAACATAACAAGAAACTCGTAGTGCCCATAACGAGTCCTAAATGGATTCTTCGGGATATCACTTTCCTTCACTCTCAACTGATGGTAGCTTGAATGAAGATCAATCTTCGAAAAATATTTTGCTCCTTGTAGTTGACCAAATAGGTCATCGATCATAGGCAATGGATACTTATTCTTCACAGTGATTTTGTTCAACTCCCGATAATCAATACAGAGCCTCATTGAACCATCTTTCTTCTTCACAAATAAGACAGGTGCTCCCCAAGGGGAAACACTAGGCCGAATGAAACCTTTCACAAGCAGTTCCCACAGTTGTTCCTTTAACTCTTGCAATTCTAATGAAGCCATGCGATACGGAGCCTTAGAAATAGGTTGCACACCAGGTAGCAGATCAATAGAAAATTCCACCTCTCGTTGTGGTGGTAGTCCATCCAAGTCATCTGGAAATACATCTGGAAATTCGCGAACAACACTGACATCTTCAACTTTAGATTGTTCTTTGAAGGAATCAATCACATGAGCTAAATATCCTTCATAACCACGTGCAAGCATCCGTTTGGCCTTGGTGGCCGTCACAAATTTTCCCAAACCACTGGGCGTAGAACCCCAGAACTCGAACTCAGGTGAATTTGGATCTCCGAAAATTATTCTCTTCCCCTAATAATCAATAGTAGCCTTATGTCGCTGTAACAGCCCCAGATCCGGGATCGGGGATCTGGTCGTTACGGGCTCAATATCCATCCACAAAATCAACATAAACTAAATTATAATTTTGTGACCCAAAACCATAACATAAAACACACCCGTTATAGTCCCAGAGATGAAATCAAAGTAACTAACAAATATTATTAATCACAAGCTTGAGTTCTTACAACCCGAAAGAAGTACAATTTTAACTATTACACACTCTCTGCCATCCATAAATATGTCCGCTGCTTAAAAACTGAAAACTAGCCTACCAATAGCCTCCTCCGCAGCACTAGTAGCTACATCAGCGGGTAACTCTCTGACGGCTCCCATGCTCTTGCGCCGAGTACGCCTGGGACGGGCCATCTGCTCTAGCTGTTGTTGTGATATAATAAATAAAGCAAGGGTGAGCAATAGCTCACCAACAATAGTATATATAACTGAGCAATAATGTATATGATAGTTCAAAAGTATTTTTGAAACCATATGCCATGCAATAATGAACATAGTGCCAATATAATATAAACGATTAAATTACAAGGTAACTCAAAACATATATTCTGTAGAAATATCTGTTGTGCAAGGTAAAAGCAAGACATCATCATATGTCATAAAAGAAGGGAATTGTAGGAAAATATTGCAATCCCAGTTCTGAACATTTTTCAAACTCCTGCCAACCTGAAAGAAGTCTCTTTGATACGTGTTGCGGGGAATGCCCGTCAACCTGAAAGAAGTCTCTTCGATACCTGTTACAGGAAATTCCCGATTTGGGAGATGAACTAATACTGGAGTTATCACGCGTCAGCTGTCCCACTCTCCGATGATCAGTCGAAGATGGTACAGCCCAATATAGTTTACTACCGATAGAAGGAAGAACTGACGGATTTACTTGTCTACCGCCCTTAATAGTAACTCCCTGGCCAATGGTTGGGCCTTGTGATGGACCGCGCGACTCGGCCTCTTACACACGACTCCTAGTTCGAATAAATCCATGACTTTGAAATGTAAAGTTCGTCCTCCTTTCCCCAAGTGTACTACTTGTTGATAGGACTCCACAAATTAGTCGTATCTAATTGGAAAGGAAAATTCACCAATATTTCCCAAGCTGATGCTTGTTAATGGATATAAACTTGTTCCATCAATCTTACCCCTCGAGTGTTGAGGAGGTAATCAAAAAGACTCATATCGATGTTTGAAAAGAATCAAGATGTGAGTGAAAAGGTAGTTTCACAAGTATATGACCGGGCAGTCAAAGAAATAACATCTCTCAAGCAAGGTTCCCTTATATTTTAGAAGATAGATTCGAATGAAGAATAGAGTTTTGAGAACCTTCCTTGATAAAAATAATAATAATAATACGACTCAGAGATATTTTACATAGTATTTGAATATCAAGGAAATTTTTGAATAGAATATCTCATTTTAGATCTAGTTGAAAGAATTAAATAAATATTCAAAGAATATTTATTAAACCAGAAATAGTTCAAGAATATTCTTAATATAAATATTGCTCATGATTAACCCTCGAATAAGTATATATAAAATATTCATTAAATAAATAATTCCTCGAATAAATATTCAAAGTAATATCCAAGATAATAATTAAAACCATAAATGAATATCCAAGATAATATTCATTAAGTAAATAAGCTCAAATGAATATTCGAAAATAATATAAAATAAACAATTAAACTCAAATAAATATTCGAAATAATATCATAATATAAATAAGCTCGAATGAATATTCCAAAATAATATTCATCTAAATCAATAGCCTCAAATGAATATTTAAAATAATATTCATTAAATAAATAATCTCGAATGAGTATTTAAATAACATTCCTCGAATAATTTCCAAGTACTTAATACTTATGGAAATATAAATAATGTTCAAAAATAACATCCCTCAAATAATCTGTCACTGGAATCCCTCCGGATTTCCATGACTATCTCTATATTACAAAATACAAACTCCCGATCTTTATTAAAAGAATGAGATCATATGACCTTCACTAAAGGTCTTAGCAATATCCGGCTTATAATTAGTTATATCTTGTATCTAACTTATAAGCCAACATCAATCATGGAGCAAGTATTATAATGTGAATTTGAAAGTAGGCATGCATGCTATGGCATATGTATAACTACATCAAATCATATATATATTATCATAACAACAGCTTTAAATTGATTGAAGACTTGCCAGGTAGTCGAGTAGGGGTAGCGTGTCCCGGGTCTTCTCGGTGATCTATAAACAATCAAAGTATTCGAGATTAGTCAATTAACACTTTTTAAAAGGCTAAGTATATACTTAACTTAAGTCGAAACACGTTTTCAAGTTATCTCGTTATACATTCTCTAGTGTAACTCTTATTAACACCGTTATGACCCTACATTGGTTCGCTATTAAGGCATGTCATTACACTTACACTTGGTAGGTACTTAAGCCATATAAGTTCTAAGGTCGAAAGATTATACCTCGAGATTTATCGATCGTATCTAAGTGATTTTCCAAAGTTATAACCACTTGTTCTTTTTAGGGGTTCATTCGTACTTAACCCTGATTCGAATATTTTTATAAAATCGAAAAACGATCTTTTTAACATGAGGTCTTCTCTCATACCTTCCTTATGATCTCTAATATTTAATTACCAAGATTCGTCACTAAATTACTCGAGTTAAGGGGGTTCAATTTCAGTTACGAATTTGCATTTACGGTTTCGAACCACTTTTAGTAAATCGGCCATAATTCCTAAACCGTAAGTCTATTTGCTTCGATTCTTGCGCCAAAACGATCTATGACTCGAGAACTATAAGGGTATGTCATTTATTCATCAAGTCCAGAAAATTATCTCAACTGTTATGCACAAATTTTAAGGGTTAACGAATTTTCGACATTACGATGGCTATAATTCGAACGTTTCTAAATTTGTTCCATCAAAACCAAGCCACACCGAGCATACCAAACATCTTACACACATAATATACATCTCATAAGTCCAAGAACATCATACTTTACCCTCATAATCATCAACTCTCTTGGATCAAACAAACTAACTACATAATCATGCTTACATGCTTGATAAAACACCATAATCATAACTATTCCAAAAACTATCAAGAACATTCATAAACTCAAAGTAAGAGCAAGGGTTTCATGAGTTCCATACCTTCCTTGATGTGTGTAAGACCTTACTAAGCCTTGAATAATCCTTGTACAACCTTAACCAAGCTTAGATCATCCAAGAAATCAAGAAAACAAAGATTAGTTCTGGAAATTTACTATTCACCCTAATCTTTGGTGAATTAATTAGCTATGCTAGACTTGGAATCTGAGGCTCAAATTCATAGGATAACCATGAAATGAAATCTAGTACTCACAATAAAAATCTTGAGAATTAATAAGGGGTGGAACTTAGATTTTGATCTTGGAATTTGGCATAAATCCGAATGGAAGAAGATGGGGAGAATGGTGGAGTTGCTTGGCTTGCTTGGTCTCATCCTTGGCCAAAAATGAATTATTGTGGAAATATCTAGCATAAAGTGGCTTTATTAAAGTGCTCATGTCATTGCATGCATCATCTAGCCAAGTGTTGGTGTTTGAAAGTGTAGATGATAAGATTTAGCTAAGTACTTGGAACCACTGTTACACTTATATTCCATTACATAATAAAAGTTTTAATTCTTACCAAAAATCTGGGTTCTTACAGTCTCCCCTCCTTAAAAGGATTCCCTCCCGGAATCAGGTAGGAAACAATTGGGTACTTGTTTGTCATTTTGCTTTCCAATTCCCCGGTTGATCCTTAAACATTTCAATCCTTTCTCAGCACATCTACTGGTGCTACAATACACACTTTATCCCTTTTTCCATCAACTTTGCTACTTTTCGTACAACACACTATCCGAGTTATGCTCTTACTCAGTCATATACTATTACCCTTATTGGTATCTGCAGTGACTTTGGTATCACTGTCGCGCTGCGAATTCGGAGATAACCTCACTCGCACTATGCACTTCCTGATCGCTTTAATCTTCGCAATCTCGATCATTACAGAGAAGTGGAAAGATTTATTGAGAGATCACTATGATCAAATGAGCATTTGTTATATTGCATAGTTAGTACAGAACGGGGCCAGACTTTAGTACTTGACAAGCAATTAAACAAGTTATGGTATTCCACTTAGACTTCTATCACACAGATAGATAGTCACGTAGCAGTACCTCCCCTCCTTAAAGGGTTGTTCTTCTCAATTCAAAAAGAAGATGAATAAGAGAGAAGAAAAGAAAAGAATTTCAAAGAATTATATAAAGTTTTTATGATTGCAAAATATCATACCTAGAATTTACCTCTGAACTATAGAGGTTTATTAGAGAAGAAAATAATCGTATTCATATTAAATACTACTTTATCGTAATCTCACGTGTCAACATATCTTCGCTACTCTGTCCATCATTCTATGGACCTATATTCTTGTTCAATCTTGGCAACATTCATTTTTGGAAATCCTTCAACCTTTCAGGTTAAATCTTAGATTTCTCGCTTGACATCATTGTTACTGATGTTTCACGCCACGCTACTAGCTTTTTCATATACATAATACTAACACTATCAGGCTGCCATCCCGAGAGTTCGTTAGATAGCCCATTCATCAATTCATTCATAACATTCCTTGTTTCCCATTCCATAATTACTTTCCAATCTTTTCTTTATCAATCACATCCGTCTTATTGTCTGATTCTTATTCACTTCCGTTATTTACCTCCACCGTCATCTCTTTATTAAGACATCTTTTGCACTTGGCACCTCCTTATTGGTATCCCGTCACATTTACTCTATAATCATCACATTATTCCAATCTAAACCCTCCAAAATGAATCTGGCCGATTTCTTTAACTTAGATCCAATATAATCTACTTCTGCCAAACTTGTTTCTCATCACTTGTTCTTTTCTATCCGTGATTTTCCATAGGTTGTTCTTCATAAGTCAGACCAGGTCGTATATGTAACAGCCCAAACTTTTCGGACCGTTAACTAATTGACGGATATCGAAATAGATAATAATAATATTAAAGCGAAACAGAAACCAGTCGATAATCCTGATAACTATCAATATTTTAGTCATCAAAATGAAAGTACTATAAAGTCTGAAAACAAAATTTAATAAGTCCTTGAATTTATTTAAACAACTATATGGACTGCCGCTAAAGTCTGGTTGGCATCACTCATCTCAATCCCGTTTACCCCTGATTACCTGTGGAAGGAAAACAATACGAGTGAGCCAAATGCCCAGTACGAATGTAATATAACAGAATATGCAATTACAATTAACTGAGCTGATCGACGGTACAAAAGGAAACAAATAAATTTCAACAAACAGAAGGCTGAATCACAATTAAGGTGGGTACAATAAGGGTCTCTTATATAACCTGTACTCGCTAAGTCCGGATCACAAAGCGAGTACAGTCCAGACGTTTCTTCTCCGGCAATCCACGAGAAGAAATAAATGAAATGTAAAAAGCATTTCAACATAACAAAAGCGATCATGATCTAAACACAATCTCATACCCCAGAGATGTGCTCGCATACTCACAGCACCGATGCGAGTAAGTGCCTAGTTCACCTTTACTCCGAACTCCATGTGAACATTGTCTGTGATTAACCCACACAGATCGGTCTAAGAGCCCAACAGAAAGGTTACAATATATTGCCAAACTCATTGTACGAAACTGAACAGAACTGAACAAAACAATATCGCAATACAATTGCGAAACAAAACAAATAAAAATGAGTGAGGCAACTATAATTCCAAAAAGAAAGAATATGAAACAAACATAAGGGTGTGAACTAAAAAGTACACACAGAATACAAGAGCTCACAATTTTAGAAAAAATGAGTTTACAATAAATCTAACGAATAATTAAATGGAAAGAAAAGAATAAAGAATTTCTAATAGGATTTATAAGAAGAATGCAATAAATCACAATTTATGAATTTAACTCGATAATGAGCTTATCGAGTATAAATGAATTTAATTTAAAAGAAAGGAATCAGAATTTGTACATAGTACGAAAAGATGATAATTTATAAAATTAGCTCGACAATAAGTATAAAAACATTTATATTGATAGAAAATGAACAAGGATCAGAATTCGTACCTGAACTATACAATTAATCTGAAACCCTTGATAACAGGATGCAACTATAATTCAATACTCGAATCTAAACACCAAGTTAAGTACAATAAGTTTTCGCAAGCAGGTCAACGTGATCATAAAATTTTACTGTAATATTTAGATATTTAAATACTTTCATGCACTCAAGTAATCACATGAATCATGCTATTTGTCTCGGAAAAACAAATGGGGCAGGAAAATTATCGCAGCAAAGCACATGCATGGTTCCTACTAAGTATCGAAATAAAATTTAATTAGCTTAACTCTAGAAAATCATTTCAAAAGTATTTTTAGAATTCATATTTGGTTTAAACAGATTCATGTAAATTCATGAACTTAACATGATGACAAACACTGACATACATAAATAAGACGTACATTGATTTCATGGAAATATTAACATGATTATATGCAAGACTTGTCCATGTAATTGTTTTTCTCTTTCCTTTTCCTTAACATTAAAACACGTACAGAGAGCTTCATATGCACATGCATATTCATGCTAAATGAACCAATCTTTATTAACTACTATAACCAAGAGTGATTAAATGTACCCACTAATATATAGGATTAATGCAACCAATGTAATTAACACAACTAAAACAATTTTAATTTCCTAACAAAACTAGGATACACGCTACTATACTAATAACCTTCATTTAGCATTTATTCTATGTATAATTAGCCATTATAAATGCATACATTTACAAATCCTATCTAGTATAGTACATATAAGAACATTTAGGCGCTATAATGGTATTAGCATAATTGCGTCATACATTAACAAATGACAGGCAAATATATTTATGTCATGGACACTAAATGCAACAGATCTTGGAGGCCTCGTATAAAATACAGGATCAAAATTATAATTCTTACGTTTAATAAACTAACAATGTCATTTCGGTGATTATTTATATAGAGCAATTCAACACGATAGATTCACATTATCGCATGCATATAAACATTAGATATTCTAATATATAATGATAATTTTAAAAGTTAGATTACCTCAGACTGTAATTAGCTCCTTGACTCTCCTCTCTCTATTCAACAGGCCTATGAGTTTTCTTGGCTTCACTAGATGTAAATGTAGGTGCCGCCGTGTGCATATAATATACTATTTATGCTGATAAGTTAGACTTAGGATATCTATTCAATCAAATTGTAGGTATTAGCAATTATCCACGAGTGCCGTTTGATCAAGTGTCACTTATAAATAGGTCTTTACAAAAGCTAACATTTTGAGTATGAGATAATAGTTAATTTAAATTTTAGCTACTATTTAATGAAATTAATTAAGTAAAAAATTCTCACATGCAAACTATTGTATCATTCACGTAAACATGACAACTTATGGAAATAAATTTGCCTGCCAAATATTTTATATAAATATGGGTGAGACCAAATTGTTACCATCAAAACAAATTTTATAAATTTATATACAACAGAGACAAGTCAAATATATAACTCTTAATAAATAAATAAAAAAAATTACATTGAGCAAGTAAATTATTAAAACATAAATATGAGGGTTTTCACATTCTTCCCTCCTTACAAGAATTTCGTCCACGAAATTCAGTGATGCACCCAATTTAAAGAAACATGAGAATCTCGCACAAGACAATTATCATTTTTCAAATAATTATCGCAACCTTAACAAAGTGTACTTAACAAGCAGAAAATTCTCATAACAAGTACTTTTTTTTTTTTTTTTACTAAAATTCTAAACACTTGGTTAACTTGACAAAGCTGCTAATTCAATGCCACGTGTAAACCTATTAAGTCTGAAGTCTACTTACCCAACAAGAGGCACAAATTTACTAGATTTGAGGGCACTAAATCAAACAAATAAAGATACTCTAAACTGTAAAAATGTGTCGAAAAGAAACAATTCCTCATTATTTTATATATCTATATTAAAGTAAAAATATCTAATTATGAACATGTAAAAGTGTCAACAAAAGTTCATATATAAAATAAATAGGTTGCAGGCACAGAGTGTCCACAAATAAATATAAAAGAGTTTATTACACAGACATCAAATATAAATCTTTATTCTTATTAACTAAAAGAATTTTTGGAATAGTACCTTAATTATTTGCAGTAATTTTCTGATTGTTACTTCCTCCTTGATCATCACGGTTATCGTGCTTATTATATGGAATCGTGCAGTTGCGAACAGTATGACCCTGTTCACCGCACCTGAAACATGCGCCAGTAGTCCAATGACATGTGTTTCCACCATGTATCTTTCCACAACGCTGACAACGAGGCCTTCCACCATTCTGATTTCCATGATTTCCATTCCTTTGTCGAAAGTTTCGCGTGTTGTACCCATGATCATTTTTCTCGAATCCACTGGAAGATCCATTATTATTTTTAAGATTCTTATTTTGCTCGGTAGAGTCATCATCCCTTTTTCTTTTCTGATTCTGCATGTCTTGTTGCTTACGGAAGTCAGTTTGATGAAGTTCTTGATCTCTGGCACTGTCCACTAAGCAATCCATGGTAGTGTAGCGGTTTGCTATGATATGGTTACGGACCGAAGTCTTCAGAGCCCACTTGAATTTCATGATTTTATCTTCCTCTGTACCAGCAACGGACCGTGCATAGCCAGCTAACCTCTGAAACCTGATCTGAAAGTCCGCCACGGATTCATCCTCCTTTTGAGTTATGCTTTGATATTCCCGAACATACTCCTCACGAATGCTGGCAGGAAAGTACCTTTGATCAAATTGTGCCTTAAAAACATTCCAAGTGACAGTATTCTCGTATCCAGCTGCGTGGGAAGCCACCACTGACTTCCACCAAATGCTAGCATCCCCCTCAAGACGGTAAATGCCAAAACGAGCCTTTTCCAGCTCAGAACAGTTAAGTACCCGAAAGATCTTCTCCATATGATCAATCCACGCTTCAGCATCCATCGGGGTCTTAGCCTCCTTGAAGCAATTAGGCCTTTGTTTCATAAAGCGATCGAACATAGTCTGGCCTTCTTGATTTTGTGTGTTACCACCAGGATTCTGTGTTTGCCGAGCCGCCACCTGCTCCACCATATTCATAAAAGTGTTTTGATCCATCACAATTTGCTGGGAAATATTTCCCCCAGTGTTTTGGTTTGTATTAGATCTCCTTGGCGGCATCCTGCGAAAATTTTCGTGAGTACACATACAAAAAAATCATATCACAGGTCGATATTAAAAGTCATAATTCTACCCATGCGAAGTCAACCCAAAACTCACAGGTCAATGCCTAAAGGACAGTCTACAGAATCTATAATCTTAGCTCTGATACCAACTGTAACAGCCCAACCTTTTCGGACCGTTAACTAATTGACGGATATCGAAATAGATAATAATAATATTAAAGTGAAACAGAAACCAGTCGATAATCCTGATAACTATCAATATTTTAGTCATCAAAATGAAAGTACTATAAAGTCTGAAAACAAAATTTAATAAGTCCTTGAATTTATTTAAACAACTATATGGACTGCCGCTAAAGTCTGGTTGGCATCACTCATCTCAATCCCGTTTACCCCTGATTACCTGTGGAAGGAAAACAATACGAGTGAGCCAAATGCCCAGTACGAATGTAATATAACAGAATATGCAATTACAATTAACTGAGCTGATCGACGGTACAAAAGGAAACAAATAAATTTCAACAAACAGAAGGCTGAATCACAATTAAGGTGGGTACAATAAGGGTCTCTTATATAACCTGTACTCGCTAAGTCCGGATCACAAAGCGAGTACAGTCCAGACGTTTCTTCTCCGGCAATCCACGAGAAGAAATAAATGAAATGTAAAAAGCATTTCAACATAACAAAAGCGATCATGATCTAAACACAATCTCATACCCCAGAGATGTGCTCGCATACTCACAGCACCGATGCGAGTAAGTGCCTAGTTCACCTTTACTCCGAACTCCATGTGAACATTGTCTGTGATTAACCCACACAGATCGGTCTAAGAGCCCAACAGAAAGGTTACAATATATTGCCAAACTCATTGTACGAAACTGAACAGAACTGAACAAAACAATATCGCAATACAATTGCGAAACAAAACAAATAAAAATGAGTGAGGCAACTATAATTCCAAAAAGAAAGAATATGAAACAAACATAAGGGTGTGAACTAAAAAGTACACACAGAATACAAGAGCTCACAATTTTAGAAAAAATGAGTTTACAATAAATCTAACGAATAATTAAATGGAAAGAAAAGAATAAAGAATTTCTAATAGGATTTATAAGAAGAATGCAATAAATCACAATTTATGAATTTAACTCGATAATGAGCTTATCGAGTATAAATGAATTTAATTTAAAAGAAAGGAATCAGAATTTGTACATAGTACGAAAAGATGATAATTTATAAAATTAGCTCGACAATAAGTATAAAAACATTTATATTGATAGAAAATGAACAAGGATCAGAATTCGTACCTGAACTATACAATTAATCTGAAACCCTTGATAACAGGATGCAACTATAATTCAATACTCGAATCTAAACACCAAGTTAAGTACAATAAGTTTTCGCAAGCAGGTCAACGTGATCATAAAATTTTACTGTAATATTTAGATATTTAAATACTTTCATGCACTCAAGTAATCACATGAATCATGCTATTTGTCTCGGAAAAACAAATGGGGCAGGAAAATTATCGCAGCAAAGCACATGCATGGTTCCTACTAAGTATCGAAATAAAATTTAATTAGCTTAACTCTAGAAAATCATTTCAAAAGTATTTTTAGAATTCATATTTGGTTTAAACAGATTCATGTAAATTCATGAACTTAACATGATGACAAACACTGACATACATAAATAAGACGTACATTGATTTCATGGAAATATTAACATGATTATATGCAAGACTTGTCCATGTAATTGTTTTTCTCTTTCCTTTTCCTTAACATTAAAACACGTACAGAGAGCTTCATATGCACATGCATATTCATGCTAAATGAACCAATCTTTATTAACTACTATAACCAAGAGTGATTAAATGTACCCACTAATATATAGGATTAATGCAACCAATGTAATTAACACAACTAAAACAATTTTAATTTCCTAACAAAACTAGGATACACGCTACTATACTAATAACCTTCATTTAGCATTTATTCTATGTATAATTAGCCATTATAAATGCATACATTTACAAATCCTATCTAGTATAGTACATATAAGAACATTTAGGCGCTATAATGGTATTAGCATAATTGCGTCATACATTAACAAATGACAGGCAAATATATTTATGTCATGGACACTAAATGCAACAGATCTTGGAGGCCTCGTATAAAATACAGGATCAAAATTATAATTCTTACGTTTAATAAACTAACAATGTCATTTCGGTGATTATTTATATAGAGCAATTCAACACGATAGATTCACATTATCGCATGCATATAAACATTAGATATTCTAATATATAATGATAATTTTAAAAGTTAGATTACCTCAGACTGTAATTAGCTCCTTGACTCTCCTCTCTCTATTCAACAGGCCTATGAGTTTTCTTGGCTTCACTAGATGTAAATGTAGGTGCCGCCGTGTGCATATAATATACTATTTATGCTGATAAGTTAGACTTAGGATATCTATTCAATCAAATTGTAGGTATTAGCAATTATCCACGAGTGCCGTTTGATCAAGTGTCACTTATAAATAGGTCTTTACAAAAGCTAACATTTTGAGTATGAGATAATAGTTAATTTAAATTTTAGCTACTATTTAATGAAATTAATTAAGTAAAAAATTCTCACATGCAAACTATTGTATCATTCACGTAAACATGACAACTTATGGAAATAAATTTGCCTGCCAAATATTTTATATAAATATGGGTGAGACCAAATTGTTACCATCAAAACAAATTTTATAAATTTATATACAACAGAGACAAGTCAAATATATAACTCTTAATAAATAAATAAAAAAAATTACATTGAGCAAGTAAATTATTAAAACATAAATATGAGGGTTTTCACAGTATATCTACCTGCTCGTACTCTTATCATTTGTCGAGCATCTGCATTTTACTGGTGTAGCCTTGCCACATGAAACACGTTACGACCATGCTATAAGTTTTGGGGGTAAAGCTGGCTCGAATGCCACCTTCCGAACACTTTTAAACTCTCAGATGGCCCAATAAATCTCGAGCTCAACTGTCCTTCTCTCCAAGTCTCATTAATTCGTTCCACGGGAATACCTTTAGCATCATGAATCTCCAACCTCATATTCTCTATCTTGTTTGCGCAGAATTACACTATCATAAACTTGCTTGTCATTCATCAACATGCCATTTAGCTTATCAATAGCAGCACTATCTTTATCTTTGCGTTGTCATCTACTTTCTTAGAAGAATCACCACTATATTAATGTAGTCCATTGTTGAATCATCATCGTTTGCTGTTTACGTAGTGCTTTAATAGTTAATCAGATGGGTTTCATAATTGTCATATCCAAAATTCTCTAGGAAGACGAACGAATCAATATTTCTTATTCATAGGGAATACTCCCTGAACTTGATGTAGATATTAATGAAGCAGATAAAATTGCAGAAGAGCTTCAATCACCGCAGCTATGCTAGGTTGATGAATTTGTTAATCAGATATCATCAGTAGAAGACTAGAAACTTAGCAGTTTACTTAATCAGTTTCGTATCATGGTCCTGGTTTACCTCGAAATGGGACCTTCTAAGGTATGTAATATATTTAAGATGCCATCAGGAATTGAATGATTACTTAAACTAAGGGAATGTAATTTCCTCCATCACATTATGGCCTTCAAGGTCCTTTCCAATATCATTCTGTTTCTTTGGTATGAGCATTTATAATTACTCTTTTATCCTTAAAGTATCGGCCACCTCATTGGCCTTTCCTGATAATAATTTCTTGTAATCAATGTTCTCTGGATCTATTCCCACTCAAATTTTTCTACCTCCTTCCCATTGCTATTGGGTGAAAGCATTCACCCTTAAGCTCTGCTGAAGGAGAAAAATATCTATCAGTCTTTTTCCATAAGTCATTGCTTCCACCTTTCTGTGTGAACTTTATCACGGTTACTCCTAATCATACCTAAAATATTTCTTCTCTTGGTTCTTTCTTGTTTTAGGATAATCTCAACCTTTATTTGGTTCAATCCATACTTCCTCATGGTCTCATACATGCCACGCCTGGCATTATTATTATTGGGTCATACAATCTTTACCAAAATTCCATTTTTGAAGCTTCGGATATTAACTCTCTCTTTGTAAAATCTCTTAGGCCATCTTCATCATTCCTCCTGTATTTTCTAGGTACAGGGTATATCAAAATATCACTAATCAATCCTATAACAATTCTGTCTATGTACTTTCCAAAACTCCTTCCAATGAATCCTTAAAGGTTATTGTTGCCTTAGTCAATCCAACTTATATCATCTGAATTCACAATGTCTTTATTAGGGTCAATGCCATCCTTTGTGCATCCCCCGGGTTCGTCATATTTTATGGATATTCTATCCTCAATTCTATTTTCAAGAAATACTTTCATCTTGTAATTGACAATCAAATCATATATCCTTAATAAGGGTTTCTTTTCAATCATACTCATCTTGATAACCTATAGGTATCTTAATGCTAACCTTTTTCTTTCAAATTGACGTCAGTTTATATGACCTTCCCAAAAGACAACATATGTCTAACTGCTTTTCTTACAGAACTTGATAATGGTAGCAAGGATGTTCTGGAAGATATTGGTCAAGTTCAACGTGAATCTCTTAATACCTATTATTCTTCTTGAGGATATTCTATTTCAGATAACATTTATGCATCATACAGAACCATCTCTGACACTCTTCATAAACCTCCATTGATGTAAAATCCCATCGTCATGTATCTCAATTCACTTTATTTCTCTTTCTAGATCATAAGCTGGTCAATCATATACACCTGAATCACTTCACTTATATCAAAAATTCTCGCGGTTGGCGCTTGGTCAGAAGCACCCCGCTTTGTCCTTACATCGCTGGTCTAGTCACTTTATTGTTCTTTGTCACATGGCCCCCAAGTGGCCACACTACAGTGTGTGAGTTTTAGGGTTAGCTTATGGCATTACTTTTCTCGCAATTACCGGTATAGTGCCTCCTTCGTCCATAGCGAAGATAATTTATCTTGGCTAGGTTACGCTTATCAACATACTTTTTCCCCCGCATTCTTAAACTTCTTCTTTTTGTATTTGCTCGCTGCTTTCCCATAACCAGCAAATCTTAGATACCAAAGTAGCATAGTCACTCAACTCGAGCACCGCCACTCTTCGTTCATCCCTCTTCTTTGATACCTTCTGATCTTTTCAAACTTTTACTCCATATAAATCTCAATCGACTTCTTGGTACAGTCTCTGGGCACCTTTCCTTTATTCTAATCTTTTCAACTTCTCTTATCAATCCCACGTGCTATATAAGCTTAACACTTTTGGCATAATAGCCTTTTCATTTAAGTCAATCCCGGAATTTCTCAGTCCGTTTTGGTTCTTAAATACATTTCCCTTTTTTCGTCCAATCTCAACTTCACCGTTTATCTCTTCAATCAATTGTAATAATCAGGGTCTGTCCATCAACCCATATAGCGGCTACCTTACCCAATCCACAGGGTTCACTCCAGTTTTCACTCTCTTCAGTGACGTTCTCTAATAATCAGAAAGGCAAGGTTTGCCAAAATTTGTTGGATTTCTTTCCAGAATCAGGAAAATTTTGGTTAATCTATCAACCCACTGGTAACAATTAAGAAGATTAATTTCGAAACCTAGAGATCAGTTCTATGAACATCCAAGCAGGTAGAATCATAAGCAGTTATAATAACGGAATGATCGGCATAAAGTTGGAAGTTTAACCGCTGGAAAGGAATCAAATATATACATCCCATAGAAGGGAAATCAGAAGTTTCAAACTGAAACATGCCACATCTTCCTGATACATATACGTCCTAATAATTGATACTACCAAATGTTAGTCTACCTAACCATTAGTCTCAGAAGGACCACTATTGTCGGGGTTAGTCGTTCCCCAATATTGGCACTATCAAGGCCATCCGAATCTGGTGAGTCGTGCTGTCCGAATGCATCCGCAATTACTCTGCCGTGTTGCATAAGCACACCACCTTATCCTGTCTGAGATGCATCATAATATGTCCCAAAGTCTTCCTTCTTCCATTAGGCAATGCCAATGCCGGGTCGTCACCAATTTCATCTTTAGCTCCAGGAAGATTTTCTCACATTTTCTTGTCCATTCAAACTTCTTAGTCTTATAAATAAGTCGGGTTACGGGACTCCAGTCTTTGTAAAGTCCTGAACAAATCTTTAGTAATACCTTGGGGATCTTATGAAATTTCTCACCTTGGTTGGTATGGTTGGTCTTTCTCAATTGAAACTTCCTTTAACTCGGCGGGGACAGCCAACACTACTCACTATTGGTCGCATGTCCTAATAACTGAACTTCACCTTGCCAGAATTCATACTCCGAGAACCTGGCCTACACTTGCTCTTTCCAGTTTCATCCTAAAAAAATCTCATTCATTTCTTAACCACTAATCGTATTACTTGATCCATTTATGATTCATCGTCAGAATAAACTTAATGAAACTACTATAATCCATTCAAGGAAAAGAAAGAATCTAACATTCTTCTGAATCACATGCATCTAATGTTTCTGGTTCATCATTTAACTGAGTGGGATTAACCTTCTACTTAGTCTCTGATAATGGTCTTATTACGAGTTTATTATAGACTAACTGGTCTTTTCCACTTATAGGTTCCGAGTTCATAGTCTCCCTTACTACTTCCTCATATAACCTTATCCAATCATGCCATTAATTCCCAATGTCTTTGCTTTCTAAGCTGATCCATTAAAAAAAATGAACATTTCCTGGATAAAACCACATCATCAATCTCAATTTGACTTTATAAATTATAATCTATGAAACCTGCCTTTCATGGCGATACCATTGACAATATTCATACTAATCCATTCATCAAATGATATGGCATTTGCTGCCTCTATCTCAACTGCTCCTGGAGACTCTGCCCCTCGTCCTATATCAATGTCTTTGATAATCATGCATCATTCTAATTCTTTTCTCATTAATTCGAGAGTCTCTAAGGATTCTTATCTATCCTCATATAAGATCTCGAGTAATTCTTCCAATCCGTCTTACTTGCTGGCACTACACCCGGTAGTCCGGCTATGAATTCAATATGCATCTTCAGATCTCTTAGTAATATCTCAGTTCTTTATACTCACTTCTCTGAGCACTATACTTTAACTCTTATA